>CM074697.1:3200560-3560560 GCA_037367355.1 Neoscytalidium dimidiatum | reverse complement strand
ATAGTAGTTATACTTAGCCTACGTTACTTTTATTTCTAACTACGGCTCCGTCTTATACTAGAATAACTAAGCGAATATTAAATAAAAAGCTATAATACTCTAGAATCTAGCTCTACGAAAGATACTAGGCGTTTTTAAAACTACTTTAGTTACTTCCCTCGAAATAAAAGCCGCGATCCTATCCTTAGAAATTCGTTTAGAAAATAACCTCCGATTTTACGCTCTACGAAGTCTTAAATTAGACTAAAAATATCTAATTCGAAGCCTTCTAGAAAGAGAAAGTAAATACAAAAGTAAGCTCGTTAAAAAAATTAGAGATTTTCTAAAAGATAAATCGTATAATCTCGAAACGATTAATTCTTTCTACTTTCCACTCTAGAAGATATCTATCCTCTACTCGGTTAAAGTCTCTAAACTCTTAAAAGAAGAATAAGCTAAAAAATATCTAAACGAACTTAAAAATCCCCTAGATAACCTAATTTCTATCTATATAGACGCTAGTTTAATTCTAAATAAAACTAGAATAGAATTAGTAGTTTTTATAGATAGAAACGATCCTATTCTTAAAGACGAAACTACTACTATAGTAGAAAATATTAGAGATAATAATCTAGTCTATAACGGCGAACTAAAGGCTCTTACGAGAGTTCTTAAACTCGTAGTTAGAAATAAATATACTAATAAAGATATTAGAGTCTATATAAATAACTAAACCGCGCTCTACCGTCTAAAAATACTATCTAGAAACCTAGAATAATAAGCGTAAATACGAGCTTTAAACGTAGCTAAAACGCTTATTCTTAACGGAAATTTAGTTTAATTAGAATAGGTCCCCAGCTATTTTAATATACGCGGTAACGAAGAAGTAGATTTCCTAGCTAAATACGTCTATAAAATAAACCTAAATAATAAATCTACTAGCTACGTATTCTTTAGAATACTAACGTAAGTAGACTTTATTAATTCGTAGTAAAAAATAGCGAATAAGTAAGCGGAAATAGCCTTTAAAGAGTCTTATCTACGGCGGTTTAACTAAAACGTAAGCTAATAGACCTTTCTATAAAAAGAGAAACTAGCTCCGTATTTTATTAGCTTAAAATAGAATACGGCTACTTTAAGTTCTATCTAAACTACTTCGGATTAAACTCTTTTAATTATTACCCGTATAATAATACGGCTAAATAAACCCTACGGTATCTAATTCTAGACTATAAAAAGTATTAACTCGAAAGAGAAGATATATATACTAGTCTAGAAATAAAAAACCCCTCCCTAGATCTCGTTTTTAATATTAAAGACGAACGGAAGGCTCTTCTAAACTTTCTATTAATAACTAAAATAGCTACCCGAAAGTAGCTATTAGAACTTACTTCGATAGAAGCCTAAATACGTACTTTTAAAAAACTAACTTTAGTCTCTCTTTATAAAGAAACGTTCTTCTAATTTCCTTAGCGTTATTCTCTACTTCTTCTATTCTCCTACTTACTTTCTTATTTCTTTCTAAAAAGTACTAGCTTAGCCCCTACTATTTCTAGACTTCTTCTCGAAGAAAATTAGAATAAAACCCCGGTTAAAAACGTTAGTAGACTAGCCGTCTTTTATAAGCTTAGCTTATATAAGGACGTTAAACGAATAAATAAATAAATAAATAAATAGCGCCGCGCTAATCGTACCTGCTATAATATGGAGGCTGTGCCGTAATATATACGTGGTATATTCCCACATTATTAGTTTCAAGCACCTGCGCGTAAAATGGAGTATTCGACTTCAGCGGGCCGAATCCATTCCTGTCATCGGTCAGCCCCGGTGGGAGAGCAATACCGGTGCCCAGACCGAAGCATTCAGAAAAAGTCTCTTTCCACAGCATCGTAACTTCAACACACCACATCTTCCCTTGCCTATTGCGTAACCCACCGTTGGCAAATCCTGCCGAATCAAACAGGTCCGGCTTACCGAGGACGCCAAAGCGTCGGAACTACCAGGCTTGCATAGAATGCAAGAAGCAAAAAAGAAAAAAATCAAGTATCAACTCGGCGATTCGGACACGCCTCAGCCGCCCTGGAGCAGGTGCCGTCGCGCGAGGCTTGAGTGCGTCTTTGGCCCAACGCGACGAATGAAGTCACGGACCGCGAAACGACCGGTCTGTCGAACGCTAGTACAGAGAATTTGGCCATAGCTTCGGTGGAGGAGGCTTGCCCGCCAGTAAAGCTCAAAGAAAATGAAGCGGATCAACCCAGTTTCAATACATAATCTAGACCTCCGATCGCTCGCTAGGAGTATAAGCACTATGAGATCGATGCGCTAATGGAACCCGCCTACGATATGTCCGCATGAACACGCTTTCCGTTCTGCTTGGACGACCTCCTCACCCCACGCAAGGCGGACTACCTTATCAGCTACTTCTTCCAAGCGCATCCATGCTTTCTTTCCAATCGTCGACCATAGGTACAGCTCGCCTATGTACTGGGAAAAGCTTCTATCTGAGGAGACGCTGCTTTGCGGAACCATCTTAACGGTTGCGGTGAGGTATACCTGATACCATGCTCCCGCATCTTCTTCTAGGGTAGTTCAAATGCATGGGATCATGTATCGGCATGTGCAATCCGACATCCAAACATTCGTCTGGTCTTTCAAGCTCCCATGCAGTCGCAAATCTACGGCTTTAGGTGTCATGAAGAGCGTCCTGATCCTCGACATGGCACCAACAGCCCCTCGACGTTGTTCCGTTCTCGAGCAAAGTATCCGGCGGGTGTCTACTTCATGCATACGGCTTGAATCCCGCGGCGGCGAAGAATGATATAGAGGCTGAAGCGCGCATGTGCCACGAATCGATGAGATTAGTGAACCTGACATCTTGGAGACTTCTCTGCACCGCGATCAATCTGGCCGACGAAATCGGCTTGCATCAAGTTATTAGCCAATTAGCCAAGAATGCTGGACAAAGTAGTCCTGATGTCGCACGTCATGCGCGTGTTCGTCGAAGCTCCAAATCTATGCTTTGTCACCCTACTACTTGTCACAATATTTTCCAGCGATTCTACATGCATCTGGTTGATTTCTTGACTGAATTACACAGGGCTTATTATCACTGAACCGCCTCACAACGACTGCACACGGTAACAAAGTTTCTGCAAACAAACTAGATATTATTTAGGAAACATAGCCCGCCAATTCAGTGTCGGAAACCCCTCCTCGGACCATCAGAACGGGAAAAAGGTATTAGGGATAGATCACTATTAGCCGCACACCTAATGAGCAGTGCGGTTTGATACCTATACAAAACAGTGCAGCCCCGCCATTACACTCCCACAACCACGCATCACGACACTCGGGGCTCACTCGCGCTTACGCACCCAGAGCCTGCAACACCTTCGGCAGAATCGTGCTCTCCAGGTATGTCCAATGCACGCTCGTATAATCGCTCGCCCACGCCGCCCCGGCATAAAACGTGCCCCTATGCCCATTCAACCCAAAGGCCTGCTGATAGAACCCCTCCTCCAGGTCCTCCGGCCGCGGCCTGCACTGCAGCGGGGTGTGGTTCCCGACATCCAGCCACGTCGGCTCCTCGAACGGGCGCGTGCCGGCGGCCCTGATCTTGGCCGCGGCGTCGGAGACGAGCGCGCGCGCGCCGGCGGGCGTCAGGTCGGGCGCGCCGATGACGTTGACGCGGTACAGGCCCGGGAAGGACGAGTAGACGAAGTTCCAGACGTAGGAGGCGCCGCCGCGGCCCGGCAGGTTGAGCGTGTCGGGCGCGGCGTCGGGCACGCTGTTGACGAGGTCGAGGTTGTCGGGCAGGCCGGTGGCGGCGAGCACGCCGACGTACCCGGCCTGGCAGGTCCAGCGCGCGAAGATGGCGGCTTCGTGGTCGTCGAGGCCGAGCGGCGCGAGGGTCGCGGCGAGCGGCGGGATCGTGACGATGAGCTTCTTGGCTTTGATGAGCTTGGGGCAGCCGCCGGAGTTGACGAGGAGGGTGATGGAGGAGTCGGTGCGCTCGGCGTAGGTGACGGTGCTGGAGAAGAGGATGTCGGGGCCGAGGGATTGGGCGGCGCGGTCGTAGAGGACGCTGTTGTTGAGGGTGGTTGGCAGGAGGAGGCCTTGGTTGGCGGTGGCGTTCAGGTGGACGGCGGAGAATTGGCTGAGGATGAAGGCGGTGGGCTCACGCAGGACGTCGCCGACCCAGTTGACGAAACCCCAGATGGTGGGGACGGCGGCTTGGAGGTTGTATTTTTGCACGAATTCTCCGAACGGGAGTGTGAGATCCTCGGGAAGGGATTCGTCGACAGGAAGCTGGATGAGCGAAGGGAAGGTGTAGTTCAAGTACTGAGCTGACAGTTGTCCGTAGGTCCCAAGGGCTTGCTGCACGGCTTGCGGATTGGCGGTTGCATCCGCAGTGTTTCCGGAGGTGACTGGCAACCCGGTAGAGAAATCCACATACTGCGTTTGGTAGCCAGGGTTTGGAGCTGGCGTAAGTTCGATCCCGAAGCGGCCAAAAAAGTCGCGCACGCCGGGAAGTTCCAGGTAGGCAAGGACACCAAAGTCAAGGGCTGCTGGGGATCCAGGAGGGGAGTATGTGTCGACGTGACCACCCTGACAAGAAGTTCCGTTAGAGGGGAGCAATTGCAGGAACTTAGAATGAACTTACCGCGCGAACGTCCTTTTCAATCACGACAACGCTCTTGCCATAGTCACGAAGACGAACAGCCGCATATATGCCTGCCGCACCTCCTCCGAGCACGACACAATCACGCTCTATAATATCCTCCGGCTTAAACTGATCTTTACCGGTAGGCGAGGCCAAGGCCGAAGTGAAAAGGCCAGTAATGATGGTGAAGCTGAGCTTCATTATAGATGTGTATATTAGACTGGAGCAGTAAAGAGTGGACTGTTTACAATGCGAGGGGACGACACGGGGGAATGTGCTTATCTTAAGTCTTTAAGATGTCTTTGTCGACTGTGTCATGGTCAAGATCCGTGATATTCCGCGGTATGTAATTGTCGGGGAGCCAAGCTCGGCCGCTGGTGTTTGTTTCCACCCTTGCCAAACCTTCCTGAAAGTTTCCCCACCAGAGCACACGAGCCACTCTTGGACGTAGGTCAACCATTGGACAGCAGCCGAGTAAGCATCTTTGAAGACCGCCAAATACCGTTCATTCGCGAGGCACTAAACGGCTCATCGACGCGCGACTCGAATGTTCGGCAATTGAAGTAAGACACCGCGCGCACAGTCCACATTAACGATCATGGCAGAAAGTATATAAAATAACGTCGTATTTAGCAAAAGTCTGACAAAAAAAGAGGCTGCTCCAAAAGCCTGGTTTCCCGTTGCTTCTAAAAAGGCAAAAATAGAAATATTAAACGATATCACGTCATCTCTCCCTCATCCCCTTTTTCCGCAGTCGCCCTCTCAAGAACTCTGCGCCACCGCACCAAACTCCGTGCAGCTATGCCACCCGGCCTTCGTGCAGCAATCGATGCGATCGTGCGCCGACGTCGTGATGCTCGCGCTGCCATCCGCGTTCGTGTCCACGACGTACTGCGTGCCGGCGGCAACCTTGGTGCCGTAGGGGAGCGCCCACGTGCGCTGGCTACCCTTCTGCACGTAGATGCTCACCGTGTCATAGTAGGGCGCATCCTGCACGACGTCGAAGTACCTGAAAGTGACGCTGCCGCTCTTCGCCTCGTCGAACTCGGCGCTCACGTGCGTGCTCTGGTGGCCCCACGCGATGGTGGCCGAGTACCAGGCGAACGCGATCTTGCGCTGGCCCTCGGTGCCGCTGACGCGCCAGAAGACGCCGTGCGGCGCGCCCGGGTAGATGTACAGGCCGTAGCCGAGACCCGAGTAGAGGTTCAGCGACACGTCGCCGAAGGTGATGTAGCCGTCGGAGCCGACCGAGACGACGGAGCTGCAGGTGCCGAACGCGCAGACGGAGAAGGGGAGCTGGACGGTCCAGGACATGTCCCAAGCGTAGCCGGACGGGTTGGTGGTGGGCTGGCCGAGGGTGCTGTCCCACGCACCGAAGATGGGCGTCCAGGCGAAGAGAGAGGGGAGCTGCGTGGGGAGCGTGCAGGTGCCGACGGTGGCGGTGGCGGTCGTGGCGACGGTCGTTGTGAGGGTCGCGGCAGTGGTGGTGGCCGTCACGGTGGAGGTGCCCGTCGCGATTTGCGAGCATGCGGCGGAGATCTTGATGGCCGGCCAGCCAGAGATGGCCGACGGGGTGGCAACCGCGCGCTTCGCGAGCGTGGTGGTGTTGCTGGCTGCGGTGACGCTCGGGAAGGTGCTGTTGAGCGGCGGCAGACCGACGGTGATTTGAGCGAGCACGGCGATCGAGCTGGCGGGCAGGTCGGCGACGGTTGTGAAGTCGGTAGCGGTAGCCGTGGTGGTGGGCGTCTCGGACTCATCGCGCTTCCAGACTGCGTTACCGGTGACAGTACCGGGGACGGTAGTAGTAGCGGTGGAGACGGTTTGCACTTGGGTGATGAAGCCGCTTGGCGTGATGGTAGCGGTCACGGTAGTAGTGGGCTGGCTATAGGAAATATAGGACGTGCAGAAGTCGGCAGCGTTGCTCTGAAGATAGGTAAGGTCGGCGGAGCAGACGGGCTGCAGCTGAGACTTCGAGTAGAAGAAGCTGTAGCTGTAAGTGTACTTGGCACCGATGGAGTCATCGTAGGAAACCGTATTGACGGCGTACTCCTTGTCCCAGGCGGAGGTGTACATTGTGCACATCTGGCCCTGGACATAGGAGCCCGTGGAGTTCGTCTTGGTCAAGAGGTAGGTACCGAAGCCAGCGCACAAAGGAGTGTATCCGCTGGAAGGAGGATGGGCAGTGTTGTACTCGGTCTGAGCGTCACAAGCAGCAGCGCAGAGAGTGGGGTCGAAAGGTCCATCCTGGAAAAGTTTGTAACCCATGTAGGTCCAAGTACCAGCGCAATCCCTCAGAGGGGCATTGAGAGCAGCGTTGTCGAGGCTGAGGGGGTCACTCCAGCCATCGATAGGTCCACCAACCTCGTACGAGGTGTATGCGTTGGAGCCAGCAATTCCGACGTGGAACTGATCGCGCCATTGACCGTAGTTGTTGGCCGTGGAAGCATCGAGAGCGCTACCCCAGAAGGAACACCTGTTCTTTGTTAGCTGATGCTGCCATGATTGTTACCGAAATGCCCAAGGGGAAGGACGTACTTGATATTGGCGAAGGCGTCGGGATCTTCGCAGCCAGAGCCCGGTTTGACGACGGGATCGCGCTCAAAGAAGATGTTGAAAGCCAGACATCCATCCTTACCATTACAGATGGTAGCGCAGGAGTTGACATCATATCCAGTCTCGAGAACAGTGTAGCCCAAATAGGCATCTGTAAAAGGGTCAGAAAAGAAGCGACTAAAGCTTATTCAAAGTCTTACAGGCACTGTTAGCACCATCCTGGTTCTTGAAGTTCTGGAAGTAACCCTGCGGAGTAGCTGCAGCATTCGCAACGGAGGAGATCTTCGTATCCGCCTTGAAATTGTCATAGGTAGAGACATCCACATTGTAGTAATTGGAGATGGTTGCCTGAGGAGCGCAGGCTGTGCGCTTCTCGAGGATTTCTCCTTCCACGTCGCGCTTCGCGGCTGTAGGAGTCGCAGTTGCAGTAGCGCCATCCTCTCCAGCAGCGTTGATGGCGACGGTAGTGACGGCAGGGAAAACGGAGAGAGGAGTCTCGCTCTGATCGGCTTGGACGGCAGCGATTGCAGTAGCGGTAGAGTAGGGGACATCCTGAGAAGACACTCCCTCAACGGTTGTGTAAGTCGGGACGACAACTCCCCTCAGGAAAGCAACATCAAGAGCGTCCGGTGTGGGGTTGGCATCGGCAGGAATGTCGGTGGAGCTGGAGGTGGACTGGGAGGCGCCCAGCGCAGCGAGCGCGGGAAGAACGATGAGAGACCGCATGATCAAGAAAAGACCAGTGAAGATTCTTGCTGCTTGCTGGATGCAACATTTTGCTGATAGGAGCCCAGCTACTTATACACATTTCCGTCAGTCCTAGTAGTCTGGAGGCTTTTGCTGCGGCTTGATGGTCTTCGACGGCGTGGCCGAAGAAGCTGAATGCAATAGTCAGCTGTGAAAGCCATCCTGAAGCCATGTCGAAGCCATGGTGTGGTTGCTTGACCAGATCCGTGGTATAGGCGTCTTGTCAGGCGACGGTAATGTCCGGTGGAGGACGGCAAGACTTGATGGCTCATGCGGCTCTGAAAGAGCTGCAGACTTGCAAGGGTATCGTGCCAATTTGAGAGCAAAGCGAAGGATTTTCGCCCCACTCAGACGCATCTCGAACTGATCATTTCGCCCAAATGAGTATATCGGCCTGGCGCTCTCGACCTGTGCGAGCGTGATGGCTGGCTGGGCGGGGCAGACTAACTGAAAAGGGTAAGCTAGCGTCGGGATTTTACTTCAACGGGGCTTTGAGCTGAGTCCAGCACGTGGAAACTAGCTACGAATGCAGTCGAGAAGACTAAAATCAGGGGAAAAAGAGGCTAAGTCCGCGGATCTGCCCGGCACTCAAAATCACTCTTCGGGCGGGTATGCGCGTGCTGCGGCATTCTCCTCTGCGTCGCCTCGGCATCTAGTCGGCAGCGGGGGACAGAGCCGGTCTAGACCTTCAGATCTCGAGTGAAGGATCTTTGCATCGTTGCACGCACCTCTGTCGCCGTCGTTGGGTATGCGAACGTTGAGTGAGAGCCGGCAGTGGTGAAAATGTGGAACGTGGCGGACGGTTGTGGCCTGACTGAGAGTATACTACGCCCAGGGGTATTTGGACCCGACGGGTAGTAGCTTAAAAAAAAAAAAAAAAGCCCACCATGGTTGTGGTAGACCATGCCAGAATACAGCATCTGACCGTTTGGGGCGATCTTCCAAGTAGCGATACAATGGAATATAGTGAGATTGGAGACCGCAGGGGAGAGTCTGCAACAGTACGTGCGGTCGCAGATTGAGAACTACTGGTGCAGACGGCCCAGCGCAGAGGGTGGCGTTTCCTACGCACTGCCCAACAGCGGCCCTCTCCGCGAACAAAGACTCAGGAGCCTGCGCCGACGTTCAGGTGAGCTGGCAAAGACGAAGTCGAAAAGCCACTAGCAAATAATTGATCGAATGGTTTTAACAAGTCACGCGTCGCTGTAATTAGCTAATGGGACGGCTGCCTCGCTGGCTTTGGCGGCGGTCGCCGTATTCCTTCCGCCCGCAGCGTGTTAGTATGAGGGATGCGATCGATAGCAAGGGGATCGGTTGCATCCGTCTACTTCTCTACGAAGAGTGGAACCCAGAAAGGTCCGCATGCGACGGCCCTATGCGCAAAGCTGGATCTGTGGAGATACAAGGGACTAAGTAGCGGTGGGTTATGTCAACCATATATGGCGATCGATGTACGGGGTCAGTACCGCATCAGTTGATGTGCAGCCAGGAACGAAAACGAAGTTGACAAGCTTGTCTTTCGAGACATTGAATGACGCCGTGAGGTGAGGGGAACTCAGGGCCGAGATTTCCAGTTCCCAGTCCGGCGGCTCGGAAGGAGCCAAGACCCCCGCACGCACCCGGGCCTCAACACCACAAAAACTCCTCAACTCACTCTTTCATCCCACCTTCGTGTGATCTTGCCATCGCTCTATAGCTTCGCCGCCTGGCATCTCTGCCAGTGCGCGCCAAACAGCATACATATTCCCGCTCTGCTCCCGGATATGTCCTTAACTGAATGTCAGCGACTCCACCTCACGCGATGGCGATTGTGTCGAGCGGCAGCTATATCGTCCATGAAGGGCAGGTCATGTATGCGCGGCAATCCCGCCATTTGTACTCAGAATCCTTCATAGCACGCTTGGGAAGATGTGCTCGTGTCCGCACTTGGCAACGAGTTTTTACTGTCCCTGACCAAGACCCCGCCTTGCCGCGATAGGAAGGTCGCAGGGTCTGTTTTCCGAACTCTCGGTCTTGGCCGCTGATTACCCTGCTTGGACCTGTCTATCACGTCCAAATCTCCATGCTTCCAAGACCTTTCAACAGACCTCACATCGACGACGCCCTTGGCACGAAGATGACGGCCCGGAGGCGAAAGATAGCAAACCGCGCAATTGCACCACGGATATATATGCGCTCAATACCGCATGCAAGGGCGAGGTACGAAGCTTGAAAATTACCCGCTCGCGACCATGAAGCCCGTTTTGACAAGCTTGATTGTTGGAGCAGCCTTCTCGCGGCTGTCTCTTGCGGTTGCAACTAAGCCGCTCGTCACTTCGGAGGCTCTCCAAGCCGGTATTACGACCGAAGGGTAAGAAGAAATCAAACATCATTTTCTATCATTCCCGTTCGATCTGTAGCTAAGCATATCGACAGTCTCTTGGAGAACCTCGCCGCTCTTGACAAGATCGCCACCGAGAATGGGGGAAACCGAGTAAGACACTCATTCTCGCGAACACCAACCTCGCTGCAACCCAACTAAAACCTCAACCAGGCTTTCGGTCTCCCCGGCTACACGGCTTCGGTAGAGTACATCAAATCCCAGCTCGCCGGTTACAACAGCACCGCCAAATACTGGGTCCAAGACTTCCCCGCGCTATTCAACCGCGTCGAGTCCATCGAATTCCGGGTCGACAACACGAGCTACTACGTCTACGGCCTGACCTACTCGCCCTCCACTCCCCCGGAAGGCGTGACCGCCGAGCTCGTCCTCGGGCCGACGGGCGACGCCGGCTGCAGCGCCGACGGCTACGCCGACTACGACGTAGCCGGCAAAATCGTGCTCGTCGAGCGCGGCACCTGCCCGACGGGCGGCACGCTGGCGGGACGCGTGCGCCCCGCGGCGGCGGCCGGCGCCAGCAACGTGATCATCTACAACAACGTGCCGACCAAGGTCACCGGCGGCACGCTGTCCGCGCCGGACCCGGAAGCGTTCGTGTCGTCGGGCTTCATCAACCAGGCGGACGGCTGGGCGCTGCGCGACCGCCTGCTGGCCGGCGAGACCATCGCCGCCTTCTTCCAGCAGACGCAGACGATCGAGACGCAGATCACGCAGAACGTCTTCGCCGAGACGCTGGGCGGCGACGCCGCGAACGTGGTCATGCTGGGCGCGCACCTCGACTCCGTGCAGGCGGGCGCGGGCATCAACGACGACGGGTCCGGGACCACGCTCATCCTCGAGGTCTTCCACGCCCTGCAGCGCTTCTCCGTCAGGAACAAGGTGCGTTTCGCGTGGTGGGGCGCCGAGGAGAACGGGCTGGTCGGGTCGCGGTACTACACGTCGAACATCGCGAATACCAGCGACGCGGACGACCTGCTGCTGTACCTCAACTTCGACATGGTGTCGCGCGGCTACTACGGCGTGTTTGACGGCGATGGCAGCACTCATGGCCTCGCGGGCGCGCCGGGGTCCGAGGTCATCGAGAAGCTCTTCGTGGATCACTTGGCGGGCCAGGGCCTGAACGTCACGCCGGCCGTGTTCACGGGTGGCAGCGACTACGCGAGCTTCATGTCGACCCTGAACAAGCCGGTTGGTGGCCTGCATACGGGGACCGGCGTGGAGCAGGATCCGTGCTACCATCAGGTTTGCGATACGTTCAACAACTCGAACCCCACGACGCTTACCATCAATGCCAAGGTAAGTGTAGAATTGACTGTTGAGAACAGCCCAGGCGCTGATTTGCTTCGCAGGCTGCTGCTCATGTCCTCGCCACTTTGGCGGTCGATGGTACGGAGCTAATTCCGAAGACGCCCTCGAATGCTACGGCCTCGTTGAACAGGCGCTTCTTCACTAGTGAGAGCCTGGAAAGTTTCCCCTGGACTGAGTTGGAGGGAGAGAGGCACCTGGCCACTTGTGGTCATGATGTGTAAAAATGCATGGGATGAGGCTGTGCGGTGTTCAGCATATGGCGTGTATGTGGAGGGGATAACGATTCGCAGTGATAAAAAAAAAATGTTAACCATACGATAAGATTTATGGCATATTGCATGAGGAGAGGAGGCACCAAACTTTTTTGTTTGAAGAAATACCTGATAGCGAAGCCACCGCCAAAGTTTACAGAACACTATGACATGAACCAAATTAATAGATGCGCCAATATCTCTGCTTGTACAGCTCTAGCGACTTCATATCCACTAAAAATACACTGTGCATCTTATGCGAGGCGCGCAGTGCACCGGATTCTCCAAGCCTTGAGTTATTCAGGAAGCAGCTCTGGCTCGCGAAGTGGACATTCTCCTGAGAGAAGCTTCTATTCCATGGAGTGCTCTCAAGTCATCAGAATGCCACACGGCTCTCTTAATAGCATCCGAGCACTCTGAAAAGTCCGGACAATCCCCAAAATGCATCGATTTCAAAACGTGTGACTTCATTTTTGGAAACAACCCGTCCTGGCTACCTAGTTGACTTTAGCAACGAGATTTAGATGAAATCAAATGACGAAAATCTATTCTCAGGCATCTTTTGAGCCTCTATGTTGGGGTAACGATCGCAACAAACACTTATATGGAGCTACCCTTGACCGCTCAAGACATCAACTACATTAAGTGTCTGCTTGGCTGGAATATGAGTCCTGTATGTCATACAAGAGGTTGACGGTCCGGATGGTATCAGAGAGGAAACTTCAGATGACCTGAGGCGGCAGCTATGCAACAAGTTCCTGGGTGAAGCCTGAATTCGCGGGTCCATGCAGGGGGGAGCTCTGAGTGGAACGAAAGTGGAGGATTTGGAAATCTTTATAGCTTTTTTGAATTGGAATATATGAACCAGTTGTTATGAGTTTTGACAAAGGTATTCTTCTTCTTTACAGTCAAACTCCATCCACATTTTCATACGCTGCAGAGTAGTTTTGAACATGTACGATTACGGCGTGATAGTTGTGTAGTCGAGCTGAGGACGCAGGGTAAACGGTGTCTAATTGCTACTAAAAATGTTCTCTGCTGGCTTTGGTAGCCTATTATGTATACTACTTTGTGGGCGCGAAGGGAAGGATCGTATGCACTTTGGATCTTGCATACCTTCTCATGAAGAGTTCTACAACACCTGAAGATGGTGAGGGCCGCCACGAAATGTGACAAAATGGAAAGAATAGCCTGAGTAGGCATGCAAGCTTGGCGCAGCTTCCAAGGTTCACTCTTTGCTAAAACAAAGCTCATGTGGCAGATAAGCAGACCTACAAACTCTGCTTGCGTCAAATTTCTTCATAAGCCTTAGGATTTAGGAGTAGATATCGAGGAACTTCGATGACGAAGGATATTTTGGCTGTGAAGGGTAATGCCTGATCAGAGGGTGGAGAAACTATCGAATGCATGCAACACCGTTTGTGGAGGGCCGTGGTATTTTTCAGCATCTGTTTGCTCGAGGACACGTACCACAGCGTCTCAAAGACTGCGGACTACAACCCAAGGCAGACACCGGTAGCACATAGGCCAACCGGTAAAGCTGACAGAGGAGTGAGCATGATTGGCTACTGAATGGAGGGCAATACTGCAGGTGAACCATTACACAAGACGCCCATGTGCTGCAAGTAGGCGAGCGCTGATCCCAATCTTGGCGGATTGTCCGAAGAATGTAACAGGTTTCATGAGACGGTGATCAAACCGCGCAGTGACCGTTGCACGAGTGCTGATCCGAGAAAATCTTGAATTGTGAGAAGAGACCCCTCTACTGACCAGATTAGGAAACTACAGATACGCAGTCGTAACGATATGCGAGATGATTAGGAGATACTGGGACAAAATGAAATCGGGTATATCTGCTTGCAAACGACGAGGCTGCCAACTCCCAAAGATATCATCACAGAAGACTCCAGCTCTAGCGCCATACAATACAACAAAGGAAAACTTTAGCGTCGGAATCTATCCGAAGCCTTTGGACATTTTGGACATGTTAACCAAGGAAAAAGGCTTGATCACTGTGTGCGAGGGTAGATTTTCCGCAAGGGAACTGATATGCACGCAGATGTTGTAATACTGGGGAATCCGGGTGGTCAGGTCACAGCCTACCGACAGGCGATGGCGCGGACCTGCGGTCCAAACCCAGAACTTCGTCGAACTGAATGGTGAGGGAGCCGTTGTCAATGACCTTTACATGGTCCCAATCGCCTTCCTCGCCCTGCGACTTTGTGATCTCGGCCAGCCAGGCAGCTTCTTCGTTGTCGAAGGCGGTTCCGGAGGACGAGGGCCTGCTGTCTTCGGGTTGGGCCACGGCGGGGAAGCGCTCCATGAAGAGGCGATGGTATTCGCTGTGCATCTTATGGCCTTCGTCGGGATGGGCAGATTGCGAGACATCAATCAATTTGCTGTCAAGGGAGAGGGGTGGTTAGCGGGTAGGCTAGTGGAGCGGCGATGGACGGAACATACTCCGAAGTCTGGGCGCAGATGCGCTCAAGAGCGTCGCGCTGTCGTCTGATCTCCTCAGGGTCGGGCTGGGGCGCACTCATGCCCATGTGCGGGCCTTGTTGGGCAACGGCGCCATACTGGTGCTGGTACTGATCGGGACCGAGGAGGTGTGAGGCTTCGGAGCGCTGTGCGTAAGGGCGGGGAGTCAGTCGCACAGGCGGGCTTCGTCTATGGCGAGCAGCATCTTACCTCATCATGTTGAGGCCGGCGGCCGAGGCCCAGGCACGAAGCGCAGATGCCCATCTGGAATGGAGTCTGTGACGGGGCGCGGCCGCGAGCACTAGGAGGGATTTGGGACCTCAACTGGCTGGTGTGAGGGTGGCTTGCATGGGCCGGGCGAGCGCGAGGCGGAGAAGCGCAGGATCGCAGGCAGACGGCGAGCACGCGGTCGGGTTGTGAAGGGAGCTTGCGGTGGGGAGAGCGGAGGTGAGGTTGGAACAGAATGTTTGATTATGAGGTTTCGCTTGACATTTCGGGCGCGCAGGAGCCCGCGAGGCGCCCGTGCCGGGGGCTGCCGACCGGGGGGCCTGCCCCGGCTACCAAGCGAGCCGATGCACTGCGATGCGACCACCGTCCACCAGCCACCTCTTCCGCCTCGCCCATCGCCAATTCCCGTCATCCCTCCTCTGCCCGCCGCATTCCTCGGGCTCCAGCTGCCGGCCTTCGCCCGTCGATCGCCCGTCTCCATTGACCTGGTTTCCCGCGACGTCAGCCGGGCGCATCCCTCGTCGTGCAGAAAGCGCCTCCGGTATGCGCCTCCAACAGCGAGCGCGGCGCCGGCTTGCGAATCCCGACTCACTGCCCCGTGAGGCCTGTATACCCGTTTCTCTTCACATGTCTGATCCTCTCGTTCTCTGCTGCCGCCGCCGTTGGCTGAGTGCTGTTCCTGCATATGCCCATGCCTTCGGGATCCCCTGCGACGCGTCTCACGCGTTGCCCGCGCAGCGTTCGCGTATCCCTTTGTGGCAGATACGAGAAACTAGGTCAAGAGTGCAACCTCTCCTTGGCTCTCCCATCTCTAGTCGAGGCCAAGGAGTCAGCCAAGCAAGGGCGACTCCCCCAAACACGCCTCCTGGTTACCAAGAATGGAGCTCCCCCTCCATCACCCTGCGACTACACCTGTTTCTTTGAACCACCATGATCATTTCTGTCCCAGCCCAGGGTTGGTCTCAGCTCTCTCTCATCTTGCCCCTACCTAGATGCTTCGCGCACGCGTCGCCAGTGTCACCGCGGTAAGTCACGAAATGGCGAGCAAGGTCATTGGCTCTGCAAGGCACAGTTTTCTCCACCAGCTCTTGCCGTGCTACTGGCTTCGGCCCGCGAAACAAGGTTGAAAGCGTGTGCTGTCTTGGTTCTGCTATCTGTATAAAGCTTTTTGGATGCCGCTTCATGTTGACTTCTTCATCCAACGTCGATACTGACGCTCGTTGATCGTGCTTGAGCATTCGCCGTTCGTTTTGAATGCTCAGCATGCTTCTCACTCGTTCCACACTAGCGGCATTGGCCGTCAGCCTTTCTTTTCCTGTGACTGATGCCGCCGTTGCAGACCGCAGAAGTCCAGCCCCCGGCGGCCAGAAGAAGGGCTTCCTGGACTACTTCAACTTCTTCGGGAAGCGCCAAGACGATGTCTGCGTGCCATCCAACGACTACTACCAGATCCTCTCAACTCATACCTCAGCTCCTGAACTGTGTGCAACTCTGCTCGGCCAACCCACCAATACCAACAGAGTTGTCGTGACTCCTATTTCGTACGTGGGCGGCCAAGCTACAGCACGGCCTCCTCGCTGACAGCTAATCCAGCACCGTTACCGAGCTCACTTCTACTCGTATCAACACTGTGAATAATGTCGTCAGCGTTACAATCACCAGTACCAGCACCGTCAATCCACCGTCACTTGCCCCAAGAGCTCCTGAGCCTACGACTGGCCCTGAATTCAGTAAAAGGGCAGCCAACGCCGAAGAGATCCGTAAATTTATCAGGCAGATCGAAGAAAGCTCATCCTTCGATTCTACTGCTACTGCTCTCAAGTCCATCAGCTCGGGACTGTCCAGTGCTTGCGATTGTCTTGGCCTGCCCACAGCAGCAACCATAACCCAGACCTTGACCGGTCCCGCGAGCGTATGTCCGCCCGGCCTGTTAACATGATTGTGCTGACACATCCTTAGGCAACGACCACAGTTCCAGCTTTTGCGAGGACCACACTGACCTCAAACAGTAGTATCGTATTCAGTGAAGTTGTGACTGTGACGGCTGGCCAAGAGCCAAGCTCGGAGAGTTCAAGCGGGTCTTCTACCTCTGGTTCCAGTGGCTCTGAAAGCTCCGGTTCTAGTACTGCAACCAACGCTCTTCCTGAGTCCACTATCAGTCCCATCGGACAAGGCGTTTCCTGCCCGGTAGATGACCGAGCCGTTAAGAACTACGTTTTGGGCAACCAATCGTACACCTACGAGATCTACTGTAATATCGACTTTCCTGGTCCAGACGTCATTGATCAGGATGCCAGTAGCCCAGCCGAATGTGCGGCCCTTTGCTCGACCTACGACCAAGGAGCTCGATCTCCAGTCTGCCAAGGATTTGTCTATAGGGCTTCCCGCTGCTACCTGAAGAGGAATATTGATAATTCGACTGCAGTTGAATCCCCTGGGACAATTTCCGGCTCTCTGCTTCGAATTGGCAACTTCAACAACACGGAAAACCCCTCTATCACCTCTGCTCCGAGTGACCTGACGGTTTCCTCAACGTCGATTTCGCTGTCTACGACGTCGGCGATCCCTCAATGTGGGGAGAACGACGCCACCAGCAGCGCGTCTTCGACATACTTCTCAACGGAGTACACGGATGCCGGCGGCACTGTGCACATGTACTGGACCTCTGGATACCAATATGCGGCTTCCAACCAACAAGTCTGCACGTTCAACAACACCCAGGTCTTCACCAGCACCAATGTGATCACGATCCCTGCCACGACATATGTTAGCACCATTACCACAACCACAGGCAGCGGAACAGGCGTGCGAACAGTCACTTCAGGCGGTGTTGTCATTATTGAAGCATCCGGCTCGACTGAGATTGCACCTGGTGCGTCAATTACTTCCGGCGGAACAGTCACTTCCACGGGAAGTGGAACTACAGTGCTCATTCCAACCACGACAACGGCACTTGTTGGTACATACAACACCACCATAGTATCAGGCGGAACGACTCTTGTCGAGCTCTACACGTACAGCTCCACTTCTGTGAGCCTTTTGACCATCATAAGTGCAACTTCCACATCCAACGCCACTGGCGGCTCTGGAATTTCAGCTCCTGAATCCACGTCAACGGCACCAGGTGGCCCGACTGAGACGGCTTCTACGATCACGACTACGACTACTGGAACATCCATCGCCACTGGCGGATCAAGTGAAGCATTTTCCACTGGATCTTCAACTGCGACTGGCGGCTCGGCTGCCTCGGCTCCCAGCGGTACTTCGACTGCTACGGGCGGTTCTAGCGTTTCTGCCCCAAGTAACGGGACAACCACGACAACGACTACAGGCACGTCGATCGTTTCCGAAGTCTCGACCGTGACGGGAGGTACAGAATCGTCAACCGCAACTGGCGGCTCATCTGAAGCTGGCCCGACGGGAAGTTCTCCAGCTTCAGGGGAATCGACAATATCCACCCCGAGCAATTCGACCACAACCACGACAACAACGGGTACCTCAGTCGTCCCTGGAGCATCCACGGAGTCTAGTGCTACTGGGTCGTCCACCGCTGCGGGCGGCTCATCTGAGGTACCACCTTCGAATTCAACAACTAGCACTCCTCTGGAAACAATTTCCAGCACGAGCACAACTCATATAACCGTCAGCACATCAATCACTGTGGTCACCAGCAATGTCACAACCGCAACATCTACTGCAACAGGCGGCGAGTCCATTGAAGTTCCCATTCAGACAACCCTGACCTTGACCTCTCTAATCGTCGAGACTTCCCAGATCGGTGAAACGAGCTCAACCGCAACAGGTGGCTCAGCTGCTTCGGGCCCAAGCAGCTCAAGTAACACGCTGCCATCTAATTCGACCGCGATTTCCGAATCCAGCACAGTCGTTCCCAGCGAGTCTACCTCCGTGTCTCAAACGAACAACTCTACAGCAACTGGAGGCAGCGCTGCCAGCGGTCCGTCGTCCAATACTCTGAGTAGCTCAAGCGCGCCTCGCACTGGGGAATTCTCTACGACCGCACCAACAAGCTTTCCATCCGCTGGAATATCGACTGCGCTATCAACTTCAAACTCGACAGCGGCTGGAAGCAACACCGAGTCTGCCCCGTCCTCCGGAACCACACCACTTACTGATACTGGCCTCCGCACCGGCACTTTCACAACAACAATTACCAGCGGCTCGCTTACCACAACTCTCACGCTTACTGTCAACGGAACATCTACTGGCGGTGAGGGATCCACGCCACCCACAGGCACGACCGCCCTTCCTGCTCCCGAAGTACCTTCAAGTGGTCTCCCTGTCCCATCGTCTAATGCTACTACTACTACCACGACCACTCAGACGACAGAGACTCTAAGCAGCAGTGGCGCTCCACGGTCTGGTACAGCAACAACCGAGGCTGGATCAAGCCTGTTAGCTCCATCGAGCGGGTTGCCTTCTCCGTCTTCTAATGGTACTACCCCGGCTGCAGAGAGTTCGATCAGCACAGCGACAACTAATACAGGATCATCCTTGTCAGCCCCCTCGAGTGGTCTTCCATCAGGATCACCAAATGGGACGAGTCCAGCAACAGAGTCCTTGAGCAGCTCTTCTGGGCCTCGCTCTGGCACATTCACAACAGAGTCCACTACCACTAGTCCTCCCAGCGGTCTCCCATCGAGCTCACCTAATGGTACTGTTCCCACCACTGAAAACTTGAGCAGTTCTTCTGGTCCGCGCTCCGGGACATTCTCCACCGAATCCACGACGGCGGTCCCATCAAGCGGCCTCCCGTCAAGCTCGCTGAACGGAACCGCTCCTGCCTCTGAGAGCTTAAGCAGCTCTTCTGGGCCTCGGTCTGGGACGTTCACCACTGGCTCCACTACCGCTGGCCCGTCGAGCGGATTACCGTCGAGCTCGCCTAATGGTACGGCGCCCGCATCTGAGGGTCCAGGAAGCTCTTCAGGCCCTGCGACAGCAATCCCATCGAGTGGCCTCCCTTCGAGCTCAGCAAATGGAACGGTTCCAGCTTCCGAGAGCTTGAGCAGTTCTTCAGGTCCACGTTCTGGAACATTTACCACTGGCGCAACTACCACGGCTCCTTCGAGTGGCTTGCCGTCCAGCTCTCCGAATGGTACCGTGCCAGCTTCCGAGAGCTTGAGCAGCACTCAAGGGCCTCGTTCTGGAACATTCACTACAGGTCCCTCAAGTGGCCTACCATCGAGCCCACCGAATGGTACCGTGCCAGCTTCTGAGAGCTTGAGTAGCACTGAAGGGCCTCGCTCAGGCACAGCGACTACGACTCCTGAGGAAACCACGACTGCCATAGTAAACGTGACTTCAACTTTGACTTTCGGACCCACGCCTCCATCGTTAAACTATACCAGCACGCCGACGGGCACTGGTGGGAACACGACAGCGTTACCAGTGACCACTGGAGGTCCTTCCAATTCAACTGAATCTCTCTCCACATCCGCAGGTCCCCGAAGCGGCTCATATACCACAACTACGACAACACCTGTTGAGATTGCCAACTCAACTGCTACAGGAGGAGCTACAAGCGTCGGTCCTAGCAGTGGTGCTCCAGTACCTTCTTCGAACTCGACTTCAGGTTCTCCGTCGTATGGTGGCGTTCCGCCGCCTCCGGAAACACTTTCCAGCTCGTCAGGACCTCGTAGCGGATCTTTCTCTGAGACAATCCCGCTCGGCACCGGCAGCAGCGGAACCCCTCTGCCATCTGCTAATGCGACTTCGCCACTCTCCAGCAGCGCGGGTGAGCGTACCGGAAGTTTCTCCACAACCGCTCCTGGAACAGCGCCAACTTTTACCTTCGCGCCTGCGAACTCTACGGCCCCGGTTGGAACGGGTCCTAGCACTGGTGAGTTTACGACTACAACCACTACGGTTACATCGGTCGCTCTTCCGACCTACATTCCTCCCCCTGCAGTGAATTCGACCTCGATCTTAGGTAGTGCACCGAGCGCGCCTTCCAACACCACGGCTTTGCCTACGACTGCTCCGATCGGTACAGCACCATCTAGTGTCCTCAGCCCCAACAGCACTCTTCCTGTCGAGACTGGAGCTTCCAGTGGAGCAATTCCAACCCCATCGACCAACTCGACAACCCCTCTGAGTAGCACACAAGACTTGCGCAGCGGCTCTTTCTCGACAACGAGCACGCCTTTGGTGACAGGTCCGAGCACTGGAATCCCGGTGAATTCTGCTAACAGCACTGCATCTGGGCCGAGCGAATCTCCTTCACCTTCTGCAAACGCGACTTCGCCTCTTTCCAGCAGCCAAGGCAACAGGAATGGACAGTTCTCTACTACGACACCGCTTGGTGCTGGTCCAAGCAGTGGTGCACCGGTGAATTCCGTGAACTCTACCACGCCAGTGGAAACAGGAGCTACAAGCGGCTTCCCAACGCCATCTGCGAATGCTACGGCACCTTTGTCGAGCTCGTCGGCTCCCCGCGCGGGCGAATTCTCCACCACTTCGCCTGGTCCGAGCAGCGGTGTGCCTGTGAACTCAGCTAATACAACCGCGCCTGCCGGTCCTGAAGCTACGAGCGGATTCCCCTCACCGTCAGCCAACTCCACAACGCCTTTATCGAGCTCGTCCGCTCCTCGTGCAGGTGAATTTTCTACGACTTCACCTGGCCCCAGCAGCGGTGCGCCTGTCAATTCTGCCAACACCACGGCTCCGGCTAGCACTGAAGCTCCGAGCGGCTCACCTTCACCGTCGACCAACGCTACAACGCCTTTGTCCAGCTCGTCGGCTCCCCGTACAGGCGAGTTCTCCACGACAGCTTTGCCAGCAAGCAGTGGTGCCCCCGTGCAGTCAATCAATAGCACAGTGCCTGCTTTCCCAACCGCGAGTAGTTCGTCTTGCGCCGACACAACTGTCACGGTTACCACTGTCTCTGTTTCCACAGTGACTCAAGTTTCGACTGTCTCCGTCTGTGCCAGCGACTGCATATCCGCTTCCTCGTCCGTTCTTCCTCCGTCGCCTAGCTCATCAGAAGAAGGCCCCGGTACTCCTGGCTCTGGAAACCGCATTCCCGGCGCATTCTCAACAACATCTACGACCTCGGAAATAACAACCACAACCTCGACTATCACTCTTACTGCTCCTATCTCATCCGAGACAACCCCTAGCGATACTACGGCCCTTCCGGTCGCCACTACTCCCGAATCGTCATCCTCAGAAGCCCCTGGAACTCCTGGCTCCGGTAACCGCATTCCTGGCACACTCTCCACCACAGCCTCCTCGTCTTCCCCCTCCACCTCCCCATCTTCATCCGAAGAAGCCCCAGGTACCCCCGGCTCCGGCAACCGCCTCCCAGGCACCTTTTCAACCACGACCACCGCCCCCTCCACAACCACAACCTCGACATCCATCTCGATCATCACCACAACGACTTCCGCTCATACCAATTACTCCCCTCCGCCCTCGTCCTACGCACCTCCCCCACTCGAGCGCCGCACCTCCCCCGATAACGAGGACGACGACGACGATGACGCAACCAACCTCCTTCTCAACCCGTCCTTCACCGCCTTCGACGACGCGGCGGAACCGCTCGACTGGGCAACCGACACCGACAGCGGCGCCATCTTCGTCATCCCGGCGGCCGCTGCTGCCGCGGCGCCAGGCGACGGCGGTGTCGAGGTCGTGAGTCAGGAGCCTGAGGCAGAAATCGGGCTGAGCCAGAGCGTCGCGGTCGAGGCGGGGAAACGGTACGAGGTCTCTGTTCAGGCGAGCCAGAGCGACGGCGATGCCGGATGCGAGGTGCGTGTTGAAGTTGGCGGGGAGGTCGTCGTGAGCGGTGTGCCGGGCGAGAACGGAGGAGTGTTCGAAGGCGTGTGGAACGCGGATGGTGGGGAGGCGGAGGTGAGGGTTGTCGTTGGCGGGTGTAAGGGGGAGAGCGGCGTCGTGCGGGTTGGAGGCGTGAGGGTGCAGGAGGCGGAGAGGGATGAGGTGAAGGTGTGAGGGGAGGCGGGGTGGGTCAGGCCACAGCGTGCGAGGTGCTTGATGCATTCGGACGCCTGCCTTCCCGCGCTTTTGTCTATCGGACGTGGCATCCATGTGTGCGTCTCCCCCCTATTTTCCTATTTTTCTTACTTGCTACGCTCTCTGTGTCTCTCTATCGATCTCGCTCATATACTACCGGCAACATCTTCTTGTCTGTTGACGAGGTGTGGGAAAAGAAAGGATCCGGTCATCTCTTGTTTCTACTCTTCGCTGGATACGGGCAATAAACGATGATCATGGCCACGACGCTATGGTTAGATGGAAACAATGGCTTTAGTTTTGGTTTTTTTTTTCTTTTTCAAGTTAGTTTTGGTTTCGCTATAGCTCGACGCTTGGGTAGCATAATAGGAGTCTTGACATTCTTTTTTTTTTTTCTAAATCTCCGCTGGTCTTACTGAAAACCTGAAGTTGGCTGCGATGCTTCCGTGCTTTTTCCCCTACCTGGCTCGATGTTCGGAGCTGAAAAAAGTTGGGCTCATCTTTGTCCCGCCGTGATTGGCAGATAGATTCGTATAGTGGCACTGCCCTACGATCGCACTTTCAATCGCCTGGCCCTTGCGTCTTGCTCTCCGACGCGTCGCAAGGCGTCCTGTCCGTGTAGAAATCGCGTATCGCCGGGCTCGTCATCTCTCCCGATTAGGAGAAGCGCTGGACGGGGTAAACTTCCACGAGGGGGGGAAAGGAGGACGGGCTGAGACACAGGCATTCAAGGATCTACAATGCGTCGAGTAGCGGGATGAGGAAAAAAAGAACAAGAGTAGAGCGTGTGTGCGTCGCCTGCTTCCGAGAAACCTCGTGTCGTCTTGGCGCGCACAGCTGTCCCCCTTCCCTTCACTGGTGCTTCCCTTGCTTCGACCGAGGGAAAGTGAGGAGCGGGGGGACAGGACTTATCGATTGAAGGGTGGGGGTTGTGTGAGGGGGGGTTCAGGTAGGGCAAGAGAAGGAGAGGGGTAAAAAGTCTTTTTTATACTTTGTGTGTCAGTGGAAAAACAAAGGCCCTGGCGCTAGCGCGAGCGGTACGGGACGGCGGGGCCGGGTCGTTCGGGACTGGCCGGGTCACGGGGTAGCTGAACGGGTGGATGGAGAGGGGCCAGATCCTCCTCTTCTTTGTCGATCGCGCCAATTTCGAGGAAGTTGAGTCCCGAAAGGTTGAGCTAGCTGCGGGCAGGAGCGGCGTCTGCGAATGATGATTGGGCGTCTTGCGCGCTTTTAGACGGCGCTGGGCTGGATTGGGGGATGGATGATCGCGAGGCGTCTATCTCTTCCTTGCGGTGGCCGCCGGCAAGGGGGATGAGGGCGGGTAGAAGTATTGGTGATTGGTGGAGAGAGTGGGTCGGCGGCTGATGGCTTCTGGAGGGGCTTGTGTCTGGTGACGTTGTGATGGAGAGCGCTTTGCTCTTAGGGTATTTTTCCAAGTGGACTTTGAGGATCCAGCCTGGTCGTCATGTGGACACGTAGCGGGTCAACGGTGGGTCGTTCTCGATAACTGGAAAGTTCGACTGGGAAGGAGCTGGTAGAAAATGTTTGGTTTTTGCAAGGTGAAACCTGCTGAATGAAACAGGCGGTTGCCTTTGGGGCGCGCCGTCAACACCCGGATGGGCTGTCATTCGTCACTTCGAAACGGCAGAGCAAATGCTGGACAGGGAACGGGTGGAATATTGGTTCTGAGTTGTCCATACATGGTACGTACTCGGAGTACCGCAGTTACGGGTGTGGATGGTACGTGCTCTATAGATAGCAGTTTGGACACGCGGGTGCGCAGGTGGTACGGACAAGAGACACAGCCAACAACAAGTTCGGCATTGGCTGTCAGCTGTCAGCAGGCAGGATATTGCATGAAGCATGCTTGAGAGGTTTGATGAACGCGAGTGTGGCCGGATTGAGGTTGAGCATCGACTCACGAAGTATTGGCTACGAAAGGGCCAGCGGAACGGCTTGCCGCTGGGTCAAGAAAAACGACTGCAGAAGGCGCATGACGGTTACACGAGACTTGATACATCAGCGTCCGCGTGCTGATGTGTGTCATATCTTTCTTCGCGTGGTCTCTGGTATGGTGGAGTGTCCAGAGCTCGAGAAGACCCCTGTCCGGGACGTTCATTGGCTGGCGGGCGCACTTCTCAAGCAGCTCCCCTGCCTCCTCCAGGCGAATGAATGGCTGGTCATGGCGTTCCCGTCTTGCCCGCTGGGGCGGATCTAAGCGCTGGAAGACGCATTGGGGGGCGGGCACAGTTGGCTGCGGGAGCCGGGCACATAAAGAGGTGGGAGGCCGCTGAACAGGCGCGCCGAAGGGAGGCCCGCGGCTTTCAACACGACGACGAAGAGACTCAGTCTTTTGGCGCCCAAAAAGAGCATGGGAGGGATCTGAATCCTGACAGCGAATTCACGCAGATTGGGCGCGGCGCTGGGGTCGAGGGGATCAACAGAGGCAGAGGACCACTCAGCGGCCGCCACGTAGGCCGCACACTAAAAAGCTGCTCGACATCCGCGCAGGCGAAATATGAACTAGCGATGCTTTGCGACGGAGAGAGCTCGCAAAGCCTAAAAAGAGCAGGCAGTACACCCGCTTTCGAGCGCGGCCGCCGGGCGTTGCGTTTCTAGGCAAGTGGACGGTGAGCGGCGCGGACGTTGAGGCAAGCAGCTGACTTCGCTTCCAGGACTGACTAGCGCACGACGCGTGGGTGCAAGTGCGAAGGCAGACGCAGACGCGATAAGCGTGCCGAGCACGCAGCGAGCGACGGCAGATTGGCAGTAGTAGCAGCAGCAGCAGCAGCAGTAGCAGCAGCAGGAGAAGACGACGACGACCAATCCACGGGATTCCGGAGGCTCACCGCCGGACGGTGCGGTGAGCGCGGGATGTGCGCACGGCAGGGTCGGGCAGGCGGGGGCGGTGCGCGCACATAAAAGACGGACGGACGGCCGCGGGCTGAGGACAGGCGGTGCTGGAGCGTCGAGGGCGTGTTGCGAGCGCAGGCGGGCGCTGGATGCTGGATAACGGCGGGCGTGGTGGTGAGCGCGTCGAGGTCGGCGGCTGGCGCGAGTGGAGGTCGCGGGCGAGGTGGGGGCCGCCCAATGCGGGCTAGCGTCGGGTCACGTGCTGCGCTATTCTCCACATCACTCCGTCGACCTTCTGACCGACCTCATCCTCCAACCCTTCGTCTCAACCCTCGGCGGCCGTCTGAAGCCTCATCAGGATCCATCGGCGCCGGGCGCCTCTATCCTCACTTCGAGCGTGCCGCGCGCTGCCTCGGCCGTGCGCGCGGCGTCTCCGGCTTCCCGGCCGCTTCTATTTTGGCTACGCGACTCGCACGGATTGGACGGAGCCTCAGCCCCAACTGATCACTCAGCGGCTACAACCTGCCTATCATTTGAGGAAGAGAATGCATTCGCCCAGCTATCCGCTACATCGTAGTACATGAAAGGCGCCGCCAACCCTGAAGACGCCCCCAGGAGCTACCCGCGCTGCTGCCCGCTCCCCGCCATCCTCCGCGCTTCCAGACAATCTTGCTGCTGCCGACAAACGAGTGGATCCCGTGATCCCAGCCAGAAAAGAAAAGAGAAGCCCGAAACGCCTGACAAAACGAAACGCTAGAGATGAACGCTCACTGTACGCGCGCGTCGGCGCCAATTTCAATCTCGCTCTCTCTTTTCCTCTCTCAATCTCCCTCACTCACCCTCGCTCTTCGCGCCCGCTCAGTGGCCGCTGCCGATGCCCTGGAGCCGCCTGTTTCGCTCGCAGCTCAGGTCGTAGATCTCCGTGTCCAGGGACCTGATGATGTCCATTGACTTCTCAATTGACGCCTTGAACTTGCCGCCCTCCCGCTGCCACCGGTTGATCCGTTCCACCTCGGCTGCGCGGCGTCGCATCTTGGTGTCGATCTTCTCGCACAGCTTGCACTTCTGGCTGACCGGCACCGTCGTCATGATCAGCTTCATGCCGCACGTTTCACCGATGCGGTACTCGCGGTTGCAGTGCTGCCGGAAGTGTCCCCACTTCCAGTCGCCGCAAGCGAAGCGGTGCTGGTCGAAGAAGCACATGTTTCAAGAGCTTGGTGGAACTAAGGTTGATCGTCCCTTAGCACTGAGCCACCGCGGTGCAAGAGCATGGGCCACCCTTACCTTCTGATATCAAGTTGTCGATATGGCGTCTGACTGATTGGACAGGGCTGAATCTGAACCTGGAAGCCGTCAACCACCACCGCCCTCGTCGTCGCTCGACGCGCCGGAGCTCACCTGTCCGAACGGCCTGCTGGTCCCGGGGGAGTCTCAAACAATCGTCCCGGTCGAAGGGGTCCGGCTGCTTGGGATAAGGGTAGGGTAAGGCAGGGTAGGGTAGGAACAGGGTAAGGGTCCTTTGGTGGAGGTGGTGTCGCGAAAGAGAAGGGCGCTTGGGATCTCTGAGAGACAATTGGAACTCGGGGAGAAGGCAGGAGCTGCTGATGGTGAGGATGAGACTCTGATGGTCTCAAGACGGGCTATTTATGCTTGGACGAGGACAAGGAGGACGACTACACCGACTCGAAAGACCATGTCCGGCAGGCGTCCTGGTCGAAGGAAACTCCCGCTCCCGCCGTCAGTCCGTCGCCGCTCCATTATCGTACCCCACTCGCCAACGGCCAACGATATCGCCACGATCCCACGGATCACCCCTAATGCCGCTAAAGGATCCATGAAGGCCGGCTGCAATGATACCCTAGGCCGCGCCGGGCGTTCCAGACATGCAAACCCATATCACATTTGCTCAGGATCTTCGGCGAGGTGGCTTTTCTTCCGCGTAATATCTCCTTCTCCGGACAAAATGCCTCATGCTCCTGGTCTGATGCTGTCCGTGGGCGCGCGTTGAGGTGGCATTGATGCCGGCCGTCGAAGTCTATCACATTTGATACCGCACGAAGGTTGAGATTATTGCGCCGAGCGTCAGTCACGTGGCTGTCGCTTGATGCCGAACCATTCGCTGGCTCCCGTCGACCGCCCAACCCCGGCAAACGATTGGCCGCCATTCTCCTTGACGGTCCGCCCGTCCTTTTGCTTAGTGCGGGACACCGGATTGCGAGCCAACGGCTGTCTAACGGCTAGTTTCCCGTGAGCCCAGCACGGGGGTGGACATGAAGGGCCACCGAAACTTTCTTTGCCCAAGAGCATTGGTCGAACGGGCTCCCCTTCGCAACCGCAGTCCGGATGGGCTCGGCTCGACTGACCCTCCCCTTCTCTGGTCCAATCTCGCCCATCGAACCGCGCCCCCGGGGAGAGGACAGGCGCCCATTACGAAGGGGTTACTGGATCCAGCCAGCATCCGGATTTCCCTCGACGTCACACTAGCTAATCAGCGTACAGAAAGTCAGACCGGATCATGCACGGTGCCCCCGATCAATCTACTCTCGTGCTTCCATTCCCATGCACAGGACAGACGTACTCACGCCTTGGCGGGGCCACGGCTTTCTTTGCCCCCCCTCCCCTCAACCCAGTTTTACTCCACCGCGCACCTGGGTGCAGGCATCGTCAGCCAGTCACCTTATCTCGCCTTCCTGCAGGAGCCTTTCGTGGACACGGCGCCCCGGCGGTCATACCATTGGCACCACCAATACGGATCCGTTTGACACAAGAAGCCCGTGCATGCATGCATGGCCCGGCCCTTGGTGCCATCATTTTCTCCTCAGCTGACCGTTCTTCCCGCTTTCCCTCGGCCATGCACTGACCGTGCGGGACACGCATTGTTGGGCTGGGTTTAGTACCATGCATGCTGACAGGCATATTCTTTTGGTGTTAGGTAACCGGAGCTGGCGCGGGACTTATGCGGCAACTCGGCCGTCATCGCATATCGAAGCAAATCATTTGGGTTTGAAAGGAACGCTAGGCTACGACCGAAGTATGCCCCATCGGAGATCCTCTGACGTGGCGAACGCGGTTTGGTTGATCTCTGAGGTGGCTTCGCCTTCCCGGGGTATCCATTCTTCTTCGCCATCAAGGCAAAGAAGGGAAAAAAAAATTGGTCCTTTTTTTCTCTCACTCTCCGGCCTGCGCGAGCGGACAGGGAAGATGAGAGGGACGAGCAAAGAGTAGAGTTCAGCCTGGTCTTGCCCTTTTTTTCTCGAACTATGCCCCAACCCTTTCCCTTTCCTCTGCACGCCCCCCCCCCCCCCTCCCCGCTTCTTTTTTTTCACTTTCCCCTCTTTCTCTCGCTCTCGTTCCCTCCGTCTTCATTTACTGGGGGGGGGGGGAGAGGGGCTTTGCAAGGGCGCCCTTTTCCCGAGCTGTATCAACTAGGATATACCTGCCCTGCCCCTTTCCCACATTCTCCCTTCCCCCCCGCCCCGGTCACCATATCACACACGTACGTACATCACACCCATCCCCGATCCGGACGATCAGGCCCCTCTTTCGCCTGACAAAAAGCGCCGGGCTACCCCGCGTGGAACCATTCGCCTCGTTTACGCATCAGGACGGGACCACGGCGTCGGAAGCATTGACGTTGAGGTGGCGAGCTTGGTTATGCATCATGGCGGTCATTATCACGCCTTTTTGGCTCTTCCTTTCCTCTCTCTCCTGCGCCAATGCCTTTCCCAACACGCCTGACAATTGCGTCCACTTCTCCGATCCAGATCATGTAGGTTGCCGGCGAACCAATTGCCAGAGCACACGCGGCTTCTCGATCGAAGCCAACTCACCTCATCTCTCTCTCCATCCTTTCTGCGCTATCTGGCGCTCTCGCCGCTGCAATTGCGGAATGAGGTGGGAGAACCACAAAAGTTGCATACGTGGGTGGGGAGAAATGAAGTCAAGTAAGCGTTTTCCGGCCAAGATGTGTCGTCGTCGTCCGGCACAACGCCAAAAGAGCAAAGTTACGAGGTCCCCTCGCTTGCGTGCTTTTGGCTGCCCGGCCAGGGCTTTGCGCCATCCCGCCCGCGCGCGCTAAACCACGCCCCGGGGTTGGACAGGTAAGAACTTGATTGGAAGGACATGTGTAGGAATCACAGATGGCGGGGGGGAAATAAGGGCAAGCGAAACAGGCTGCGAGGGGAGAGGGAGGGGATGAGCTGCAGTAAACCAGAACGCACGGCTGAAGCAAGCCAATCAGTTCAACAAAGCGAAAGCACAGTAACCAAAATCGAATGCATATTGATCGCGCACGCTTTTCCTTACCGTGAAGACCGTTTTGCGAGAAAAAACGGGTGCGAAAAAGCGTCGGTCGCGACCGTTTCCGCTCGACGCAACCCTCGGGGTGGATGGGCCGACGTTGAATTTTACTACATGCAAGCGAAGTTTTCGCTGGTGCCGGAGGCCGTCATGTGAATGGCATCGTCTGCTGGGTTGCTTGCAGCTCCGGTTTGGATTGCGCACACGCCCACAAGGGCCGCAGGTGGGAGGTGAGCACGGGATTGTCGCTCTGTGCGAGTGACCCGGCCAGAAGAGCGGACCAACCACCCCCGGGCGCGGAACCCACCGCAAGCCTGCCGCGCACGCACCAACAAGGCGTGTGTACTACCGTGCCCACAGTGAGCACCGGCCATGCCACCGACGAGACCAGCCAGCCCGCTACTCATCTCCTAGCGTGAGGGCGGTAGAGCGGGTACTGGGCTGGCGCAGGTCGGGGTGAGGGGTCCATGGGCTGCGAAGACGAGAAGAGGAAAGAAAAAAAAAAAACCACGGACTCGCGCGGAGAGGGGCCCGGGCATAGGGCATGGGGAGACTTACCTTGCCCGACAGCCCTGTCGGGACCCCTGCTTCCAGACTTCATTGCCCCTGCCCACTTGCCGGACCCACAGCTGTGACTGCTCTGCGCCGCCGGGCGAAGCTGCTTCTGCTCTGGCTCACACTCGAGCTCACTCAATTGCTGTTGTCCGGTGGTGGGAAGGCTGCTGCGGTCATCGCATTGCGGTCTATATTGCTTACCTGCTTCTCCGGGCACGCTCCTCTAGCTGTATCTTGGACCTACCGGATAATCTGTTTTTCTGGCGCTCATCGTGCGTGGCACTACGGGCGGCTTGCAGCCGGTCAGCATCCCGAATATCGCGTCAGAGAAGAGGAGTGGAGCTTCGCTGTGGCTGTCGTTGGTCATTGCTGCTTGCCTATATGTTAGCATGCTTGATGAAAACAGCTGCTGTGCTCAGCAGCAAGGCTGCTCCGGGGAGTCATTGGATGACGAAGAAATGAGAAGGCAGCAGCAGCGAGCGGCGTGGCGAGTGATCATGAGCAAGTGGGTCTCCGGGTTCCGGAGTCGTCACATCGCAGCTCGTCTCTCGTCTTGGGTCGCCTGCCGCGTGAGAAGTGCGTCGTGGTACCAGCGGTGCTGGGTGTCTGAGGCAAGAAGATGGTAGAAAACGAGGTAGAGTTTGAGAAAAGAAAATTGGGGGCGGGCCCGGTTTCGTGCTTCTCTCTTCTACTTGCTGGCTGGCTGGCTCTCAAGCCGGGGTGCGGTGCCAACGGGGAAGTTCCAGAAGCGGCGTGGTTCCGCCTTATTCCAAAATGGACGGAGTGGAAAACCACGTCTGACGCTACCCATGACATTTTCCTTCGCTGCCCGCTGCCTCGTCGCCGATAGGCTTTCCGTTTGGAACGATCAAGGGTGCCCTCGGACGGTGTGCAGGGGTGCGGTTCGTTCTTTTCCGCGCTGCTGGCTTGCTGGGCTAGCTAGCTAGCCAGCCAGCCAGCCAGCCTTGCCTGCGTGGCTGTCGTGTAATGTGATTCTTTTTGCTCCTTCCTCTGCCAACTACAGAAGAGGCACTGACGCCACCATTGACGGCAGGCAGCGTCAATTGGAGCTGGCGCGGGTGGAGTGAGTCAATTGGACGGGTGAATGGTGAGAAGGAGAGGGAGGAGAGGGTGAGAGGCAGGCAGGCAGGCAGGCAGGTAGCCGTTGCAGGCGGAGGCGGGCAGGCGGGCGCGGCGATGACAACAGCGCATCGGGCGGCGGAGGGAGAGAGGGTCGGTTGAGGAGGGGAGCAGCGACTGCGACTGACTGGGCTGGACAGCTGCTGGGCCCGGGCAGGCCGCTCGCAGCAAGCTGGTTTCTGGGCTGGGCTCTTCGGGCTTGCGTTGCTGGCCGGGCTGGCGTGTTGCTTGAGTGGCTGCGCTTGTCATGCATGGTCTAATGCAGGCTTCGCATGCAACAAGCAGCTGCAGCTGGGATTGGACGGGGCGGCGGAGCCGTGTCGATTGGCCGGGCATACCGTTGCACGCACGCGTGGGTGCCCAGAGAGCCGGCGCTGAGAGGTGCAGGAGGTGACTGGTACGGGCGAGGCTGGGGATGGGGCTGGAGCTGGGGCAGAGGGACGAGGGCGGCTTGAGCTGGAGCTGGAGCTGGAGCTGGAGCCGGCGAGGGCGAGCGCGAGGGCGAGCGCGAGGTGGTTCTGCTGCCTTCTGTTCCCGTCGAGTTCGGGGCTTGGCTGCGGCTCTCACGCTGAAGTCGCAGCTGTGGAAGGCGCGTCACGCACCAATCGGAGCCCGCCAGAGTCGTTCGCAGCGCGCTGTCGTGCATAAAATTGTGGCCGCCGTCGCTTTGGCCTCGCCGGCGCCTGCGTATTCGGGCGCGGGAGCAGACGCTGAGCGGATCGTCAGGTTCTGGGCCGGCGGTTGCGCGGCGAGTGCGAGGAGTGGCCTCAGTCTGTGTCTGTGTCGTGCAGTTGTCGTCCCGCCGGGTGGCTCATGCGCTTGGCGGGGGAGGGGGCACGGTCATCATCATCATCATCAGCAGCAGCAGCAGCAACCGGCAGCGGCGGCGACAACAGCAGCAGCAGCAGAAGCAGCAGTTAGAGCGGCAGCGGCAGCATCGTCGCGACTGCCGTGAGGGGGGGGGGCGCGCGGTGCTCGGGGCAGCGCCAGGGCTCGCGGACGGGCCGCGCTGCGTGACGTGAGGCGGAAGATACATGCAAGAACACACAGCACAGCTGAGCTCGCGCCCACTGGCCGCAGCGCCAGCAGCTCCAGCAGCATCGCTTTGAGCTGCATGTCCCGATCGTCGTATAAGGCGAGACATGTTCCTTTCCATGGACCATTGACCACTGACCATTGGCGAATAGCAACTCCTAGGCTCTGCAGATCACCACCTGCAGACGCGGTCCGGCGACTGCTTGTCGGCCTCACTGCCTCGCTGCCTCACGTCCAGCAGCGCGCTCTGTCGGCCCATTGTCCCTCTTCATCCGCGTGTTTGACGATTACCGGCAGCGGCAGCGGCAGCAGCAGCAGCGCCGGACGCTAGGTGGGGAGTGCGCGTGTTCACCGCCCTCCACGCCGCCGCCGCCGCCGCCGCCGCAGCACGCCCGTCCGCCCGTCTGTCCTTTCTCGCCGTACATGCTCCTCCCTTATTTTTTGGGGTCAAGCCCGCGCCGCCCTGCTCTCTCCCTGCTCCTTGGTCCTTTTTCGCCGCCAAGCGCCCGCTGCCGCCGCCATACGCGCGCGCAGAAGCCGAAGGACGGGACACCTCAGTGAGCCGAGTCTGGTAATCGCCGGCCAGCTATCATCACCACTCAGCGATGATCCGGAAGATGCCCATTCATCATCCGCCTGGGCCGCCGCGGCGCCGCCCCAACCAACAGACGACGGACCACTCGACCCATCCGTCGTCATCGGCCTCCTCTGACGCAGCGCGCCAGCCCGGACCTCGCTCGCTCTGTCTCTCTGTCGCCGTCCTCGTTCATCCCAGCACCGGAGCTCCACTTGGGACGACGCTTGCTTGCGCCGCGCCCTGCTCCGCGCTCGCTGAAGCTCGTGCCCCAGAGCTCGTGCCCATGATGCTTGCCTCAGAACCTTCATTACCCGCGCTTCGCCACAGCTCGGCGGATGTGCAATGCCTCGTCACATCGTGAGGATCATTGATAGACCACACACCAGCACACCAGCACCTGCCGCACACCTCATGCCCCACGGCACCCGCTTGCACCCTCAATTGGCGCGTGCGCTCTCTCCTCGTCACGACGGCGAGTGAATGCGAGCCACGAGTGAGTCTTCTCGAGCTGCGCCCCCCCGACTTTGCCCTGTCGTAGACTTTTCGAGGCGTGCCAAAGCCCCACCCTGGACGACCGCGTCTACTGTCTCACCACCAGGGCAGGAGCAAGAGGGAAAAAAAAAAAACCAAAGCGCCAGCGTGACGCCGGCCGTGCATGAGACGAGACGAGGCAAGACAGCCAGAGGCGGCATCGACGGACCATCGAGCCATCGAGCCATGCAGGCCGCGTGCCGCCATGGTGCCCTCGCCCACACATCTCCCTTCCCTCTCCTTCCCTTCCCTTCTCCTCCCCTCCACTCCACATCACGTTGAGTGCCTAACCTGCACCCGCTACTCAAGCAGCCTGCGGCGCCACTCGATGACCACCGGTCAAGGGCCCTTATACAGGGTCCCCATAGCTTGCGGATGCGTGGAATGGGGCCGTTTTCCTGTTTTAAGGTTGCCGGGTTCGTCGCACAGCGGCGCCCGCTTGGTCGTTGCTGAGGCAATTGATGAGGAGCGGTGAAGGGCTGGAGGGGAAGTCTGTGTGTTTCGGGGCTCCCTGCTGCTGCAGCTTCCGTCGGCGGCAAGCAGCAGTTGATCGAGCCGGGAAGGGCGAGTCGTCGTGACGGAGACGCAGCAAGCTCAGCGCGGACGACGAGCGGCGAGCGGCGAGCGGCGAGGCAGAGGGCGCAACGAACTGCAATTGGCATAGCCGGCTCTGCGCTGTCACCAGCGGTGGCATCTGCGCTGGTGCTAAGGCGTGAAATGGGCCGGCTAAAAGAGGAGGAGCCTTTTCGGAGCGTGTTTGGTCGCTGCGGCGTGCGGCGGGCGGCTTGGGGTCTGCTACGACGTGATGGAGAAGTGGGCTGCACGCGCATGACTCGCCTCCCGGTCGATGAGCGGCGGCAAGCGAGGCGACAGCACGGGCACGTGAGAGGCTAAAACGACTCTGTCTGTCCAAACGGATCTGCCCCTTCGCCGCCAGCAAACGAAACGCTGCGAAGCGCGCCCTCTCTCCCGCTCGACCAATGCCGCTCGGTGCTGTCTCCGCCTCCGGCCAGCTAAACAAGAGCCAGTTCCCCGCTGCAAGGATTGCTGCTCACTCAATCCATCTCCTAAAACACACCGGTCCTCCTGCAAGGCTACTGTTGCAGTGCAGCTCTTGCAAGCCCGTCCTGTCAGAGCTCCCCTCGCGCACAAGCCGCCTCCGCCGGTAGCTCCAGCAGGCACCGAAGCGCAGATCATGGCCCAGCTTCGAGCTTCTCATCAACATCAATTGCTACTCTCTACCAAGCCTGGAAGAGACAGTTGTTCACCACCACAGCCGGGTTCAATTGCGCGAGAGCGGCCAGCGAAGTGACTACATGGCTCTGCAGAGCTGTGCAAGCACAATCAACACGGTAGAGCCAATGGTTTGTGCTCCGTCTCTCCACGCTGCATGCCGTGGCCGTCCAGAAAGCTCGCCCACGGCCAATGGCCGCAGCGCCACAACGAAGCAGTGACGATCGCACCCAGGGCGACAAGGCCCGTCACGGAGAAGACCGAGCGCGCTGGCGCGCGTCCGCCGTGCTGTTGCTGCGGAGATAGCTGGCAAGAAGCGGGTCATGGGCCGCGGATGCTGGCTAACAGCGGACAGAGGAGACGGGGTGTGAACGCGCTCCAGCGACTCATGTCGCGCCGCGCTTGCGCGCGCTTTTCTCGCGCAGAGACGGCGGAGAACTTTTCGCTGGCCATGCACGCGTTGCTGAGCCCTTGCTGATCGGCGCGTTCCCCCTCCCGGGTCAACTTTGGCTGTGTTCCTAGGAGCTGGCGCGGGAACGACCTTCGATGTCCATATGCGATGCTGATATATGCACACCTCTTCCACGCCCTATCTGCGCGCACACGAACCCGTACGGTATTGCGCAAGATCAACTAAGGCGGTTTTCTGCGTTGCCGCGCCGCTAACGAAGCCCACTCTCGCCAGAAAGCGGCAATCTCTAGTGCGTGCTGTGCTGTGCTGTGCTGCTACAAGATAGCACGGACACGTTTGGTGATAGCCGGCCAATAGCCTCGTTAGACTGGGGGATAGCCGTGTGACGATACGAAAAGAATATACACAAAAAAGCCAAAAAAAAAAAAAAAGGGCAGCCTCAGTAAGTTCCCCAGCCACTCTATTTTACCTTTGCCCCATACGCGTCAAGATAAAATAGCAGGGGGGGTGGATCGAGATGTCTTGCGCAAGAGGCTCAGGTGTGGATCTCCGCTCAACGGTTTTTTCTCGCCTCCCAGCATTCGGGATTGCTCATGTGCCTCGTGAGCTATGCACGACATACAAGCCTCCTAAATTCTTTTTGCCCCCATGCCCCTCCCTTCCAATGCCGCGCATTCCCGAGAGCAATCCTGACTCCTTTAGCACCGCCCCCGTCAGGTCCCTGCATCGTTAAAAAAAAAAAAGGAAAAAGGGAAAATTAATCCCAATGCTTTGGAGTGGGCCTTGTCATGTCAAAAGCCGATGACTTTCGAAAGAAGGACCGCCGCCGCCGTCTTTTTTTCGTCCCTGTTGACGTGGCGCAGCAGCCACTTGCTCTTCTCGCCCGTAAGCCGAGCGACGCGGATCCCGACTATTGTTGGATTTTTTCTTTTTTTCCTTTTTCCCTCGGTAGGTAGGGTCATATGATGGTGACATCTTGGACGGCGATGCCGTCGTCGCGCATGGCCTCGCCGTCCATGGCCTTGTACACATAGCACTCGCCGAGCAGCACGAAATCACCCCCAACGGTTCCATTCGTTTCCTCCCCCTCCCCCTCCCCACCCTTGGCAGCGGTGGCGGCGGTGACGGCCGGCCGCAGCACGAACGGGATATCGCAGCCCAGCATGACGAACACGACGTCGCCGTCGCGTGTACCGTGCGGCGCGAGCCCCATGTAGCCGTTGGCCGTGAGGAAGAGCACGCGACCGACGGCGACGCCCATGGCCGACTCGTAGTGGTTGTCGGGCAGGACCCACCGCGGGCTGGCGAGATCGTCGATCAGGTTGCCCGAGGAGCGACGCTGTGGTGGATGTTCCGGGCGGTTGTTGCTGCTGCTGCTGCTGCTGCTGCTGCTGCTGCTGCTGCTTCCACCCCCGCCACTGTTGCCACTCTCCGACTCCCTCTCCTTCCTCTTCGTCCCCCCCGCGAGCGGGATGTCGTTGTGCTCGAGGATCTTCTTCAGCACGACGCGCGCCTCCTTGCCGGAGACCGGGTAGGGGAACCGGTTCTGCGCGGCGACGCGGTCGCAGTCGGCGTACCACTGCGCGATCAGGTCGCGCTCGGCCCGGGGGTCCGTGAGCGGGCTCAAGTCCAGGTTAACGCTGCCGGCGGCGCGGACGGTGTCGAACAGCTTGCCGGGGATGGAGAGGCCGCCGCCGCCGCCGTCGTCGTCGTCGCGGACGGCGACTTCGCCGTACTCGCTACCGCCCGCGGCGAAGGTCTTGGAGCCCCAGAAGCAGAACGGCCGGACCTTCAGCGCGAGCGTCCAGTCGGGCACCCACGACGGCAGTCGCTCGCTGCGGGGCAGGTTCCGTCGCTGGTTGGTCGCGCCGGCGCAGCAGAGCATCGTCATGATGCGAAGGTACCTGTCGCGGTCCTTCAGGCCGTCGGTGCAGCAGCCGAAGGCGTGCGGGTTCGCGGCGCCGTAGTCGCAGCAGCGGCGTCGCTGCTGGGCGGTCCTGATCGTCCTCGCGGCGAAGTCGACGAAGACGTCGCGGGGCGACATGCCGTAGTCCGGGGTGATGTCGTGCTCGCCCAGCTCGAGCAGGGCGTATATCTTGTCGCGCTCGTCCGTGGCGCCGAAGTGGCGGCACGCCAGCATCAGCTCGAACAGGTCCGGCCAGACCCCTCGCTCGTGCTGCCTCTTGATGCGGTTGATGCGCGCGAACGGCAGCTCGGCGACGAGCTCGCTGTTGCGGATGTTGTAGGCCCGGTACTCGTCGCTGTCCAGGTAGTCCACGATCTGGCCGACCTCGTCCCACGTGAACATCTCCTTGCCGCAGTGCACCTCGATGCAGGAGGACAGCACCACCTCCTGGATCACCCACATGCGCCCGAACCACGGCCGCCGCAGGATCGCGGCCAGCGCCCGCCACGGCCTCTTGCCCGCGCTCGGGAAGCGCGAGCTGCCGGACACGGCGCCCCAGTCGAACTTGGAGGCGCCGTCGCGCCGGATCATGTCGAGGATCTGGCTGGCCAGGCGCAGGCCCGGCTTCAGGTTGAACTCGGCGCCGCCGTCGAGCACCTGGGAGTCTTCGCCCAGCCAGACGATGACCTTGCGCGCGGACCGGTAGATCGCGCCCATCATGGAAACCTGGTGGCTGCGCTCCCGCGGGTTGCTCTGGTCGATGCAGAGCTGGTCGATCCACAGCGAGACGGTTTCCGTGGGGTGCCGGAAGCGCCGCATGGCTTTGGCCAGGTTGTCCGTGACCAGGAGGCGCCGGTCGTTGTTGGCGACGATGGGCTTGTCCGGGTCGGACGTGCCCCAGGTGTAGGAGAGGGCATCGTATTCTACGGGCCCGGACGGGAAGGCCTCGATGATGTTTACAACGAGGCCCGAACCGGCCGCGGACGAGGGTTGAATCTGGACCAGACGCGTCGCGGCGGTCGAGGTCAGACGCCTGTAGCGGTACGGTGTCTGCGTCTGCGGCATTTCGGCGATAGATTCGGGTCCGCAGCGTCGAAGTCCGCACACATCATCTTTGCCGTGGGGTCGAGAAGCAGAAGCGGTGCTCGATGTGAAAGCTGCGCTGATGTTCGACGTTGTTTGCCAGACAGCACCGCTGTCGTGTGGGACGAGTTTGTGACATTCGGTCCCCGTCCGTCCCCAAACGAGATTCCCTGCCCCGGCACGTGGTCGCCTCAAGGAACAAGGTTGTAATAAGGCCACGGCTCGCGCGCCGGGCTATCAGTTAATCCCGCGTCCTAGACCCATTCCGTTGGGCCTTCGACACGTGATATTGCGATCTGAAAAGGAAACGAGCTCGGACGGTTTAATTTAGGGCGATCTGCTTTATGCCGAAAGATAGACCTGTGGACCCCGTCCGTATCACCGGATCGTTTGTCATGATGTGGAGATTGCTGGAAGGATTTTCCGGTAAGCTGAGGTAAACGAGTGGCGACACCGCTAAGATCTGGCAGAAGCGGATGGGACGATTTGCTAAGTGGAAACCCCCTTCAGGCGGGCACTGCCTGCCCGCGTCCGGCCGATCACCCAGGACACACCGGTACTTCACACAGACCTGCCCCTCGGAATCATGTCAGTTCCGCCCCCACCGTGCTGTTGAAGTCTTCTGGAGCAAGTGACGGTGATACCGGGTGAGCCGCGCACGGTCCATTAGTACCATGTAAAATTCTATAAATAAAGTAGCTTAGTGTTGCAACAAAGAGGACATTTGAAAGTCGGGGCTTAAGATGACATGAAAGTGACATTTCATTGACCGCTCACCGGGTATCTCGTACGCTTGCTAATATTACATGAAGTAGCCAACCCAGCACAGACTCGAATTTGGAAAGCCCCAAAAGATCCAGCTCACTAGTTAGACTTGCCTAAAAAAACTATAAGCCAGGATTAAAAGTTCTTACAAAGGTACGGGATGTTTTGAAGGCTTTGTTTGAGCGAATTGGTCAACATCAATCCTTACTTCTTCATCTTGCCCCCGAACGACTTCATCGCCTTCCTCAGTCTGCTCATCCTCTTCTTATCCGCCGCCTCGGAGTCCGCAGCTGAGTTGGGGGGTCGAATCTCTCCAAACTCCTGCGGTTCGGAGGACTCCGTAGTGAATGTCGAGCTGGTAGTCTCGCGGATGCGGTTCAACAAGCGCTTCTGCAGCTGCTCCCAGATCGGCCTTCCACCCTGTGTCTCGGGGTTCAGCCAAGGGCAATGGACGCGGTGCGCTTCCACGAGGTCGAGTTTGGCACCCTCGCCCAAGTACATCCAGAGTCCAGTCCTCTGATGACATTCCTGGCAGTATACGATAGAGTACTTTCCACGGTCCTCCCCGTACCAACCGTAGAGTGCGAGTAGCTGAATCCTCTTCTCAATGTCCGTCTGATCCGTACTATCCGGAGGTGTAGTGGTCTCGAAGTTTTCAGATGAAAGAGACAGAGTGAGCTCCTCCGGCAGAGCTTTTTGTAGTCTGTCCGGATTTGTGCCAGGGTACTGAAGGTTCTGCAAGGGTGGTAATTTGTAGCGGATGTTCAGCAATGATTTGTGGCGCTCGATCAGTCCAGGCTTGACATGATCCTCGTAATTTGCCATAGGTACGTGATAGATGTCGTCTGCCAGAGGGTTAGGATCAGCAGAGTCTATACAAGTCAGTCGAAAACAGATAGCTCACCTTTACATCCGGCCTTGCGCCACAAGCAACCTTCATCATGACCGTCTACAATAAGCTTGGCGTAGCGATCTACCAGAGCCTCGTCCACATCGTCGTCCAGGAGATCCTCAGAAGTCTCGGTGTCACCGTCCTCCTTCTTCTTCGGCTCCAGTTTAACCACGAGCCTCTTCTCACATCCTCCCTTGCATGCAACAGTGTTGAGGTTCTCGCAGATCCAACCACGCTTGGCCCACTCGACCTCACTTATCTTCTCAGGTTTGGGACTCCATCGCTTGACGTCGGCAAAGGTCTTCATGCGCTCAACAAAATGTTCGTGGCTCCATGGGGTGTAGTTGGGAGCCTTCTTCGGCTCGGCGCTCTCGCGCGCTTTATCCTTCTTGATCAGGCGGATGCTCTTCGCGCGCTGCGCCAGCGACAGGCTGCTCGTCGGACGTGAGGATGCGCTCGCAGCTTCGGCCTCCTGGGAATTAAGGGAGTCGCCACTCAGGGAGTTGCGAACGCGCTTCGGGGGAGGCTCGTTTGGGACGGCGGTAACGGACATGGCTGAAGCATTCTTCGACGAGAGCGACGCCAAGCTTGTGGTTGAGGAGCTGGCGGTAATGTTCTCGAGGAGCTTGTTGAACTTCCGCTTTGATGTTGTGAGGGCAGTCATGGCTGCAGCTTGGGGGCGCAGAGAGAAGCTGATCTACGCAGCGGTTGGAGCGTCTGTTTGGGTTGCGGGTTGCTAGGCGACCCGTACGCTGTCTGACAGGGCGCAGGCTGCGGCACCGCCGCTTTGTTGATATCGGAGACGGGAGACGTGCGGCGCTCGTGTGCGCGGGTCTTCGGAGTGCGGACAACCACCGACCGGCCGGCGACAACGAGTCGAGCTGGCGCGAGAGAGAGAGAGAGAGAGAGAGAGAGAGAGAGAGAGAGAGAGGAATGCGGCAACTGCTGTGTTGCTAATGGGGCTGTTGATATCGATCGGCGACTCGGCGTTTCTGAGACACTGAGCGGCGAGCTGCCCGCGTCAGCTCCAGGACCTGCCCCACTAAGAAACTGGCCAGGTAAATGAGGGGACTGCACCACCCATATATCCTCGCCTTCTCTGCTTTCATTCTGGCGCTGAGTATCTTCGCAACGTTTTCCTCACGCCTCACTCTTTTCTCCCGCCATCTGTCTACCCAGATCCCCAAATCCGCTCAGCTCACCAACGCCACCATGTCCTACGCCAAAGAACTTCAGGTCGCCGAACTCGCTGTTCAGCGCGCCGTGCTCCTGACGAAGCGGGTCTTCCAGGAGAAGGCCAAGGGCACCGTGTCCAAAGACGACAAGTCCCCCGTCACCATTGGCGACTTTGGCGCTCAGGCTCTCATCATCAGCGCCATCCACGCAAACTTCCCTGACGACGAAATTGTAGGCGAGGAGGAGGCCACCACACTAAGGGAGAACAATGAATTGCGCTCGCAGATTTGGGAATTGGTCCAGAAGTCCAAACTCAGTGATGATGCTTCTGAGAAGCTGCTGGGCGGTCCTCTCGCTAGCGACAGCGCTATGCTCGATGCCATTGACCTTGGCCGCAGCGCTGGTGGCCCCAAGGGCAGGATCTGGGCATTGGACCCCATTGACGGTACCAAAGGCTTCCTGAGAGGCGGCCAGTACGCCGTCTGCCTGGCCCTTTTGGTTGACGGCCAGGTCAAGGTCGGTGTTCTGGGTTGTCCCAACCTGCCGGTCGACGACTCGGCGCCTCTTGATGCTGGCATCGGAGAGGACCAGACCGGTGAGGGACGCGGCGTACTGTTCAGCGCCGTTGAAGGTCAGGGTGCCGTCTCTCGCCCGCTTAGTGATGGTGCACTCCAGGCTAGCCATCCTATCTCCATGAAGCCGATCACGGATATCACTCAGGCTACGTTCTGCGAGAGTGTCGAGGCTGGCCACTCTTCTCACAGCGACCAGGCCCAGATCGCTCAGAAGCTGGGTATCACCAAGGAGAGTGTCCGTATGGACTCTCAGGCGAAGTATGCCTCCATTGCCCGCGGCGCTGGTGACATCTACCTCCGCCTGCCAGTCAAGAAGGGCTACGAAGAGAAGATCTGGGACCACGCCGCCGGTGATCTTATTGTGAGGGAGGCAGGCGGCCAGGTCACGGATGCCAATGGCAAGAGGCTCGACTTCAGCATTGGCAGGACCCTGAGGGACAACTCCGGCGTTGTTGCGGCTCCCAAGGCCGTTCACGGCAAGGTTCTCAATGTTGTCAAGGATGTTCTTGCAGCGAAGGCTGCTTAAGCAAGCTAAAGTCTTGCATATATATCAGGATAGAGCCTGGTTTTTGGCCAAAAGAAGCCAAAGATACCCTGTAAATATGAATAAAAGTACAATTGCTGTACAAGTCCCCAAAAGCCATGCTGCACTTTGCCTTATTTGATCTTCTTCGACTTCAGCTTGATAGTCTCATCGTTGACAAATATGCCCTTGCCCTTATACGGTTCCGGTGGTCTCCATGCTCTAATTTTTGCTGCGAACGACATAACGATCTCCTTATCCGTGCCTTCCAAAAGTATGCGTGTTGGCTGAGGGGTGCTAGCCTTCACGCCTTCGGGGATACCCAACTCGACGGGGTGCGAGAAGCCGACCTTCAGGTTGACATATTCTTGATCCTTGTACTCAGGCTGGACAGTGGTTGCGGATTTTTCAATCGTCGCACGGTAACCGACACCGACGAGGCGCAGAATTGCTGTGTGGCCTTCTAATACACCGAGGATGTGATTTTGCAAATACGCGCGAACAGTTCCTTGAAAGCCAACCTCGTTAGCGCTTGACCATGGCAGAAATGCCATTGGATCAACTTACCCCACATCTCCCGTTGTCTTCTCTCCTCTGCATCCAATACCTTTACCACAGGCGGTCCATCGGGCGTCTCCCGCACAATTTCCACGAACGATGGGACGGTGTAGGACATCTCGCCGAGCGGGCCCTTGACACGCACAGTCGCACCCTGCTCATCTCTACTCGATACTTTTCCTCCTCTTGCCTTGGGCGGCGGGACGATTTCGAACTGAACCTCCGGGGGTATTGACAGCGGCGCGCGACCAATCTTCGACTGGATCCGGTTCGAGGTGCTGAAGGTGCGACAAGCGTAGCTCGGCGAGAGTGCGGTGGCCTCAAGTGGCAATTGACTTGATGCGGAGGACGTGATGCTTGCGGTCGCGCCTTGCAGGCAACGCCGTCGTGCGGTAGAGAACATGGCGCGTATGCTGCTTGATCGTACGCCGCGGCGATGCTTTGGTTCTTACCCGTCGACGATCGGAGACTCGGCCGACTTTTTGCCGATTGCTCGCCCGCTAGCCAATCAGCGCGAATCATGCGCGTCTCCTCTCCGTCTAGCACGCGTCGAGTCCGCTCTTGCCCTCTTTACTCACTCTCTGTCCACCTGAGTGCAAAGCTCCAAAGGTTGCATGTGCGTACCGTGAGAGAGCACACTCACATGCTCAACTCGTACGATCAAACCTAGCCACAACCTACTTCAACACACTTGAGACCCAACGCTAGCTCCGCGGACCTGCTGCCGGTCCCAGCGCGATCCTCGTAGATCTCAGTCGGGCTGACGCTCGACTCAACATCTCGTCGCTTGGAGGAGGGAGATCCATTTGCTTCTAAACTTACCGAAAAAGCACTTCTCACCATCACTTGGATGGGTTCACCTTCACCCTACACCTCGCGCCAACTTCCGACCTCACATCACCTTCAGTCTCAGGCCTCACTTCCATCTACCATCAACCATGCCCAACAATGCCGTCACCAACGTTATCGCGTTGATGCTTTTCATTTCAACTTTCTTCTCTCTTCTCACTGCCACTGCTACTTCGTCTGGAATCAAGGATAGCTCATCTATCGCGACTAACGCCGGTGATCAAGAAGACCTTAGCTCTATGCTTCGCCGCGCACCGTTCCATGAGGCGCGTGTCTTCGCACTTGCCCGGAAGCACATCCAGGATATTGAAACATCACCAGCTTGCCATCAACTTGCCACGTCTACTTTGATAGACTCTTGCCAATCCTTCAGCTCTTTTCCAGGACAGGACTCCGCACGAATCACGGACCACTCACTTGACCAAGTGAGGCAGGAATACGCTGCTAGGCTTGCTGTCTGCGAGCTTCAGGGTATCAAATATGGTATTCCTGCAGAATGCACCCAATTCGTAGCATCCTATCAGGCTTGTCCAAGGACTCCCGCTAGAGGATTCTTCCACAGAAGCACCTCTGCCCAGGAAGAGCCTAAGCGCCCTTGCTACCCGGAATTCACACCTCAGCAATTGACTCAATGCGTTGATTCTCTTTTCGACCATGGACAACGCTGGACCAGCTATAGCAATGCACAGACTAACGCTATCGTCATCTGCCAGGCAAGCCGCGGCGTTCTGGAGAATGGTAAGTCTCGCTACTGCATACAATCTTCAACCATTCTCTCTTTGCTCGCTCGTCATTTTGCCTAATAGGTCTGTAGAAGAGCACCTCCATAAATTACAGGAAGCTCTACAATCGCAGGCCAGTGTTTCCGAAACATTGTCCCGCGCCGTCCAAGAAGCAGAGGAACGCCTCACTCAACATCGCGACTATACCAGAGCATTGCAGCAATTTCAAAATGATCTGACTGCGCGCAACGAGGCTGCCCTAGCTCAAGCTGATAGCGTTATTGCCAGGCTGCTGGGCAAGGTCGACTCCACAACTGAGGTGCTGCTCGGTGTCCTGACGAAGTCATTCAAAGTCGCAGGGGATGAAACCCACATCTTGACCAACGTGAGTCCTAGTCACCACATTCACAGTCCTGCAACTGACTCGGAGCAGAACATCAGGACTACCAACGACCATCTCAACGCGGCTAACGATCGCCTTAAGACTACCAATCGTATCATTGATCAGACACGTGCTGCAATTCAAGAATTCCACGATGAAGCTGCCATTCGTGGGGATGAACTTACATCGTCTCAGGAGCTTGCCTTGAAGGGCCACCAAGCATTGGTGTCAGACATGCGAGCTTCTCTGGAAAACGTCCGCGACGTCACAGTCCTTGATCTTGTTGGGCGCCTGAGAGAATTTGAGGCAATCATGGTATGCCCCACTTTGAACTTGATAAAGATCCGGCTTGGCTGACCACTGAACAGGCCCATCACGTTGGTTTTCAGCAGCAAGCTATTGAGCATGCTCACAACAAAGTCATGCAAAGCCTAATTAGCCAACACGAGATTATCGATGAGCACAATCAGAAAATCGCAGAGATGGACTTCAGTAGTGTCCGTGCCAATATAACAACCTACTTGGGACTTCTATTTTTCATCGTAATCGTCAGCAGAATCAGCCTGGTTCTTGGAGCTGTGGCAGCAACCGGAGTGTGCATCCATAGCCTTATTGGCTCCTTCTCCATTCCCCTAATGCCCAGCCTCGCACTTCCAACGTTCTCACCGATAGCATCTTCGACTTTCCGCCTTTTAGCTTGCTTCTCCGCGGCCGCGATCGTCATCATGCTTGCCATTTCCGGCATCGCTGGCTTTGCCATATTGATTCGCAACTTCATAATTACGAGCAAGTATTTTAACGACCCGCTTGACATCGAAATCAAGAGGGAGAGTTCTGCTTATGACGTCTAATGGAAGACCACTCACAAACTTACGACTGCACGATTTCACGAATTGACGATGTCATAATACGCTCATTTAATTCCAATCACCAACGCGGAGAGCATTTAGCTCAGTGGTTTCGGCGTAACTGGTTCTGAACGCTGCTTAACTTTTCTCCGCCATTCTACATCCACAAACCCCTATTGTCAATACGAGGAGCAAAACAACGGATGGAGTTGGCAACAGCATTTACATGGGTTATGGAGTTCGGTCAGATAGCCTTGCGTTTAGTTCTTTTGTGCGTCATCATATGCTACATGCGCATACGAGATTTCTGGCCTTTACCTTGCCGCTCTAGCTTTCAAATGGGATAGAACAGAATGGCTTTCATCACATGCAAGACAACAGTAAATATGTGGAAATAACATCTAATGAGCCTACACCATAACAGGCTAAGAAATTTGTCCCTGAAATTTTATATCCGATGAAGGAGCTTCTCCGCATTTGGGTCTCTTTACATACTCGCTATGATAGAAGACCATTCTGACGAATGCCGCCAAGACGATAACTGTGGGTATTTGCTTTGCCAATGACAATTATAGTCCGTGAAGCCAAATAGAACATAAACGAAATATGTATCAAATGTATTCAAGCATATTCAGCACTGGTTGTTGCCAACAGGCTTTTTTTTTTTCTTTCTTTTCTTTTATACATGACGTCGTCCAGCAGGTAGTGTTGTGGAAGCCTGATCCATAAAGCTCAGATTTTTCCTTTTCAAATATTTAAATTGTTACCTGTAGATAGATATTGAGATTCTGAAAGTATAAATGTACGGCAACGAGCCTCACGAATGAAATACAATAATCTCCACCAACTCATATGAATATTCATAGTCACTATGAAGTAAAGAATAATTTGAGCTTGCTCTTAAGATGATTACGTATCGAATCTGGAAACTCGAACGCTCAGTCAAAACTTTCAGTTTTCTTTGAAGCCGGACTGGCGCACAAGACAAGTAGCACTGTGGCCTCTGCTGTTGGTACTAGGCATACATGTTATTTAACTTGACCGAAACGTCACCGGTGCTGGCAAGATGGATTCGGACTTTTTATTATCAACGTTGGCAGGATCAGGATGCGCTCGACAGGACACGAACTTGCATGTGCAGACAGCCGGAATACATTAATTACGAGGTACTGTCTGTTCATGTGCTTAGTAAATATCCGGAATGACGCGATTGTGACGGTGGCACGTGTTTGTGCTTCAAAGACGCGGGTCTTCGGATGAGCGCAGTATTGAACCTACTGGATTCTCTGCGGCTTTCCATAACATCGAATTCAATCTGGAAGATGATATGACTTTCAGATGTATCTTTCTACCATGCAAATTTAGTGACTAGTTTCCGGATACCGGTTTTTCTTTTTTTTTTTTTTCCTTTTCCCAGAGGCTTTAGCACAGGTGGAGGAGGCTGGTGACGGGACCTTCCACAGCAGTCGTGAAAGATGGTGGTAATTTGGACCTCGCAATGCTGCAGCTCAGCAGAACACTTGAAAGCTCAAGGGTATCTCTTAACTTAATTTGAAGATTCAAGAATGAGGCTAACCTTCCAGAACTGAGAAATTCCAGCCTAGTTGTTCCGAAATTCTTGGTTGCTGAAACCCAAGTACAAACAAATTGCATCCATTTTGATTCCCGTTGACTGACTTTAAAGTAGACAGAGGGACGTACTTATATAAAGTGTAGCATATAGCGCATGCATGGCGCTTAAATTGAATTGGATTTGTGACTGTATATGCAGTAGTCTGTTGACTGGCCTTCAAGTGCAGTTTGCGGTCGGTGTAGAAGACGGCCGCGAATATTCCTTAAGCTGTCCTCGTCACGGACCCGTCGAGGCAGACACTCAGCTGGCTGGCATACGGCGCACGCCGACCACGCGCCGACTTCTTTTCCTGTACCTCTGCCACATCAGCTTCGACCCAGTATGACTGTAGTCTATTGCTAAGCTTTTGTTCGTCCTGTTAATGGCGGATTGTGTAGGATGTAGCTCAATAACTTTAAAGCATTTAGATCAAATTGGAAAAATACCCTTGTTGAGTAAGGAGGCAAACTCTGTCTAGGCGTCGTAAGTCGGCGGTACATTCTCTAGCCACGGTCGGCCTTGCTGGTAGAGTGAGTGCATTTTTGTCGATGAATGAAGTTAAGAAGTCGTGTATCATGCCCAAGATCTCGCGTATCACACAAGCGAACGGAGAGACAGAGAAAGGTATTTGGAGTACATCCATTAGTACGTTCGAAGCTTCATATTTACAAGACACAAGGGAAAACATCCGCCTCCAAACGGATTTAAAAAAAACGCCATACCAATGCATCGTGGTATCCCCCGCCATCTCCCAAAAGACAAACCCCGCTCCCGTTTGGGGGTGGGGAAAAAAAAAAAAGGAGGTCAAACCCACTCCCCAATCCTACCCATCAGCTCGACGACCTCCCTGGCGTCCTCGCTCGCCTGCCTGAGCCGCTGCTCCTTGACGTCCTCCTGCCAATCGTCGATCTCCCAGGCGCCGGAGATGTCGCCGCTCGAGCGGCCCATGCCGTCGACGGCGATGACCAGCGGCTTGAAGAGTCAGATGCCGGTGCGCTTGAGCACGTACATGGCCATGAAGGGCCAGCCCAGCAGCGCGGTGCCGACGGGCACGTACCACGAGGCCGTCCGCCAGAACTTGTTGGCGTAGAAGCCGTAGTTGATGGCGTGCATCTGCGCGCGGTTGACCGGGTACCGGCCGTGCGGGTGCGGCTCCGCGACCAGGTTGCGGGCGCTGCGCAGGAAGCTGCGGATGGGGGAGGCGCGGAACGACATGTTTATGTTGTTGTAGTTGTTGGTTGTTGTTGTGGTGGTTGGAGGAGGTTAAAAGAGACTTGTTGATGCTAGTCTCTTCGGTACTGTTTTTTTTTTATTTGTTTGGTGTGGAGGTGGAGTGTTTGTAGATGTTTCGATCTCGAAATTTTTCCCAAAGCGGAAAGAGTAGAGTGTTTGTTTTCTTCTGTCGAGGAAGCCGAAGCCCGGTAATGAAGCTGCTGTGTTCACCTGTTGTGTGATGATGCTAAAAACCACACCTACCTCCGCGCAGCAGCAGCCAATATATACGACGACAGCCCTACGACCTCCCCTTCCGAGAAGCGTTGACTCCCACTGCATCTCGCATCACGACATCTGGGAGGAAAAACATCACCTGAGACAGAAAACGCTCGCTCATCATCGCAACTCTCCGGCCCCGTTCGCACCCGCACGAAATCCTTTCCCGCCCGCACGGCCTCGCTCGGCAGCCTGGTGCGGCTCAGCAGGGCAAAGGAACCATGGGGGCCCGAAAAAAGGGACAAACACGAGCAAGAGTCCGGGGAAAGCAGGGAAGAGAGAGCAGGCCGCATGGGCCAACAGCGTGTACCCGGAACACGCGCACCGTTGGCACCAACGCTCTGGGCCACCGACGGGGGGCAGGGGAGCGATCCCCAAGTTCCCCCGTTTGGAAGAACACAGAAGGCCGTTCGCTCCTTTCAGCCGGGTCTGTTATTTTCGGGAGCCCCTGATTGGTGGTCGGACGGGAAAAAGGCTGGCCGGGGCGCGAGTGAGGAGCGGTGCTGGTGGCGAGCGGATGGGGTGACACGGGCGCTGCGCGCCAGCCATCACACCACTCTCTCGCGGTCCTCTCATCAGCCCTGCCGGCTCCCACCACTTCGGCAGCGCCCGACGAAGAAAAACACACTGCGCCAGCTTCAGGACGCCGTCAGCAGTCGCCTGACAATCGCGCGAACGTGTCGTCGGGTCGCTGATCATTCTTTGTTTCTTGTTTCCATTCGCATTGTCGTGTGTTTCGTGCGAAGGGAAGAGGCGCGCGGGAGCGACCGACGGCAATCCCAGATTGCATGCGCGCGTGTGTGTGAGTGCGTCCCCTGCTGAGTCATCTCCGCTGCCGGGTGCATCGTGACGTCCAACAACAGCGCGTACCTGCGTTCTTGGGTGCATGCAGAATGCTCAGTAGGCATTGTTGTAGCACAGAAGAACGTTGTGAGATGAAGAAATAGGATTTTTTTTTTTTTTTGGAATCGTTCTATTTTCTACTTACGATGACCTGGATACCGGTCTCCGCGTCCCCAGAACGGCGTCCAGTTCGCCTTCTAATTTTCACCCCAAGGACCCGAATAGACGGTAGCTTTTTGAGTGAGAAGAAGGTCGAGTCCAGGAGATCATCCCCAGCGACCAAGCAAGCGGGCAGCCCGCCCTTTTCATACTGCCAGCCCATGCAACCCCCCCCATATCTCTAACCCACCATCCATGCAATCGGATCAGACAGATACCACCATGACGCCAGCCCGAACCACCCACCCATTACCAGACACGCCGTTATGAACCCAGCCCAAAACAAAAAACTCCACAAAAAGGACCACCAGCCAACCAATCGCCACCCCGCAGCGAACGAGGACAGCCAGAATGATTCCCCCCCTCCCCCCCGAAAGACGCGAGATGGATGCGAGATGCAAGGCTCACTTCCCGCCCTTGAGGCTCTTGTCCAGCTTCGCCAGCGCCGCCGCCTTCTCCGCATCCTGCCTGGCCCCCGTCACCTGCGCCGGCAGATCGCGCATCACCTGCTGCATCAGCAGGTCCAGGTTCGGCGGCTCTCCCAGGCGGCCCGACCCGATCTGAGGCGGCTTCCTCTTCTCTCCATCCCGGCTGCCGCTGCTGTTGCTGTCTGCACCCGCGCTGCCGCTGGTCCCAATCCCTGCAGCGTCGGCGGCCGCCTGCACGGCCGCGGCCGCCGCCTTGGCGCTGGCCGCCGCTCCGCCATCCTTGCGCCTCAAGCCGACCTGGCCCCTCTGGTCCCAGAAGGTCTCGTACCCGTGCTGGTCGAGCACCTCGTTGGGCACGCTCCCCTGCGGCTCGAGCTCGCGGATGAGGTCCTGGTTGTCCTTGTTGCCCTCGAGCAGGAAGCGCAGGCACATGATGGCGTGCTCCTTGATGTACGGGTTGTGCTCGTCGTACTGGCAGCACGACAGGATCGCCTCGATGCCCTTGTGCGCCCGGACCTGGTCCTGCACCTTCCGCGACTTCCACACCAGCGACGTGAGCACCAGCACCGTGAGCTTCTTGAGGTTCCGCCACTCGAAGTCGGACGGCTCCTCGCCCGGCTCGTCGACGTACTGGTTGTTGGATGCTTGCGCGTAAGGCTCCGACGGGATGGATGCTGCTGTTGAACCAATCGATGGGGCGTTGATGTCGTAGGGACGCTCGACCGCGACGGGTGCGGGAGCAGCAGCGTTCGTTGCCTCTGGCGGCGAGACCTCCTGGTCCTGAGAAGTACGGAGATCTGGAACGGCCGGGGGCTTCCGTGCCAAGAGCTGTCCCTTGGGTATAGCCGCGTCTAGTTCTTTGAGTAGAGTGACGAGCTCGCTTGTGATTTCCCAGTCGGCCATCATCTTCTTCCAGACGTCATGTTCGGTCAGGATGGCGAAGAACTCCAGGTATTGATAGACGCCCTCGTACATGCGCTCCATATCCCACAGATTGAGGGGAAAGTCTTCAGGGTGCGCATGGCCTGCTCTGATCTGCCCTTGCAGGAAAATGAGAGCGCAAGTTTGAGGAATTATATGGCGGCGGAATTCTGTGAATAGAAAGTTGACCATGTGGACGTCCACACGTAAAGGATAAGCCGGTGCATCTTCCTTCCCAGCGGTATTCTGTGCCTGAGTCTGACGAGCTTTGAAGATGTTGGTCAGTAGTTTCATGATAACCGCTTGTGCGGGAGAAATGATGTCCTTCGATCTGCTGACCGTTAGCAATCAGTACGTGCAATACAGTATCGAGAACTGACTCTCTGAAAGCGTGGTATGAGAAGGGCATCAGGCCGTTCGTCAGAATGGCTTCCATGATCTTGACCATGAACTTGAAATACAGCTCTTCCTCACGCAAATCCCAGGCAGCAACGAAGATAAGAAGTTCGCGCAGCAGATTTCTGCCATTATCTTGCGCGAGTAGTAGGTGGCAACGGACTGTGTGCATGTTCTTGATCGCTGCAATTTCTTCGGGACTATTGCCGTACCCAGGAGCACCTTCAGCGGGAGGGACTATTCCGGACATGATGATCATGGGCAACACCTCGATTTCAGAAGGGCCAAGAATGAGCGGCACATCGGTAAGCAAGCCACGCCCATCGTCGCCAGGAACAACGTAGTCCTCGTCCTCACTATCTTCTTCCTCGCTGACCTCGTCGCCGATGTCTTCGGCAGGCTCTGTGGCGTTTGGTGACGCCGGGGACATGACCGGGGACGACGGAGAAACCTCGGATGTGTTTTGATGAGGCGCCCGCTCAGGAAAAGTCTCGAGACGCTTCATCAAATCATCCTTCCCATTCTGCAGTATGTCGGCACCGTAGGCGGCGTTGTAAGTCATGCGGAAATCAGCCTCGGTGGCAGGCGGAGGATCTTGAGGCTCAGAACCCAGAGGCATCTTGAGGTCCTGCAGATCCATCCGTGACGGCGTATTAGCGTAGTTCTTCAGAAGCTCGGTTGCAGAAATCTGCGGTTGCACGGCTGGGGCGGCAGGTGCTTTGGAAGACGGTGTGATCATGGCCTTTTTCATGCGTTCTACCTCCATCTGCAGTTGATTGATACTGGCGGCGAGGGCGGCGACATTCTCCTCCTGAGTTGCGTTGGGGTCGATTGCCTTAGGTTCGGGCGGCAGCTTCACTGATCTAAGTAGGTTCACGTCGTTGCGGTACTTTGCGATCAGGTCGTTGTAGAGCGTGTGCCATTCCTGTACTAAGGTTATTGCCTGCGAGACAAAAGCAGTCAATCGCGAATCTGCAAATAGTGGGAAAGAACTTACATCTCTGGCCTCCTGCGGCATCTCCTGCCACCTCTTCTTGCACTCAGCCGCGATTTCCGTCGCACCTGACTTTTCTCCTCTAGCCACCAACTCCCGCTTAACTTCCATGCCAACCTTTCCAATGTAAAGCAGAAACGGCGAAGACGCAGGCTGCTGGGCACCGGATCCCAGCGCAAAGTCTTCACCAAAGGCGCCAGCAGATTTTGGAGTACTAGCGAGCGAGAGCGAGGCAAGTTCCTCAGCTGGCGGAAGGCTGGTATCGCGAGAGCTGTCAAACAGCTCGACCCATAGCATAAGCTTCCGGCGTTCGTTCCGGGCAACGAGGTTGTTCAGGAACTGCAAGCAGGTAATGAGGAGCTTCTTGTACGAGTTGACAACTTCCTGCCACCTCTGCTCGTCGGCCGTACCAGCATCTCCGTCGAACCCACGCGCAGTAACCTTCACGCAGACGCTTATCAACTTGAATATCTCCTGGTCGAAGTGAGCCTTTGCGGCAAGGTCTTGAGCGACCTCACCGGTTGTGAGGACGTTGCGAGCGATGGAGACGAGGTCATTGAGGCGCTCGAGGTCTTTCATGAGGGTCGAGTAGTTGGCGGCGATCAAGGTGCCGGAGGCGCCCTCGAACTCGGGTGCTTGCGGGTCTGCAGGTGCGAACGAGCGCTGCTCGAGCGAGGGTACGGCATTCTCTAGCAGTTCGCAAAGGTCGCGCCACAAGTTCTCGTTGGAACCGATTGCCCTCCTCACGTCAGGCTCCTTGATTGTACGACGCAGAGTCTTCTTGCACATATCCTGTAGCAAGACCATCATATCGTGCTTAATATAGCCTGGCGATTTGAAGTGGATAATCCATGGCTGCAGGACGAGGCGCAACTGGGTAGTATACGGGTCAGCTGGATGGTCGCGCGCTGGCGAAGGCACTGGCTGTTCGCCGGACGAGGCATTCGAAGGGTCATCGGGACCATGCGTAGGTGTATCGGACGCCATGCTTGCGCCTGCAGACGCGGGCATGGTGGGGAGCTGGCAGTGATGTCGCGCAGCTGCTTGGGCCGATTTTTCGAAAACCTCCGCGCTTCCCCGCCGCCGTTGATTTGGGCTGTGACGCACATTCGCGCAGCAACCTAGCGCATTAATGCCTGAGGCAACAAGGGCTCAACGGCCACCACTTACGCTCGCTTCTTGAATTAATATCCTGTAATATCTTCACACTACGGTACCCTTCAAATAGGAATGCCGTGGCTAATTTAAGCCAATGCAGGTATCGTACCCTTGGGATCCGATTTTCTATGCTGTAATAAGACTTTTCACGTTGACTGGTATACATAAGTATATAAAATTTATTATTTGGATAGGCCTTGAGCCAGACTTAAGTAGACATCGCGTATTATTTTCAGCTCGGATTCGTTCGATGTTACAAGAACAAAGGCGGGAGGGTGGGAAAGGGTATTGGGCTGCTTATTTCATGAATATAGACAAATATAGCATGTTAAAATGCAGTTACAATATAGTAAATCTTTGCATCTCTGTAGAAGTAGTCGGTGGATGAAGAGAAACAAACTCATTAGGCTAAACGGAAAGGGGCCTTTTGGATATGATTTTTTGCTCCATTCATGTTTTAGGAATACATGGTACTTATATTCGCATATACGACAAAACCATTCTTCAGCAACGATTGTTCCCTCCTCAATCTATCACCACCATCATATCCTCCAAGTCAAACCCTCACTAATCGTTACTTTTAGCTAATGATGGACTTATTATGGTCGATAAACCTGTCAGAATGTTTCGTAAGGGGAAAGACCCCCCCGCGGACTAACAGAGAATTTTAATGAAGATACCTGACGTATGTGGACCTGCTGCAGTGGAGAAACATGCATCTCCAACGCCGTACAAATACAATTAGATCCGCTGCTTCCTTGAGCAATCAAGCCATAATTGAGCAACAGATTTCATGTTCAGACATGAGAGGTTGTGAAAAACTTTTAATGAGAGCATCAAGTAGGAGCACCTCACTGCATTCCGAGACCGATTCGACGCCAGTTTGATGCAACATCTTGACAGAGGATCATGAATGCATCATCTTCAATGCACTCGATGAAAAAGTCATTCAGTAGATCGTCCCTGGTGCTTTGCGGCTGCATTGCGTAGGATTGAAGGTTGCCGGAGCCATCTGAGTGTGAAGCATCTCTGATAAGGTCAATAATCCGATGATTCTCTCTGTCCTCAGACTGGAAGAGCCCTCCAGATGAGTCTGACTTGCTGTAAGAGAGCGATTTATGATTCTGGCGTGTGTTATCGAGGTCATCTGAAAGATCAAAAGCAGATCTCAGGGATGATGAATCCGGACGTGATGTCTCGTTTTTGAGTGTACTAGAAGAACGACCAGAAGTTGCTGTGAAAAATTGACTTGATGCACGTCCAGGGCTTTTTGTCTGTATAAGCTTTGCAAGTTGTGGATTTGTCTCCTTTGAAGTCGTGGATCGGGTGGCATATGTAGGTTGTTTGAGTGGAGGTAATTCGGCGGTTGACGGGCGCTTGTTGGAAGGCAGTGACTTCTTGTTGGTCGCCTGCACTCCTCCAAAACCATCGCCATGGATATAAGTCTTACTAGAATCCCGAGAATCCGGCCGTGGGAAAGGTAGCTCGCGCCTTGGAGGCATCATAGAACGGACAGATTGATTGAGCGAGAATGTTGGTGCAGTTGATGGCCTTAGGTCTCCATCTTCGTGAGACTCTGTGAAGAAATCCATCTTTTGCCTTTTGTTAGAAGTATGTGTTTTGTTTGCAATGGCATCTATGGCGCTGTCCAAGGCGGCTTCACGCGAGACGGGGGGTGAGGAGGGAAAGACTGCGCCTCCAAACTGAGTCGAGAGTAGATTTGAGTGGGTCGATACAGAAGCGTTCCGGATTGTACTGATCGGCTTGAGATCTCCGTGCTGTCGTGATAAGAGCCGAACCTCAGACTCTGCGGTTGACGGCCGGACAGAACCGGTGGGAATAAAAAGCCGAACGCCTGCACGTTGGACGAGACCACGGGCGATTCCAAGATCGCTCTCTGAGAAGAATTTGAGTTGCACGCATCGTATCTGCAGAGACAAGAGTCAGTTTCAAATAAACTGCTGACGCAGGTGTAGAGGGGGAACCTGCCGCTTTTGTGCTTTTCGTTGTCGCGTGCATGATTCCCAGCACTTGTTGGCCGGGGCGAATCATGGCTGAGATAGGGAGGTCCTTGTGGGTGTATGGAACACCGCTTGAGTCCCTCGCCCGGATGATCTCTTCTGCCTCTTGGACCCTTCCGTACATGTCAACTGAATCCTGCAGCACAGTCATATTTTAGTAGTTTCGATTTATATAAAGCGGTTGACTACGCAACTCCTCTTACGTACCAACACTTTCTTGCCGAGAGTGACTTTGAGAAATGGAGGAGAGAACATGAGAACGATGCCTGGAGTAGTTTCATGATACCATTGCAGAGGTGGGCTAGCTGAATTTGTGTACGACAACTTCTCAACACTGACCGAAATATTCGAGGTCATGTCGTAAATTTCGGAGTGCAAGTTCAAGTCAGTACTGGTAGTGATCAATTGGTCATGTGTGTCACTAGACAAGTAATGGTATGGGTGGTTTCAGTTTGCAAATAGTGGTCAGGCTATCATAGTTTATGGTGTCCAGCGTGCTGAGGCGAAAGCATGTGATTGCGAGTGTAGAGAGCGATCAAGAAGCCCTAGGCGAATGGCGTGCACTATTTGTTCCGTCGGGTTGATCTTGTTGTTGTAAAGATGACGGAGTTGTTACAGTTGGCGATGCGCGGCGTGGTGTTGAGCTTAGGCAGGAGCGTTGCGGCTGACGCTAGCGCCAGTTTGGGAAGCGCTGGCGAGCAGCCCTGGCGCGCTTTGGGCCGGGCGGACATGGGCGTCGCGAAGCAGCGAACGAGCTCAGGCGTCACAGTCGCATCGCCGCGCATCTCCTCCACCGAGCGTTGACGAGCGCGCGCGTCTCGCCCTGTGCCATTCCCTGTGAACGCGCTACATCCTCCGCACCGCGCGCCAGGCCCTTCCACTCGCGTCAGCTCGCTCAATCCGCCGGACACCATGGCCCCATCGAGACCGCGCGAGCCTTCGATCGAACGCACGCCTGAGTATGACGACTTTATGAACAAGCTGGAAGAATACCATGCAAAGAGAGGGTACTTGCGCTCCAGCTCCCTTGCCTGGCGCCCGGCACTAACCCCAGCCCAGCACTACGCTCGAACGCGAACCAAAAGTCGGTCCGCGACACCTGGATTTGTTTCGTCTCTATAAGCGCGTCTGTGAAGAAGGTGGATACGATAGGGTCTCCGATATCAAGAACAACAAGCTAGCCTGGCGCCGCATTGCTGCCGAGTTCCTCCCTCCGAACACCAATCCCACCACTCAGGCATTTACCGTCAAGAGCGCTTACTACAAGAACCTTGCGTACGCACAAACTCGCCGCCGCATGACCATTCGTGTCGCTAACGCAAATCAGAGCTTACGAGATCAGTAATTTCCACGGAAAGGAGCCTCCGCCAAAAGAGATTCTGGAAGACGTCTCTGCGAAGGGCGGCGACCTTCTCAACCGAACCAAGGAGAACTTTTTCGCTTCCACCAACCGCGAACTCGAAAGCCTCACGAACGGCCTGGACAAGGAGAGCGACGGCTCCGAGGACGAAAATCAGAAGACACCCAAGGAAGACAAGATGGACATTGATGAGGCCCCGGGTAGCACCGGTAGGGTGACTCGAGGTGAGTGCTGTCAGATGGGCACGAGTTGTTTGGATGGTCATCATTCCTTCACCCGCGCCACTCGCCCCATCTGCCACCCGTCCATGTCGCATGCACGATATGAACAAGAAGCCAATTAACACGATACCTGCAGCTCTTCGACAGGCCCCACCTCAGCGAGTCCTCTTCCAGCCTGAAGTCTCCTCGAGACAAACGCGATCCTCGGGTCAGCACAACTCTCCCACGCCAGGCTCATACTCTCAGTCCAACGGATCATACGGCTCAGGTGGTAACAGTATGAGTATCATCGCCAACTATGAGCCGAAACCGATCGTACCCTCAAACGTCAAGCCAGTCATTACGCCTAGCAACAACCCTGAGCACTTTCGCAATCTGCGCAGTAGGATGACAAGCAGATATGCAAGACCTCCTCAGCAAAACAAGGGCATGATGCTGCCAGGGAGTAAGTTCTATCACCGCTGCAAGAAAAACCCTGACTAACGAGTTGCTCCTCCCTGCAGCTGGCTTCACTGGACCCAACATATATATCCGGGCCTTGCTCGCCCTTCAGTCGGGCAGTGTTGAGGAACAGGCGTACGCACTGCATCATCTCGTGAAAATCTCGCATGAGCGTGGAGATAAGTATCGTTTTGATGGCTTTCCAGGTCTTGCTGAAGCTCTGATCGAACGGCTTCTTGATGTCAGCACACTCTTCTATGGCATACACTGGGAAATTTGCTATTGCGAAGACGAGGCTCTGCAGAGAGACGATACTCTCAATGCCATCAGTGGTACGGCGGATCTCTTGCGCAAGATTCGCTCGCACCCCCTGCTGGACTTCACCGATGACGTACAGACCAAAGAATTCAGCGAGGCGCTCGGTCGCGTCAATGAAGCCGGTCTGGTTATCCGCAACCTGGTCATGCTTGATGCAAACGCTCACTACGTCTCGCAATTACCACTTGTCCAGGATTTCATCACAATTGCCTTGAATCTGCCCCCTCGGTCATCCGTGATTGAGCTCAAGCATTACGCGCTAGAAATCGCAGAGCAGCTATCCAGATACTGGACGCTTGGTTCTGACCACCATCTTTATCAGACCCTTCTCGCGCAATTGGATTCCAAAGATCGGGGAACCATCATCACTGCGTTGAGAGCCCTGTCTCGGATAGCGATGAACGCGAATCCGAGATACGAGTTGACCAATGTGCCCACCCAAGTCATCCAGAACGTTTCGGAGTGGATGCTAGTCGAAGACGAACATCTGCGCGAGGCGTGCTTGGACTTCCTTTACCTCTACACCGCCACCACCGAGAACGTAGAGACGCTGACGCAGTGCACTGATGTCGAAGCATTAGTGAAGCAGCTGGTCAGGCTGTTGCTGTACAATGCCCAGACTATCAGGATACCTGCTCAGACAAGACAGCCAGGCAAGCCCTCAAATGCTTCGCCCGAAACCGCGCCAAAGCTTGCCGCTTCGATCATCGACCAGCTCCTTTCGTTGGATGAGCCGGATCGCAGCTCTCAATGGTATGCCTTCGAACACGGCGAATTCTGTAATACATTGCTGATGGTTCTACAGGCTCAAGACTTGCTTCGAGGAGGATCCGGCCGGAGAAATAACTCAGATTGCCCTGTGGACAGCGTATAATCAGGCGTTCCAAGGTCCCGTCCAGAAACGCACGGCTCAGCAGTCGTCTTCATCGCTGCCATCAACACCAGGAAGCTCAGCAGCACCGCCAACTCCTGGTGGAAAGCCGCCGAAGCCAATGATGGCTGCCAAAGATTTCATCACCAACGTCTCTACTACGTTCCCCTCAGCCGCGGCGCAAGTCATCACGACAGGCGGCGTCCAAAAGTACACAATCAAAGGCATCAGACCTCGTAGCATTCCTGTCGATCTCAGGAATCGACCGTACATCAAGTGCCGATGGGTATCCCCTCCCAAATTCCCGTCAGGTTCGCAATCTGGCGGTGACGAGTGTGGGGAATTCGTCAAAGAACCAGTGCAGATTTGGGAGCATATTCTGCAGAAACATCTTGGTCTCAGCCAAGACTCAGATGGAAAATGGAAGGCCAAGGAGCCAGCAACGAACGGGGTCAACGAGGAGAAGGGAGCCAATGGACAAGCATCGGGTAAGATCGATTGTCGGTGGGCAGGCTGCCTTCACTTCACCAGAGCTGGCGAGAACCCTACCGCCTTCGAAGTCGGGAAGCATGTGCAGACGCACCTGCCGGACAGCTCAGATAAGTCGCAGATGCGCAATCAGCATAACCAGTCAACCAATTCAGGGCTAGATGCAACATCGGCACTGCCACAGCAGTACTTTGGGGCTTTTCAGGCAACTCGTGGAAATGGTGGAAGGGAGCAGAGCAGCGAGATCAAGTGGCTGAACACGGCGATGGATGAGCGCAGTGTGGCGCAAAGCCTGTCCGGTGCATCAGCCATGGTATTGCGCAACCTTGCTAGACGGCTGAACGCGATTCCGATGCAACCGAATAAGCAGGCAAACGGTGACACGGACATGGAGGCGGATGATGGTGGCTGGGTTAGGAAAGCATTTGCTCCGGTTAAGGACGATTTGTTCTTCGTCATGGCGCACAACCAATCGCTAAAGGAGGGAATTTACGACCTGATGAGGGACATTAGCAGCGCCGGAGTCTAATCGACAAGACAGACCGGCGAGCACTGGGTGTACGATAGATACACAGGCGTTTTTTTTTTTCTTGGACAGGTTGGGTTACGGTAAAGATGGTGGACACGCAGGAATGGGCGTTTCGATTAGTGCCGCACTTGACGCAGCAGGAGGCGAGTGGCAGGATTCTGAGCTCACAGGCCGGTTTGAGTTAGGGTGCGCAGGTGGATGACGACGCGTCCGTTTGATGGAGGCGGAATAGGGACTGTAGCATCCAAACATAGGTTCCATGCAAATGAGCCAAGCATTGCATGGAGTGAGAATGGCAACGGGCGGAGAGTAGGCGACATAGGGCTGTGCCCGGATCGGCCGGATCCCAGCAGCCACCACGTTGCGGCGACTATTCAGCGCCCGGTCATTGGTGAGGGCCACCAGCGTTTTCTTGGCTCGTCCTGAGGTTGACGTGTCGCGAGGCTTGAATTCTGGATTGCACCTTTAGCTGCGTCGAATCACGCCTAATTTTAGACTTGTTCTCGGAAGCCAGGACTCCGGCCAAACCTCCAAGCCGCAACTTTGCCCATGTATAAACAATCATCCATACCTCATATCCATCTCGGCCCAACGCGACAAGACTCATCAAGCTCGCGTTTTCTTTTTCCTCGACAATGCCTCCTCGGCCACGCAAGGGACACCGCAAATCCAGGACCGGCTGCGCGAACTGCAAGCGGCGCAAGATCAAGGTGAGTGCAAGCAAGCTTCTTAGACCCCTGCTTGGCTCTGCCCTGCCCTGTCCTGCCCTGACCTGACCCGCCGGTCCCCAGTGCGATGAATCAAAGCCCGAGTGCGGCAACTGCGTCAAGCACCGCATAAGGTGCGACTATCTGGACTCGGCGCCCGCGGCATCCGCCGGTACGCCGAACTCCTCAGCCAGCAGCCCGGGATGGACCCCAGGATTGCAGCCGCCAGGAGCAGCAGCAGCAGCAGCAGGAGGAGGAGGAGGAGGAGGAGGAGGAGGGGCGGGAGCGAGCAGCGGGACGCTTGGCGGTGACCCCTCCCCAACCATCGACCCGCGCTTCATCGGCAGCCCGTCCGCATTGCAAGAGGACCACCGGGAGCAGAACCTCTCGCTCAACGTCGTGGACCTGGAGCTGATGTACAACTTCATCACCTCGACCTCGCACACCATGTCCTCGATCCCCGAAGTCCGGAACCTGTGGCGGCTGGAGGTGCCGCGCATCGCCTTCCGGCACGACTTCGTGCTGCGCGCGCTGCTGGCCGTGTCGTCCCTGCACATGGCGCAGTGGAAGGCCGAGCCCGAGGTGCGCGACTTCTACGTGGAGCGCGCGCTGGCGCAGCACCGGCTCAGCCTGCGCGAGCCGATGGAGATGCTCCAGAACCTGACGCCCGAGAACGGGACCGCCGTATTCGTGTTCGCCATCCTGACGGCCGTGCTGAACCTGGCGACGCCACGGCAGCCGAACGACTTCCTGATCGTCGGGAACGAGGGGATCACGAGCTGGCTGTTCCTGCTGCGCGGCATCTCCAGCATCGAGGGCAAGTCGCGCGAGTGGATCCTGTCCGAGAACATCGCCGGCATGGTCCGACGCGCGAACGTGCCCTTGCTCGACGAGGAGCTCGAGGTCGGGACCGGCCCGCCACCCGTCGAGGACGAGCAGTTGAAGAACCTGCGCCGCTTCCTGCAGCGCGACGTCTCGGATCAGGACGAGCTGAATGTCTACCTGGAGACGACGGATAAGCTGTCCAGGGCTTTCGCGTACTTCTCGCGCTCAGGCGTTCCGGCCGATAGCGAGGTCCGCAGTATTTTCGTTTGGATTTACAGAATCTCGGATGACTACTTGGCGCTGTTAACCCAATTTAAGCCGCATGCCCTGCTTATTTTTGGATACTACAGCGCCTTGCTCCATCGGCTAGATTCCTTGTGGTGGGTGAAGGGCTGGGGAACGCATCTCATCTCGGTTATCTACCGTCAGTTGGATGCGTATTACCGTTCGTTATTGAGGTGGCCGATTGAGGAAATTGGGTGGGTGCCGACGTAGTTCCTTGACTGCAAGTTGGTGCCGGCACCATCAGCAATACCCGGACAGGAATGCGAAGGCATAAGGAGTCTCGTGATACTATCGAACGAGGTGTTATGTGGAAGGCTGACTGAGGGCTGGACGAGATACGCATTGCACGCTTTCTGGCAACATCCATACCAGGATTTGAGAACCATTTTTGCTCGCCATCGCTCCGACTTGGATACCCTCACAAGCTGGAAATCCGAGATTTTGAATTCTTCTCCAAGCCCCCACTCACCGGGAGATTAGCCGGGCCGACCCGTGTGGACACAAATATGGAAATGCTTCCGCTTTTGATCGAATCAGCTTTCAAGCCACACCGGCAAGTTTGCCTTGAACACTTCAAATGCCCCACCGGCGGTACAAGATTGTACATGATGTCCGAGAAAGTCGGCTTCGTCAACATATGCCGGCTCAGTGTGGCCACCTGATTACTTGAAGGTATATGACGAAGTACAGGAGATGGAAGAACGGCCCGGACCTTAAAGATTGCGCAGGATACGTTGCTGCTGTCATTTGGAAATGTTTGCATAGGAATATCTCAGCGCATACTTCGAGTTTTGGGTCATGAAATGATCGGTCAGATGTAAAGGGCTGTACTTCGTGATATCCTCGGCGCTGCCCTGTACCGGGTAAGCTGTAGAGACTCAGCAAAGAGTGACACATGGCATCACTCAAGAAAGAGAAAGGAAAAAAAAAAAAGTAGAGCTCAATGGCTCGGAGTGGACAGGCGAGTTTACCTACATGTACATACAAATTAGACAATGATCCAAGTTTTACGATTTCTACGCATCATTACAGACGCAAAATGAGACCCAAAGGTTTCATACAAATGGGTTATGAAACATGATTCAGAGAAAGCCTTTTCACGAACCGGCCGGCGGAATGTATTCTTTTAGAAGTCACAGAGTCCATGCTTGTCTAGCTGTGGGATCGGCTGGATAAAATGGCAGAGGGAACTGTTAATTGCAAACATGAGAACGTGAACGGAACATTTACAGCGATGCGCGGAACTCAATTGTGTCCCAAGAAAAGTGTTTGTAGTGGAAGGATTTGTACACCAACGATACACGAATAACACTATGGCAATAGCCGCTTAAGAAAGATATCGCATCTGGGAATCTCTGCTATGCCCATTTTCGTAAAATCTTTCAAGGTGATAAGAGCATCGGTTATGTTGGAAGTGATTTACGAGACAGGTGAGTAAAGGGAGCAATATGTTATGAAGTCAACCTTCAAGCTGCCGCAATCTGTCGAAGGCGCTGCGGCAGAGCCAACCCACGGCGATTGATTGTAGCCAAGTTAAGTAGATCATTTTGGTTGTCACTGAAAGCAATAAAACTTGAGCGACGTAGCCACCAGGTATTACGGACATCTCATGTGTCCAAGCTTGGCGCTATTTAGACTGATGAACAAAGAGCAATACTGCAAAACGCATATTGCCATTGAGAGGATACATCGAACATGAAGAAGTTTGCCGTGGTTTTGTCATTGAAGGTTGTCTACTTCGACCTGTTAAACAAGCGGCATAGACGCCCTGCGTTGCACCGTCACATGCCTCTGTACCTTGGCACTGACTCCCGCTTTTCCTCCCACCTTTTTACCCTCCCCGCTGTCTCATCAGTCAAGCCCAATTACGCCGATTCATCCGGATCTATCGTCATTGGAAGAATTACTAACTGTTCGTGCAATATGCTGTCCGATTCTGGGTGAGAACCAAAATCAAGATCCCCCACAACAGGAGGAATGTGTGATGCGCTTTGACCTCATATAGCTACACACCGAATATAATACAAGAGCCCACGTGAACCAGAGTGTAGGGCATGACCTGTCCCATCATTTATATAGAGAAGAGCTGCCCTATCTTTCCGGTAATTCGTGGTCAATAATTCAAGATCTTCCGACCCATCCTACACTTGTAGCTTTGCCTATACATATACCTTTGAAATACATTTACCCAGTTGAAAAAAAACTTCGAATAATAGTAATGAGAGTATCTATTAGTATTACGCGCCCAAAAACCTCTTTGTGGCATAGTGCTTGACTACTTACGCCGCACAAACTGGGGCGAGCCGTCCCGCTACAATCACCAAGAGAAACCAGTTAGATATCACTCCTACTGTGATTAGATCCTATCACCTTTGTAAAGTGGCTGTGTGAGACACTATTCGAAAGCTTCCAGGCTGCAGCTGCGGGTACGGAAGATGGAGCAGCCAAATTGAGGATGTTTTAACCAGAAAAGGACTGTATCCTGTAGTAAAACGAGACACCACGTTCTGGTGAACACAAACTATTTGCGTGCTCGTGAGGAAGTGGTGACGCAGTGATCGCCATTTCCAACAGATGCATGGCTATCTCTTCATCCGACCGTTCGAAAGTCAAGTCTTGAATCACATCACGAGCTCAAGATGCGAGTCATGTGAATCAAGCTCCAAGTAGTAGTCGTCTCAGCCACAAGAACTCTGATAAAACGAGGGCTCCCCTCACTACTTCGGATCTCATGCCAACTCATTCTGCATTCAGTCACACGACCAGCGAACTTATTTTCCAAAGACTTGGTTTTTTCCATGCTTTTCTCAGCTTCGAATTTTTACGACGCCTTTTGCTACTGTTCAGTGTCTGCCGATCTTTTACCCGGAACTGACTTCTGCTGAGCCTGCACAATATGTCCATTCTCACACGAAATGGAGTCGAAACTACAGGATGGACCTTTGGACCAGACGGAAGGGCACATTCGACATCATCTGGATTAGTGTCGTAACAATGTTCCTCTGTAGCTGGACTGTCCTATGCTTATATGTACTCCCGGATTACTTCAGCGACTGGCTGTGGGCGAGACAGAAGTTTCTCATGACCGGCATTGTCTTTATCGGGCCGGAATTACTCTTCTAGCTTGCGATCGGTTAATGCCTCTCTGCATATTATTCGGTCAAACAATTTCGAAGTTTGAGTCTGAATAAGTGTACTATGAAGCACGCGTTCTTCGCGGATATGGGTGGCTTCGTATTTGTGGTTCCTGAAGAAATCGCACGGTTTTCTCTCACGTCCAGACAGGCTCTATCTGGTCCACAAACGCCACGTAGAGGCTGAAGATGTTACCTTACAGCTGAAAGTCATTGACGACCGGAATAAAAGCGACGGAGCAACTAAACTCATCACGTGCTGTCATATTGCCTAGTTCTTCCTGAACACGGGGGCGATTAGCCCAAGGACTCGCCATAACTACTCTTGAACCGACCACTTCTGCGACTATATCCTGCATGCTGGCTACTTATCTGGCTTGGATGCATAAGCCTCTGGACGTCAAGACAGCCATTTTCGTCAAATCAACACAGGCGTTGCTCGAGATCCTCGGTGGCGGTGGGTCGGCCGGCGAATATTCAGGAGAACCATGGAAACAATCTCTACTTGAATTTCCGGAAGCATCTCCTTCGTCCTGGTATGAATACTGGTCATATGGGATGGACGTCTTTTGGCGAATACATGCCCACTTTTGGAAAAACAACAGGCGACCGGCCGATAAAATCTCTGACGACCATCTCTTGCCCCTCTCCGCGCGGCTCAACCTCCTTCTCTTCTTTTTCCAGATCGCGTCCACCGCTATTCATCTCGCTGGCTGGAACTTCTTCTTTCCAACATTAGTAGAGAAAATCCTCTGGCATGTGCCAAGTATCATCTCTGTCCCCTGCGTGATCACCTGCTGGGCAGTTGATGTCTTTGCCTACAAAAACCCGCCGTCGTTTTACAAAGCATTGATGTATTAGAAGTATGCAAATACTGTCCACCCTAGATCCAATCATTATCCGAAAGAGTGGTTTTCATTGTAAGCTAGAATAGCTGCCTGGCTACTTATTGCGAAGTGAATACCACTGGGTTTGAGATAAAATGATTCAAGACTCTGTACATGAACAGAATATTTAATATTCTTTACTCCGTGCCCTTGTAATTACTGCTGATTGGGCGACGTGCAGAAGAGAGTGGGCACAGGCACGTCTCTGACCTTGAGACGGGCGAGCTGTCTCGGAACCGCCGAGGAGATACCTTGAAGAAATGAGCTGACGAAATTGGTGCGAAGGAACCAGAATCTTGCGCTCGCATGCCACTGGCCGTACATTCAAGCAAATCCTCAAGTGAGCCTCCTCAATGTTTGGAATACTTGAACGCAAATGGTACGGGGAGCTGAAGAAGGAGACGGATAAAAACGAGTCCGTTGCACACATCCTCTTTCTCCCCTCTAACGTAATGACGAACTCTAGCACAATTCCTTTCTCAGCAAAAGAGGCTCGCTACTTCGGGCGGGCGCCTCAACGAATCTAGCCCAGCCCCTCTATGAAAACACACATAACAATCACCACCCCTCCAACCCATCCTCATCCGCAAACACCGCCACCCTCTCCCTGCCCCCGTCGTCCACCCACGCCCTGAACATGCCGCCGCAGTTCAAGTCGTACCCGACCCAGCTGCGGCCGCCGCGCAGCTCCACGGCGATGATGCCGCCCTGGCCCTCGCCCGTGACGTTCCACCGCTCGCCCGCGCTGCGCTGCAGCTCGCCGCCGGGGCCGGCGACGAGGCGGAGCGAGGCGGCCAGCGGGGGCGCCGGAGGCGGGTGCCCGCCGAAGCGCGCGTGCGCGGCGACGGTGCGGGCGGCGGCGACGCGCAGGAAGGAGTCGCCGTTGCCGGTGCCGGAGAGGGCGACGGCGCGGCGCTGGCGGCGGCGGGGGGGTTTCTCGTCTGCGGCGGCGGCGGTGGTGGTGGTGGTGGTGGTGGCGGAGGAGGAAGAGGATGGGGAAGAGGACAGGCCTGGCAGGCAGTCGGACAGCACGGCGGCGATGTCGCCGCGGGAGAGCCGGTCGAGCGGGGAGCGCGAGGACGGTGGTGGTGGTGGTGGTGGTGGTGGTGGCGGCGCGGTCGTGGGCGTGTGCGGCGGAACCTCTTCCTCCCACTCCTCGGCCCAGTAGCCGGCGCCCAGGGTGGGCGTGTCGCCGATGCGGCCGGGCAGCTTGTTGGTCAGGCCGCCGGTGGAGGTCGCGGCGCAGAGGGTGCCGGTGCCGTCGAGCACGACGGCGCCGACGGTGCCCTGCGGGAGGTACTCCCTGCCGTCCCAGCCCGGGTCGTTTGGGTTGGCGAACTTGTCCTTCTTGCCGCCGCTGCTGTCACCGCCACCGTCCGCCAGCGCCGCCGCGTCTTCGCTGACCAGCGCGCCTTTGCCCCGCTCCAGCCCCTTCAGGTGCTCCTCCCACCGCCGCTGCATGAAGAAGTAGCCTTCCTCGACCAGCTCGAGCCCCCACGCCTTTGCCAGCCCTTCCACGTGCTCGCCCGCCAGCTGCACGTGGTGCTGCGCGCCGCCCCCGTCCGCCGCGTCTCCCCGGACGAGGATCTCGCGCACGAGCTTGATGGGGTTCTTCACGTGCTTGAGCAGCATGGCGCCCGCGCCGCGCTTGTGGTGCCCGCGCGACACCATGACGGAGGCCTCGAGCTCGTTGGTGCCGGCGCGCGTGAAGACGGCGCCGCGGCCGGCGTTGAAGCTGTACGTTACGGGTATCAGTTTTTGGAGTGTTTTCAAGCAAAGCGGGAAGAAGGGGGGCGGGATGGATGGGGGGGGACAGACAGCGGATCATCTTCAAAAAGGGAGACGGCGTAGGTGGCGACGTCGAGGGCGGTGGCGCCTGGTTTGGCCAGTTCGGCGGAGGCGAGGCGTAGGATGCGTTGCAGGGCGGTGCGGTAGGCGGCGTATGAGTCTGATGGGATGTTGGCGCGTGAGATGTTGCCGGCGCCGCCGTGGATGATGATGCGTGGTTTGATGGTCGGCTCGGAGGAAGCCATTTTAGATGGGACGGGCAGATGGGATGGAAACGGGACGATGTGCTGAGATACAATGTCTATGGATTTGAAGAGTGGGGGTCGCGAGCAACCCGTCTGTCTATTCCTAGCTCTTGCGGACAATGAAGGAAATGGAGAATATGGCTTGTTTGATGGGCAATCGAGGACTCTAGGATCGATCTGTATGTATATATGTCACGAGGTGGTTGAGGTTCGGGGCGACAGAGCGGTACGCCTATCTCCATGCTCGTCGCTGCGGTGTCGGAGTTGGGCGTGTGGACGCCGGCTGAGCGATGATGAATCGCACGGGAACGCGCTCGTCTTTCGCGTCTTCAACCCTCAAAATCGCGCCAGCTTCCATCTTTCCTTCCATCGCTTTATTCGTCGCCTGCCAATTCCCTTGACCGCATATCTTCTGCAGGACAATCCGGCGGCCTTTCGACGCGCCTGAACGCGATCCAAACCTCCTGTTGCGCGCTCGGAACGTCCCTGAGCTTCTGCGGGCACTCACCTTCGGCATTTGCGCTGCGTGACGCCTCTATTCACGCGGCGCATCAGCAGGCCGATTCCCTTGGACAGGATGAATGGGAAAACGAAGAGAAGGCCAATCAGCTGCTCTGAGGTGTTGTTGTTCGGACGTAGCAGAGGCCGCCGTCGGCCAAAATTTAGGCGTTGGGCCGTCGGCAGCATCTCCTCCGGCGGGCTTGACCATGCCCGCTGACGAATTCCGTTCTGTCAACTGCCGCCGCACGTGTGGCCTGGCCTCGCCATTATTATTATTATTATGCCGTCGGATCTATTGTCGCTAGCACTAATTGAGATGAGGTTGCCCGGCTCCTATCTGACACGCGTTTGGCACCCCAAACCATCAGGGACAGCCCCGGATTTTGGCGTATTGCGATGACCCCCCAAAACATGGAAATAGAACACTCGCTTTTCATTCGCTTTTTCGGAAACACGAATTCATCAATTGTTCAAGTTGCAAAATCACAGCAGAAGATGAGCGGGATATCTCAACAACGGTAATCGTCGGGTCGCGTCTCAGTTGCCCATGCCAACTTCCCTCAGGTCCTTCACACGATCGCCAGGCCTGGAATCGTCATGACCCCAGGGCCTATCATGCCACCTCCACTCGGGCTTCAACCCTCTCTCCTTTCCTTCCAGCGCATCGGCGATGTAACTCCCAATGGTCGGGAGGAACTTGAAGGCGTGCCCAGAGTCGCCAGTCGCAAGCAGGAATTCCTTGCCGGGGTACTTCGGGTGGTAGTCGAAGAGGAAGTGACGATCAGCCGTGTCCTGCACTCAGTCAGTAACCTGGCGGGGAAAACGAATGGCTTCAGCATACCGTGCACCAGCAGATGGATGTTCCGTGAAGCTTTCGTCCCGAGAATTGTGGAATCACGGCATCGATCAACTTGTTGATGCCTTCGATAGCCTCTTGCGGAATAGCCTCTCCGGGATGCTCGCTGGCATAGTACGGTATTGAGTACTTGACAGTCTTCTCGCCGTCCTTGTACTCGCCAATCCGGTACTGATATCCCTGGAACTCATTGCAGATCTTGATCCACCGCGTCTCGGGATCCGGTTCGAAGAAGAAGCCGAGTTCTCTGTTGTCGACTACCGGGCAATTCTTGAACTGCGCAAGTTCCTCGTCTGTCACCTCGACGTGACCAAGCGTCCAGCACTTCGACCAGAGATGGGGGCCCAACTCGGGCAGGATGCCGGGTGACGCTGCTCCGGTGCAGAGAATATACTTGGATGCTGTGTGGACCTTCCCGGAGGCAACCTTGATCCCTTTCACTCTGCCGTTCTCTTCTTCGATGCCGACCATCTTTCCGTCAGGGCCGCCAATGAACTTGACGCCCAGTTTCATGGCCTTTTGCATGAGGTCAGCGATGCGCAGGGCAGCGAATGAATGCAGAGAGCAACAGGCTGACTCACCTCATTGCCAACCTTCTCCAAGGCTTTTCTTGCGTGAGCCCAGCCTGCCTGAGGATTCCAGAAGCCCTTCCACTCAGAGATGCCCTTCGCGGCCGCAAGCAGGGGGACGTGTTTCACGATGTCCTCTCTGCTCTCAACAAACTCTACGCCCTTTGCCTGGCCTCTGTCGACCAGGTTCTGGTAAGCCTGGCGGAGGCGTTTCGCGGCCTCGGGATCTCCGCTCGTGGTGACAAGCCAGCCTTGGCGAAGCTTAGCGGCCCTCCGAATGCTTGAGTGGATGCGGCGGACAGGACTCACCGGTCTCGTGGAAGATGCCATCGAACAACGGCTCCCTCCAGGCTTGGATGGCCTCGATTGCTGCGGGCTCCCCGTCAGTGGCGAATTGCCGATTCAGGCAAGGTCAGTGCGCACCCATCTCGGAGTACAGCGGCTCGTCATACTCGGTGCGGATGATTTTGTTCAGATCGTACGCGGCGCTGTCGACGGACGGGAAGGGGTTCTTGTCGATGCAGGTGATGTCGGAGTAGCCCCTTCTGGCCAGATGGTAGGCGGTCGAGGCGCCGAAAGTGCCGCTACGACGACGAGTGCAAGTCAGGCGCGACTAGTCGTACTCTTGGTAAAATCAATGACAGGGGCACGCACCTGCCGATGATAAGCACGGGTTGGTCCATTATTCGCTGCGGCTGAATTATCGTTCAGAGCTGGCGGGAACTGGTGCGCGGCCGCGGCTCGTTCTTCTTATGTCGCAAGCGATGGGCGCTGGCGAGCGTGGGAGGTGGTGGGTGGTGGGTGGTGGGTGGCTCGACCTTTGGGCTTGTCGCTTGGACCTTCTGTGCCGGGTGGACCTTCGAACCCCCCGCGCGCTTTGACTCGACACCCAGCGCTACTCAACCCCAGTCCCCGCATCGCCTTCAGCCCAGCGAGATAAACAGAGATAGGGCTCCTGTCCCGAGGCTGCCATCAAGCCTGAATCCGCCGCTTCTATAAGAGAAGCTTGCTCGCCCGCCCATGGAGTTGCTCCCGTCCACTCCGCAGCCGCCGCAACCCTCTGCTGTGCTGCACCATGTCCTCCCGCGAGCCAAAGGACCAGACCGCCAAGGACATCGAGGCCAGCAACGCCGGCCCGCCCTCGGACGACGATGCCTACGAGTCCAAGGAGCCCGAGGTTGGCACCACCAAGGTGCTCTCCGCCAACAATGGCCTGAGCGAGGCCGACATGGCCACCGCCGGCGCCATCGAGAACATCGAGAAGGAGTACACCATCGATTCGGACAACTCGCCCTGCGCCGAGGTGCGCGCCAACGTGCCCAACACCGACGACTACCACCTGCCCGTCAACACCCTGCGCATGTGGTTCCTGGGCTTCCTCTTCACAATCGCGAGTCATGCCCTCCCCGGCCCCTTGCAGAACCCTAAGCTAACTTGAGCATTAAGGTTGGCTCTGGCATCAACCAGTTCTTCTCCATGCGCTACCCCAGCGTCACCATCACCTCGCTCGTCGCCCAGTTGGTCAGCTTTCCGCTGGGCTGCGCTCTCGCGAAAGTGCTCCCGGTCAAGACGGTGCGCGTCTTCGGCTATCCCATCGTGCTGAACCCAGATCACTCCTTCAACATCAAGGAGCATGCCGTCATCACCATCATGTCTAATTTGAGCTTCGGAACCTCGTGGGTACGTGCTGCTATTAGAGTGTTCATGGCGCGAGCGATCGCCGCAGAACGAAACTCAAACTGACGGCTGCTTGCTCCAGGCCACCGACATCATCCAAGCCCAGAAAGCCTTCTACCACACCGATGCCTCCGTCGGCTATCAATTTCTCCTAGGCCTGTCGATGCAGTTGTTTGGCCTCGGATTGGCCGGCCTGTGCTACCGCTTCATCGTCGAGCCGCCGCACATGATCTGGCCCTCCACCCTCGCCAACGCCGCCCTTTTCGAAACGCTGCATAGCCGCGCCAATCCGGTCGCCGATGGCTGGACCATCTCGCGCTATCGCTTCTTCCTGTACGTCTTTGTCGGCGGCTGGTGCTGGTACTGGTTCCCCGGCTTCATCTTCACCGGCCTGAGCACCTTCGCCTTCATCTGCTGGGCCGCGCCGAACAACAAGGTCGTCAACAACCTGTTCGGCATGTCGACCGGGCTCGGCTACCTGCCCACCACCTTCGACTGGAGCCAGATCGCCTACAACGGTTCGCCTCTTGTCGTTCCTTCCTGGGCCCAGGCGAACGTTTTCAGCGGCTGGCTCTTCCACTTTGCCCTCGTGGCGCCCATCCTGTACTACACCAACACATGGTGGACCAGCTATCTGCCGCTGTCGGGTTCCGACTCCTATGACAATACCGGCCAGGTCTACAATGTCAGCAAGATCGTCGACGCCCGCGGTAATTTCCTTGAAGCTCAGTACAAGGAGTATTCGCCCATCTTCATGCCTGCCACCTTTGCGCTAAGCTACGGCTTGTCGTTTGCCGTCATGGCCTGCCTGCCCGTTCATATCTTCTTGTACTACTGGCGTGACATGTGGGGCGCGGTGCGCGGCGATGGAAAGAAGGACATCCACGCCCGTCTCATCATGCGGTACAAGGACGTGCCATGGTGGTGGTTCGGCATCATCACGGTAGGACCCCAGCACCCTCCACCCTACACACAACCAACTGAACGCATCGTAGGTCATCGTCCTCGCCATCTGCATCATCACGATGGAAGTCTACCACACGGAAATGCCCGTCTGGGGCATCCTCGTCGCCTTCGCCATGGCCATCGTGTACATCATCCCCGTCGGCACCGTCTACGCGGTCGCCAACCTCAACGCCAACGTGCTCACCGTCCTCGGCGAAATCATCTCGGGATACCTCCTCCCGGGCAAGCCGATCGTCATGCTGATCTTCAAGTTCTACGCCTACACGGCGCTCAGCCAGGCCATGAACTACTGCTCGGACATGAAGCTCGGGCTGTACATGAAGATCCCGAAGCGCACGCTCTTCGCGGCGCAGCTGTCGGCCTGCATCATGGGCTCGCTCACGCAGAACGCGGTCCTGCTCTGGATGCTCGGCCACATCGACGGCATCTGCGACGCCGACCAGCCCAACGGCTACACCTGCCCGCAGGGCCGCGTCAACTTCACCTCGTCCATCATCTGGGGCGCCATCGGCCCCGCCCGCCTGTACTCGGTCGGCAAGATCTACTCGGGCCTGCTGCACTACTTCTGGCTCGGCGCCCTCCTGCCCTTCGTCACGTACGCCCTCAAGAAGCGCCTCCCCGGCAACAAGTTCCTCGCCGCCATCCACTGGCCCCTGTTCTTCGCCGGCACGGGGAACCTGCCGCCCGCGACCGGCATCAACTACACCACCGCCTTCGCCGTGTCGTTCGTCTTCAACCGCGTCATCAAGCGCCGCTACAAGCACTGGTGGGCCAAGTACAACTACGTCCTCTCCGCCGCCCTGGATTCGGGCGTCGCCGTCAGCGCCATCGTCATCTTCTTCACCGTCATCTTTCCCGGCGCCGAGCTGAATTGGTGGGGCAACACCGTGTCCGGGACGACGGTCGACGGGAAGGGCACCCCGTGGAAAGATGTGCCTGCGAGTGGGACGTTTGGACCGAGCGAGTGGTAGGGAGGGGGTTGTTGGGATGGTGGGCGTGTGATATTGATACCTTTTTTTTTTTTTTTTGGTGCGAATGAATGTCTATATATATCTTTCTGTTTGACTGGGAAGCTGAGCCGTGATTCCGTCGCCACCGATGGTCTGAGGATCTTGGATTCTCCTCCAACGTAATCGAGAATTATATTCTGCCGGTCTCCTCGCCTTCTGCGGCCCAAGGTTGGCTGCGGAGACGATCGCTTCCGGATGTGAGTTTCGTGACGGTGGATGAGTATCCGAAGGCCACTCGGCTTGGAGAATGATGATGTTAGTGCGTCTTTGTGACGTCTTGCGCGCGGACATCATTCCTCACCAATGCTGCTCTTCTCACGGCGTCCGAGTGGGGTTGAGGACAGCGTGCATTCCTGAAGCGAAATAGTGGACTGGCGATCTCATCTGTTGCTCCGAGACCAAGAGGGAGCAGTATGTTCTTTGTTGCAAAGAGCGAGGTTAGCGTTTGAGCAACTAAAGTTGCTAGACACGGGACTGATATAGAGTAACGGAGGACACGAAGGTGCTTTATATTCGCGCCGTGAGGGAGGGAGGAGGGCGGAGCCGCCCGTCAGGCTGTCCCGTGGCTGTGGTAAGGCATTGTTTGTGCAACTTGCTGCATATATTGCGCAGCCACTGCATGTATAAAACCTACTGCGATGCTATGGACCTTATGACGGTCAAAGATTGCGTGGCAAAGGTGCTCAGCTACTGCCTCCTTTCCCTTCTTGTTGGAGCAAAACCTCGTATGCACTTGTATTCGTTGTTGTCTGTTCCGTCTCTAAAGAGAGCGAAGGAGCTAAACTACCCAGCTACCCAGCGGCGCTAGCGCCGCGCTAAGCGTACCTGCATAACACTTCTCGTGGCGGCTTCAAAGCGAACGCACAACTGTCACTCGAACCCTGCCCAAAAGGATCACCAATTATTGGATTCGTTTCGTTGCATGATTCTTCTTTGATGATGCTATTCCTTAACACTTAAAAATGTGTTGCAGACAAGATGAACCATGCCATTGATACGCAAGCCGATAAAACTGAAATTGACTCTGGCCCTACTCAGAAGAACTGGTAGAGTGAGAACTCCGTTGTTGAAACGATCATTCGCCAGTTTCTAAGCGTGAATCCAGGCACTGCGGCACTTGAACTCAAGAAAAAGCGAATATTTAGGCTTCATACATACCTTATGGAAGATAGAGTGGTCTTACGTGTACAAAAGTGCCAGTACGGTCCTTACTCCGTGCCCTATTCGGGCGGTATTTCCAAAAGTAAAGAACTCAGTTTTATGCCATCGGACGCACTGTATTATCCCACTAGCACTTGTCGTTGTCTGACCATTTTTGTTGTCTCTGGCCGTTTTCCCGTTGAACACAGGCATATTCATTCTTTGAGCACTGATGACCAGCAATAGTCAATGCAAATACAACCCCACAACATCGTTTACCAGCATGCCTGGGCAGTTCCGCACTAAGGAGAGCAGTAATTTAGGACTAGTTCAATGGTCGATAGGTCCTACGTACAAGAAATTTCGACTAAGAGACAGAGAGGTCCAAGTTATTAAAATTGACCGTAGCTTGCTCTCCTGAGTGAGTCTGCCGAATCCTGTCAGCAACTGTAAATAGAAGGTGTGAAAAGCCGGACATATTTTATACACGCCGATTTTCCATAACAGGCCGACACGTGATTTCGAAAAGATCAGTCCGTTGCTCTCGACGTAATACTGCTAAGCCATACGCCACTCCGTGGCTGATCATACTAGGAACGAGAAAACAAATTACTCTTGCATCCAGCGTCAGTTCATATCGGAGCCGTCGCGGACTACTCCCGCGCAGTATGAGCCTCTGAAGTCCGAAATATTATACTGCCTCCTCGTCTCCACTTGTAGTTCCATTCTGTAGGACAGTATTAAGGCTGCTAGCCTGCCCTGTAAATAGTGGGGCGTCGTATTTTCTCATTTTGACATGTTACCCTTACGGTCCTTTCCAACAGTCCACTGCTCCATCATCCTGGTTTTATGCAATTTGGCCATGTAAGAGTGCTATAAGCTTTCCGCAAAAGGCTGTGCGAACGCAACACCGCTGGCTTCCGCGCTCGGCATCTTGTAACAATGCTGATAGCCACACCTTTGCGTTGGAGCTAAAAGGTATACCTCAACCTTTAATCGAAGCGGGAGGGATGAAGGGCTGTGAATATACGATGGGCCGGCTCCCGAACAAACAGTATGCAATTTGTCTTTGCCTGGGAAAGGGGTCAAGTTATACTGTCGGGAGATCAGCTCTGCGACCGTTCAGTGAGGAAGAAGCAACGGACGACATCTGTTGGATTTTATAGGTGCGGATACTATCCGTGCACTGATACTTCTGTAGTCATTAGTCAGTATTCCAATTTTCTCAAACGTTATGGCAGGGGAAGTTCCAATGCATGCGTTCTGGAACCACCAATATCTCGTCATATTTACTGATGGTTCCTAGCCGTTTCGTTTCTTTTCTACAGTCGATACACGGTCGTTGAAGTCAGCTTTCTTCCGCAGAAGCCATTTCATCACAGTTTCGTTGACATCCCTGCTCACGAACTAACAGCGCTGCTGTTCATCAAGTAAAGCTGTTAGAGGCCAATGAAAACCTTCATGTCCATTGTGATATATTCAATCGCTCACGAACGATGAGATGACACGTAAACCCAGAGTATAAGACCGCCCCAAACCGCCTCAGGACCAGGCTTAGCAACGGACGCCAATAGCATAGCATGGTGAAGCAATTCTCGCATAGTGTCGTTGCCTTAATGCCAACTAGTGGTGAAGATCATGTCCCTAATTCGTCGTAAGCACCCTTAAAAATCCTAACTGTTTTGATCCTAATCTTACCTAATATAGTACCGAGAAGATACCGGCTGCCGACTTCTAGAGTTTCCTCCAACTCCTAGAGGAACACCGTGGAAACTTCCTCCGGAAAGCCAGCGAACTCATCTCTAAGGGATTTGAAGACATAGTGAATGGCAAAAAGCCCGGTCGGCAGTACTGCTTCGAGAAAGAAGACCGCGCTTCCCTGCTAAGGCTGGACATCGACTCGCCTCAGTTAATTGAACTTTGCGAAGTGGACTAGTTATGGATGACTGGCGTCATTTTTCTGACCACACTCTTAAATTCCATCTGTACCGTTTATATTGGACTTTTAAAGCCGAGTGCTGGGCTGACGGCTAGGATCTTGTCATGGTGTCAACCGGTTTGCCGAGAATTCGCCGATCTCCGTGATCGATGTTGAACGGCAATTAAGAATTTCCGCTTAGTAAGCGTGAGCGACTTAAGGGGCTTTCGAACGTCCTCTCATCTTGTTAAGCACACATCCGGATTCTAACAACACAGTATTCCAATCCTTTACCCTTGTACTTGTTGGTATTATTTCGGTCCGATTGCCTGCGGAATAGCCTGCCCTACGACGTTAGGGTCCGTCCGCCTCTGGCAGGATGTCTGATGAAATCAGATATCCGACTGGATTCGGTCTGTGCGACATTGTCGCTTGGGGGAACTCAGGTCTAGTGTGTCTTGACAGATCCTCACAGACTGTTATTAAGTCCCCACACGAAGAAGAAACCGAGGAAGCTGTTCGGATCGAGAGAAAGATCTACGAGCGATTCAGTGAGCTCGGCGGCCATGACGGCCTCCTCCACTATTATGGACCTTACGAGTCAGGCATTCGCCTAGAATATGCCGCGAAAGGTCCTCTTCGGTCTTTCTTGATAAACCATGCCCAGGACGTTGATTTCGAGCAGCGTCTTCACTGGGCCGAGCAAATATCAAGTGCACTCCACTTCATCCACTCAGGAAAGGTCGTTCATGGAGATTTAACGTGCAGTAACGTGTTCTTAGATCGCCATCTCAACGCAAAGCTGGCCGACTTTGGTGGTTCATCATTAAACGGATCTCCTCTTCTTGTCGCAGTCACGGCTTCGCATCGGTATCCCGGTCCAACATCGTCAACCCAGGGCGACATCTTCGCGCTTGGATCCACAATCTACGAGATCATTACCGGGGCTACACCTTATAACAACCTTTCCGAAGAAAAGATTCTCGATCATCATGCAAAGGGCGAGTTTGCTGACACCGCGAGTCTTGGGGCGATTGGGAGCATCATCGCACGTTGTTGGAAATGCCAATACAAGAGCGCGAACGCAGTCCTTAAAGATATTCAAGGTGAACATCCTTTAAAAGATCGTGATTCCGAGCTAACGAGAGTGCGGAATAGAGATCCGGCAGCGCAAATCCCCCGTCCCACTTTGCGCAGACTCCTCGACTCTCCTTTTCACCGTCACCGCCACCGCAGTTGTAGCACTGGTGTTTGCTAGCTTTAGATCAGCGCGTTTTAGCAACTAGCAGTGGAGAGACGTACAGGAAAGATAAATGGATGGATATGGTAGGATGGTTCTCCATGCTCTCAAGAGAGACATCTAGGACAAGCCCCGTTCCGTTGAGACGTGCCGAGTTGGATTTGTTCACCATTCAGCCCTAAAGCTGGCGAGGCGTTATCACAAGGGTAACCGGTCTCGGCCGCTTTCGTGCATCCCTTCTTATCATACCGCCTCTTGGAGATGACGTGCTTTGGATTCGCGGTGCACCCGGTGTATTTTTCGGTATATTCCATATAGTAACACATTGTTTATAGCGGATTATTCTTCAAAAAGCGTATAAGCGAGACAATGGAGATATTTATCGTATCTAGAACCTGCGACGACGCATACGTCGTATTCCCCCCACATTCTCTACATACGCATATGATAAAGTGATGTAAAATCAGTGGTTGATAATGCCTGTCAATAGTTGTTCCTCCAGGCATATTGCGGGGTATAGCTAGTTAATCCGTCTACCGGCGCGGGGGCGGGGGGGCAGCCGATCCTGCGGTCAGGTCTCAATCCGGCTGCAGGTGGCTTACCCGTAAGCTATAAGAAGCAAGCTATCATTTTAGTGCTAGATAACAGCCAAGGCGTATTATCGCCTGAATAAAGTCTGTGCCGCTTACCTGGCGGCGGAAAAGCGGCACTTGGCACGGCGTCGGCCGGCCAGGAGGAGCAAAATCAGTAGCTAGAGATGGAGAGGCTCGACGTGTAAGCCGGCAATATATATGAGAATAAATATTACATCGACTGTATGGGACGTTAATGAGATGGAAGCAGGCGTGAAAAAGGTTCCGCAAGGGATAGGTGAACGGGAATTCGAGGGCTAGCTTTGGAAGAATTAAGTGCCACACTGCTTACCTCGATTGACGAAGCGCTTCTTTACCCAAGAGCGCGGATCCACTTTTTTAAGGACCGCCAGCCGGGAGATTCAGAGCCGCCATCGTCCAGGATGGAGGGAAGGAGGAAGTGAACCCGTGGCTAGACAGGACCTAGTGGCTGCCGTACCTGGCGGGCTTCGACTACGAAGAGCTAATAGCATCCGTCGAGCAGCCGAACAGCTGCGCTGGCAAGCTAAGCGGCGAGGGCGAGGGCAACGACAATGATTAAATTTCTCAACTATATATATATATCCTTCCTTCGCCCATCCGTATCTAGCGCAATCTCTCTGCTCAGCCCGATCGCACAATCTCTTCACGCATAGACTTAACCGCCACCGCTGGGATGCTTCTTCCATTAGTGAGCTAGCAAAACTGTCAGCGCAACTGCCGCTGCGGTGCTGGCCGACGCCCAGGGGCCGCGTCCTGCCATCTCTTGCATGGGACTCGCTGATAGGCATTTGTCGCATCGCCTTGTCGACCGACAGATTTGTGTAGCTCTCGAACGTCGCTCTCCCCCGGGAGCCCAAGCCGCTCTCGTTACGTGTTGTCCTTGTAATATGCCTCCGCGACTAGTTTCTGCACCACGTTTTCTGCCGTATTTCGCGGGAAGCTTCGGAACCCGAGCTCGTTGCTAATAGCTCTACGACCGACCGGCCGTATCTCGATGCAAAAGCTTCGCTAGCTGTAAGTCGTTCTTGGAAAGGCATTCCACCTAACCATACGATTGGCTTGCCGGTGTCGCCGTAGGTGGTAAGGGAAACGTCGGTGAAGGTATTAGGCGAGTGTCGTAGAGACTGTTTTGACGGCAGCCGCTTGCGCGTTAGCTATTTTACTCTACGTTATACTTGGGCGTCTTCATGCAGTTGCTGCAGCGAGCGCTACGTCAATCGTGACACGAATAATGATGCGATGGCGGCGGTGTGTGGGGAATGTGGCCCGGGCGGCTCAGCCCCCTCATCTATCGCCATCCCGTCTCCGCTTTCTTCCGCCTCTCTTCTATCTCTTCTCTCCCTTCTCACAATTCCCGTGACGCATCTCGCACTTCTATCTCATTACTGAGTATCTTCTATCGTCAGTCAACCCCCGCGCCAGTTGCACACTTCTACATTCCTGCCCCACTCGTCGACACGCGCTTCATTGTATGTGCCATTTCGCTTACTTCTCCTCTCCGCAGGACCTTTTTTCTACGCTATTTCTCCCACCTATCTTCTCATTCCGCCCCACCACCTACTTCTTCAGCCGCTCCGTTGTCGCGTTCCAGCCGCCGTCTCTCGTCCGGCCTGTCCGCACGGGCCCCGAGCCTACCATCCCTGTGGTGTCATAGGGCCTCCTTCATAGGAGGAGGGGTAACGCCCGTCGCCGGCTGACAGGTGTCCAGGTGGGATTCCGCAGAGCCCTTGAGCGTTCGTCGACAGCGGTGTCAGGTGGGAGGCTAGGCAGTTCCTCACTCGAGTCAGGGCTACTCGAAACATTAGAAGCCCGGGTGGGAGGGAACACCGCAGTCGCGGGGTCATCATTTTCAAATATAATTCCATCCATGCAGCTAATACCATGGCTCTTAGATTTTTGCCCTGTGCTCGTGTGATAAAACCAATGAACCATGCCTTCACGTCGCCGCACCGCAGCCTCTATCTCAATTTTCGAGGATCAAGCTATTCTGGCCCAAGAGACTAGCGTTGATGGCATCTGGAGCAAGTGCTCTCTCTCTCTGAAATTTGACCAGGCCCAGTCTCAAGGCGTTATCGGTATTCGCCTGATTGCTGAATTCGAGGGCTTTGACGACACTCAGCTTATCACGCTTCTGCTACCATTGGAAAATATCGAGCAGCTGGACGCATGTTTCGACCGTGGGAAAATTCCATACTCGATGATAGAGCATCTCAGCCACAACGCCGGAATTCAGTCTTACGACCAAGTCCTTATCCTCTCCCTTACCATGAACGCTCCCGGCTGCGTGATTGCCCCACCAAGTACTACTATTCTCACTCCAAAAGACGTATCTCGATCGCAGGTTCAGGCTTTTCGGTCTCTCTGCCAGGCTACTAAGCTGTTGCTCTATGTTCCAACGCCCAATCTAACCGAGCGCCGCCGCCTCGCTCTACAAACTTTCGCCAGCTTGGCTTGTGCTAGGAACCTTACCTCTCTCCCTACGGATTTGCGCCGTGTACGCGGCGGGCGCGGCGGGCGTGAGACAACCTGGGAAATCTTCAACATCCCAGAACTCCCACCTGCCTATGCACAGCAGGCGGAGCGAGCGACTAGCAAACGTGTTCGAGAAGGTAAATTGCTGTTTCTCTACTTTCCCTTCTACCACATCCCACCACCCACGTCGCCCTGTGTTCCAAAAAGAATAAATCCTAACGCTCTCCTATAGACTACCCAGCCAGCCAGACCCCCCCACCAAAGAAACGACTAGCCGGCAGGTCCGGAGCACCCAGCCCCAGCGCACGCACCCACGTCTCGAATACGGACCCCGACAGCGACTTGTCGGTTCTCGCTCTTAGCCCGTTATCAACCCTCTTAACTCCTACCGATCACTCCCGCGTCGCTTCCCCCCCTCGTCCCGCCGATCTGATGACAGTCTCATTGGACCAGGACTTGGTCCGCTCCACTGTACGCGATGCAGTACAGGAGACGCTGCAGGACGCATTGCGAGCCGAGCTGAAGGCGGTGTTACCAGACATGTTGCGCGAAGTCCTGCCTGGTATGCTGCGCAACCAGCTTCCGGACATCCTGCCTAACACGCTCAACGGCCTCCTTCCCGAACCCCTGCAGGATGCCATCAAGGGAACTCTGAATCCCCGCTTCATCCGCCGCTCTGTCCGCCCCTTGGTCCTTGAGCATCTCCCCCGCCTTGTAAGAAAGTACATTGAGGACGACGGCACTGTAGACGACTATCTTGATGCCGCGGAGCTGCAGTTTAGAGAGGCAGCCGAGGATGCGGTGCTTGATGTAAAAGAAGCAAAGGATGAGTGTATTACAGAGATTAAGAATGCGGAGATAGACGTGGTAGAGAGATTAACGGGTGTCGAGTGGAATGCTGTTTGGGAGAGTATCATGGGGCTAACCCAGTCGCAGGAGAATAAGGGAGAGGCAGGGGCAAAGAGTGAGACAGGGAGGAAGAAACCGGAAGAGGAAAGGGAGGAGGAGAAGATAACAAGCGAGGAGGGCACAGAGGAGGACAGGATGAGCATCCCTGATGCACAGCGGGTTGAGGGATTGGCGCCGATATGGAACAGGCCATGGTCTAGGACAGGAAGAACTACAGCGGCAGGCACAGAAGTTGGGAGTCAGGGTGGGCGGGAAGACGGTGCATACCAAGATGAAGAGTTAGTTTCTGCGCTAGAAGAAACGATTGAGACGACTACGGCTACTGGAAGCCTGGCTGGGCAGGAGGAAGCGAGTGGCCGTGGTGCGCAGCTACCTGAGGCATTAGAACCGACGCGAGTAGGGCTGGGATACGGGAGGACAACGGAAGATGATGTGGAGATAAGGAGTGTAAGTACGAAGGGGGGAGAGGAGGAAGGGAGGCAATCTAGTGCGCAGAGCGCCGAGCACCTTGGGACGATGTGGATGGAGTCTGAGAAATATTCTCCAACGGAGCCGAACACAGAGGCGGATATAGACAGTACGGGTGGGATAAGAGGAGAGGGAGAAGGTCAAGATAGTGCATCGCGAGTTGGGGGCTTTATAATACGGGACGAGATAAGCCGGGCGAAGGAAATTGTACGTGCACGGAGAGCGACATCGGTTTAAATAAATAAAAAAAATAATGAACGGCCGGCCCCGTGGGCTGCAGAAACTACCGACTAATGTTTAAAATATTATATGTTAAAACACTATCTTAATCGAGAGTACTGGTGAAGTAGAAGGGTCTAAAGGCCCGATAAACAAGGGATAAAGTAGATATTCAATGCCGATTCTCGCATTTTCCTTCCCCTCTTTCGGAACGAGAATCATTCCTAGACAGACATGTCCGATGCTGTGATGCCAGTCGTGGAATGTGGGTGCCATTTGAACGGGCTACTACGTTACGATGTCTAAAGCAAGGCAGGTTTCCTTTCTTAGAATAGGTATTGTCGAATTCAATATGTTACGCTAATGAATTCACGCTTTGTCCTTGCCTTTAAGGTCTAGATCCGGTGGTCGCTAGTTTAAATAGATCTTCTAGTGGGATACGGGCTCGATAAAACAGCCCGGAAGGTTTCGTATGTAAAGTAGACAGCAGTAGCAGGCGGGCTTACTATAGCCGATATACCGGTTTGAGTCTATAAAAGGCAATCCCCTGAGTCGCCAGTGTGACGGGAGTGCGAGGGTGAGACAGGCAGTGGCCAGACAATTAGAAAAAAAACAAGCGTGATAAAGATTTAACGCTCATTTATTATTTACCAAGATATTATCCTAGCTATAGTCATCATTTGCGTAATAAAGGTAGTGAATAATAGAGGGAATTATTTAAAGATCTTACTACGAGCAAACCTAAAAGCTATCACGGGGAGCGTAGCAGTGAGGAAAGTTAAAGCTAATTTATCTTTCTAGTACGTTCGAATGTTCATACGACCGACGTCTTCGTAGAATCTTGTTTATAAATGTATACTCGACACTTTCAGCCATAACAAGCTCATTCGATCAGCCGAACCCAGGCCGGTGCTGCGTTGGTGTCGAAGCTAAGGAACCGGACCAGCCAGGTCCATACGTCGATCTTGAAGTACTATATGCTTTTTTCGATGTAGGCTGATTTGATCTGAACAGCAACTCAACCGTTTCTAAGTCGTCCGAGATCAGGCCAGCCACGTTGTAGGATTTCTGCGAAATCCACACTGGGCCTCGCTCGAAAGTATCTAAGTTAGGAAAGGAGCAGAAGTAGCTATAGTAACAACATTCCACAAATACTTTGGTATGAAACCAGCAAAGTTGCCCAAGGCCCACACAGCTCGAGCTTCGGAGCCATCCAATATTTGTTTGATCTGGATCCCAGAATAGACTCAGAAACGTTGCTCGAGTGACTACCAAGTAAGCGAAACATCCTCTAGGGCTTAGGATTTATACCTGGGGATCACTATTAACCCGCAGACCGGAAGGGATTAAGCCGACAATGCCTCTTATTGCATTTTCCTCGAACCTGTTGTAGCACTCAACGTCCAACGCACAAACCTCCCGTATGGCCCCGAAGACGCTCCCAAGCGGTAACGCCGTTCCAATTCTGCCACCTCCACCCGCGAGACGCGTTTTCCACCTATTACATAGGACTGTTGAACAGCATCCCTGATGAGGGAGCCAGACGGTACTTAGATAAAGAGGTAGTTGCGACGCATCATATTACGCCCGGGTAGTTAGCAGAAACAAGGTCGTGCATCGGAAAGTTTCTCCTGAAATGGTGTTGCATGGAAAAACGTCAGCCCGAGTCACGGCTGACTGATTACGTGGAGTCAACCGGTCGCGGTTCCACTCGCAGTGGTAGCACTATCTCCTCGTCACCACCTCGTCACCACCTCGTCAACATTGCTACATCGTGTGGAAGCCTATTTTCGGGTCTAAGCGAATCTAGGTTGGGAAACAGCACTCCAGATTCGCGCGAATTTGATGCTTCTGCATAGTCCTGTGTACGCTTATTGATCAGGTTCGGCCTTGTACGTCGCCGTCAGGACAGCAATATTTGGGACGTGCGATCTCCCTTATTTCTTCTCAGCAACATCTACAACGACTCCGAGCTGAATTGACTCGGTCCATAGGTCGTTCTTCTGATACCACAACTTTGCTGTCACTTTTCACAACCATCTCCAGTCACCTATCTTTCGACGAGTCGAATTCAACAACTCGAACCTACCATCGATCGACACCGGCATCTTAGAGTTGATTACATTTGCACAATATAAATTAGAAATGTTTCGGCGGCTGGGTCTGTTTGCAATAACAAGCTACAGTAGATTTCCAAGGCCTGTCGTTTCGTTTTCAGTGGGCGCTGGATCCAGATCTTTTTACGTCAGTCGATTACTTCGCAGCAGCTGCGATTTTGGTGGACCTTGCAGATGCAGCGAATGCATGATGAACTCGCGCAGACCGATGTGTGAGAAATGCGAAGTCCGTCCTACTACGACACAATCCGCAAATTTATCGCGCGACCGAAAAGGCTTCTCATCCTACATCTTTACCTCTTTTTGCGATCAGTGTTGGGCGGAGCACACTAAAGAGACAATGAGGAAAGAACGGGAAAGGCAGCAGCTTCTGGCCTTGCGCAAAGAGAGAACAGAAAAGATGATGGCAAATATAAGAGCAATTCGCTTGACGGAACAAATTCCCATTAGCTATGCAGTCGGGAAGCTCTTAGATGATATTAGATCCGCGAAGGGTTCAAGCAATTCTCGGCAATGGCACCAACGAGATCTTATCGATAATTTGTCTCGAGATCTACAGATTGTGAAAGTGCGAAACAGGTATGTATGTAACAAGGGGCGAGTCGATGCTATGGACTTCAAGTTGTGGTATTTCTGTGGCGATTTGCACTATGATGTTTGAACGTTGGGAATTGAAGGCAATGTTTCTATAATACTACTCCCACTCTGCTGCTAACTTATCAATCTTGCTAAATGAAACATGTACAAATACTTGAGGGATTTGCAAGTAATCTGTGGAGCAACGAACGTGAGACAACGGGAACGATCTGTTTTTCAACGGCAGCATGCATCGCGGCACAATAGGGAAGATGAGAAAGCCAGCTACGGGCGTGCGGGGGTGAGATAGGCAAGGGCGAGACAATTAAAATAGAGGATAAGAAAAAAAAAACAAGCGCGATATGGATTTAGCGCTCCTTCGTTACCTGCCAAGATAGTATTACTAGCTATAGTCATCAATTGCGTAATAAAGACGGTAAATAATGCAGGCAGTCAATCAAAGATCTCAATGCAAACAAACATTGAAAGCTGTCACGGGGAACGTAGCAGTGAGGAAAGTCAAAGCCGATTCATCTTTCTAGCACGTTCTGATGTTCATACGACCGACGTCTTCCCGAGAATCTAGTTTATAAGTGAATACTCGACACTTTCAGTTGAGACGCTGCTCAACCAGGCATGCTGACAGACCTTGTACCTCGCCGACACACAAAGACGGTGTGAATCCTCTGATAACAGATATGTCCTCTAGGTCAAGTCGCAAGCCTGCAGCGTCAATAGCGCCCTGTCAATCTGAAATATCGCAACCTTTTTCTTTGTTCTTACCCAATGTTGTAGACTTTTTCTGCCCCTCCGCATTTGTTTTCCCCGCATAATACTATCTCCCCTTCCTCTAGTACAGTTCGGGTTTGCGTCACTCTTTTGATATCATCTTCGAATTCATCCTAGCAGGACGTATCCGCTGAACGGGTGTTCGGCCCTTGCTTCGAAAACATGGCTTACTCCATCAACATTCTTGTTGTTATTCTATTAATTCTGTCAGCGTAAGCTTGCTGATTCAAGCACACGATAAGGGATTTCTCAGTGTCTCTATTTCAACAGCATCGCCACAATCTCCTCTCGCACATGGACCGCAGCGGAATCGACAGTCGCCGCGAATCTGACACACGCTCTGGAGCCCGTGCTGGATCTCACAGTATCGTCCTGGAAGCGAACTGCCGCAACTGAGCTCGTAATTTTTATTGGCTCGACCATTGCTTGGCAGGCAACTTTAGCATTCTTCACAATCGTTGGAAAGTCGGTAGTCCGTCCAGCTAGTCGAAATCTCGGGCACCTACAGCATGCCTCCCGGATCACGCTGGTCGAATCCTGGAACAACGAGGTCCGTCCGCGCCTCCGAGGTTTTCTTCCTCGCGATCCGCACAGCATGGCGCGACAGCCTGGAGCCAGTCCTTCCAACCGCGAAAGGCGCCTCGAAGTTCCTGAAGAACTGATGCCGCAGCCTCGCCAGTTACCTGGCAAACACGTGCTGCAATCCCCTCCAGTCTCTCTGGCACATGGCCGTCCGGCTCTACCAACCTGGGCCGATATCCCGCGCCGGTAGTCCGTCTCCGTCAAGCTCCACAACCGGTTCAAGCGCGCTATGACCGGCGAGCAGAGAACGGTCCTGTCGCAGATCTCCGCCACGATATTGTTCGTGGCATTCCTGCTGCTCCTCCGGGCGCACGCGCTGCTGGCAGCATCCCCGGGCTCGACAAAACCCGTAGAACACCCCCCGCCGGGGCAAGACCCTGGACGACGGCCCACAGGACCAGGGAAACGAGACATCCATCCACCAAACGTACCACGCCGCTATACCGGAAGATGGAGCGCGCGGAGGCGGGCGACCGCGCGAACGTGTTGACGACCCGCAGCAGCCGCAGTACCAGCAGCCATCCTTCTACTCGACTCTGCCAGTCTGCGCGGAAGACGTGGCCGCGGCGGGGTAGCGTGGCGCTGGACAATCCAGCCCGTGCACCTGCGTTGCCGCGAGGCGGACGCGTTGGGTGGCCACCGCAAGCAAAGCGCGACCTGATCCGCGCGGTGTGCGGGCCCGGGGTCGGTGTCCGCGCCGCGAGCACCACCCGCCCAGAAAGGGAAGCTGCCGCTGTCACCGCCGCCGCCGCCGGAACAGCGCCGCGCATTCTGGAGGGATGCGGCGGCGAGGCGGGAGGAGGCGTTGCGGGCGTGGCGTGGTGCGTGCGTCAGGTTCGGTGCGGTTGGAGAGGGGATGAGGGATGCTGGGGCGCAGACGGATGCTGGAGAGACGAGATGGACAGCCTGGATGGTTTCGACGGGTTCGCGGACGGAGGCACCGGGGTGGGGTGCGGATGAGGGCGTGGAGAGAGACGATTCGTTTGGCAGTGGAGCCGTCTCTACGCCTGGGAATAGCGAGGGTGAAGACCTCCTGTGTGCTTCTGCTGCTGCCCGTGTGCGGTGCACTGCGAAGTGTAAAGACAAGGTAAAACAGAGGTCCGCAGTGAGGAATGGAGCGCGGTCGATGCCACTTCATCCACCATCCTGACGCCGTTCTGCAGCTTCTCCCGGCAGATGAGATCTCAGACGCCCTCATCACCACCTACGAGCTGGGCATATTATCTAGATGATTATTTTTTTAGGGGAAACTCTGCGCAAGCCGAGTATCAAGAGTTCCTATCCGCCCCGCCCGAGGTGCTTATAGAAGCTGTAAATCTGGCGGCCTTCATGTCCGACGGGAGCGAGCTCTGAAAGTTGCCCTCCGCCCTACCCGATGTAGACCGATAGATAGCAGCTTCAGCTGAGAGTTAGTCTGACCTTAATTCTCAGGAGTTCCCGTTGCTGCCGCCAAAGGCATGTCCAGCGGTGGGTAATGTGGATGCGGTCATCCTCGACGTTAAGATGAAGAGCGCCGGCTCGGATCGGTGAGCTTCCATCCGTTAATGAAGTATTCTGTAAGCAGTAATTGAGCTGTTCGGATTAGTGCCGGAGAAAGAAGAGATGTTGATTGAGGCCCAGGACGTCATCGATACAGGGTTTCGGTAAGTGACGAGTGATATGGTTACTGGAACCCGCACAGGTGGCATATCTTCATGGACAGGGCAGGAGATGAGGGAATGGCTCCAGAGGAGCCGATAAGACGGAGCAAGCAAGCTTTGCTGCGGGGCTGGCAGGAGGCAGTCGTGTACAGTGTCGGCTTGATGAGATTGAGGAGTGAGGTCTGGCGAAGCCGAATGAGTTGAAGCCGCTCCGGGTGAGCCGCTATTCTTAGTGCGAAAAGCACAGGTATACGGTGAGCAATGCGGAGAGAAATATGCATTGGAAGCTTGTTCGGAAGAAAGCAGTCGCAAGAACAAGAGCGGGTTGTTACCGTCGTCGCCGATGGACGAGAAGGAACTAAAAAGTAGGTGCATTAGAAACATATCCAGTTTAACACACGGCACGCAATTATCTCCTCATAAGTATTGTAGTCCATGTCTTCTGCACCACGCAAATATGATGTGCATGTGCAGCAGTGGAGTCATTCGGCAAACCTCGACTTCCCGGATGACGGTCCATAGAGAGCTGCAAATCCGCCCTATCTCGTGTAATGAATACCCTCTAGAGAAGTTGTAAGAGCGTTCTCCGAGGTGTTACCGCTAGTAAGACTTGATGTTTGTAGACGGTGGAAAAGTTGCTCGGGCGTCATCGGCGCCTCTGCGGCGAACGACGTCCCGAGGACCTGAAACCAGCCCTTCGCGAAAACGATGCGTCCGAGAAACCAGTTGTAGGTAGCTGAAACGAATGTGCGCTACCGGTACTGTTTGTAAATCTTGAGCGATATCCAGGGATCTGATGGCGAATTTTTCCACCTGACCGTCTTCCCCATGGTTGTGGGGTGGCTGGTGCCGCCCTGCCAGTCATATTTTCTGATCGACGTAGGTCTGCGGATGATTTTCCCGGGGTATGCGGGCGACGTGACGTTGGTTGTCCGCATGAACGAGGGCGGGGCCTTGGTACTCGTGTGACTCTCGGGCTTGAATCGTGAGAGTGGATCCGAACCAAGCCGCCGCATGAACTCAACCGGGGAATCCGCCGAAGAACCAGCCGACGTGCCGTGGAACCACCACTCCAACACCACAACCACCGCAGTCGAACCCTTGGTTGAGCCTGAGTACGGCTGGTGGCAGCAGTTTGGTAGAGTGGCAGACTTACTGATACCTCCGAGTATAAGAACCCGCCTCCTCTCGTGCAACGACCAACACCCGCACCACTCACAACCAACTTCTCCAACAATCAATCATCAAGATTGATCATCAACCAACAAAACCAACTTGCATCATATCCACACATACCTCTTTCACAAAAAAACAACAATCCTCCTCTTCAACATGTCGGCTACCAACTCTCCCATGGCTGCCTCGGCTGTCCCTCTCGCGTCCAAGGGCGCAGCCACCGAGCCGACTACCACTCTCACCTCTACCACCAAGTCCGAAAACGTCTCCCTGCCACCAGTTACCTCAGTCAAGAAGAGCTGGGCAGACCTCTGGGAGGAAGAAATCGAGAACTCAACAACCACCAACACCAGCAGCGACCCGGAATCCAACACGGACCGGGAGTCGACAACATCTTCAACCTCGTCAACCTCAGCCACCTCTACCGAGCAGCTGGAAGCAAACAAGCCTCGTAACGGCATGCTCAAGTCTCGATGGGCAGATCCCAACTACGAGTACAAGGGCTGCCCAAGCAAAACAACAACCACCGCCTCCTCCACCACGCAACCCGCGGATAACAAATCAGCTGCCGGAATGCTCAAGTCTCATCGGACCGATCCGGACCACGAGTCCAAGGGCTGCTCGCGCGAGCCAATCAACACAAACACCGCAAATACTACCAACTCCTCTCCCTCCAAGCAGCCGGCAGACAACAAGCCAGGCCTGGGCATGCTCCAGTCCCGCTGGGCTGACCCCAACTATGAACACAAAGGCTGCCCAACGCACGCCGAAAAGCAACAACAACAGCGCAAGCGCAACAACAGAAACAACAACAACAACAAGAAGCGCCGCAGCCCTTGAGCTCTCTCTTTCAACCACCTCTTCCAAAAACCAACTTTCGAGCCAATGGAAAACCATTCCAACGGCCAGGTGTACATCGGGCCGGGATAATCCCGCGGTGGAGGGAAACACCAAGAAGTTGCCACCCTCACAAATCGGGCATGGTGAACCGGTACTCTTTTCCCCCCCAATTTTCTTCACACATCCCATCACCTTCTGGGTTTTGGGGGGTTTTGACGAGGCCGGGTGGATGGTGGGTGGGGCCCACTGGGGATTGGCGTGGCTTTCCGAAGCCTTTTCTGATCTCGGATTACTTTGTTTTGTCCTTCTTTTCGCGCGTGAGGGAAGAGGGTATATGGACCCTTTGCTTAGTGTAGTTCTTTTTGCCGAATGAAACCCTATTGCATTTGGTAACAACATGTTTTGCTGAGAACTATGCCCTTGCTGTTGAGCAGGACACCCACTGCTTTTTCTGAGTTGCTTTTTCCTGCGTTGGAGCGGAGATGGTGCCGGGAGGTTGCATCACGTGATACTAAAGAGAGGGGCTTCTTGGTGTTGTGATCCTTTCTCGATCGCTTTTAAAGGTTATAGTCTTAACTGCTGTGGGGTCTAAGATTGGATGAGGAACAAAGTAAGAAAGCTGTGGAAGAAGACACTATATTACTTGTGGACGTTCTGCAGATGTTACTTTGCCGCTTCGTCGTGAAGAACCGCCTCCATTCGTGCTGCCATGTCCGGAGAGGTAGCGCTATCCGGGCCGGTCGAGCTCATTGATAGCTGCGCTTGATTTGTAGGGCTGTGATTTCAGAATCGAATGCTACATGGTCAATATTGCTCTCTCAAACTTTCATGACGATACCGAGGAGCGCGTCCATTTCTGCCGCGGCGTTAACGCGGATCGGTGCCATAACGGTTCGGCAATTCACCGAGATCAAGCAGCCAGCGAATAAGCCGACATGTTCGGAGTTAACATCTCAACGGAGCGAATTGGGGAAGTCCGGGGTGAAGAGTGGGATGGCGGATTCGAAGATGAGTCGAGGCCGAGCAGCTGCTGCAGCCTGCAGGCAGGCAGGCGCCAACGGGAGCGGCTCGAATTTTTTTTTTTTCCGGCAGCCGCCTCGACCAACCACAGCCGCGCCCTTCCTCGAACGCCCCCAAGGTACACCGCGTTTGGAGCCACTACCGGTAAATCGGCCGTTTACAGCGCTAGGCTCATCACGACAGCCGCGATGGCGACTCACTCTTTCCCGCCCGTGCTGCCCTGTCCGGGCTTCTTCTCCCTCATTCTTACTCCTCCACACTCGTCTGGTCACAGGAAACACTCGATATCCTACGCCCATCCTTATAGATGACCCCCCGAGATGCGTCACGTGGAACAGATCACCCTGCTGCGGGCAGAGTTGTGACCGATAACGCTCTTCTTCCCGCTTTCGGGGGCGAGAACGCCCGAAACAACGTGTCGGACCAGGGATCTCATTCACCTCATTCACCTCAGTCGAGCAGATCTTCACAGGACGATCAAGATAGCCAAGCTTCAAAAGCCAAGTCGAAACAAGCATCTGAGATCGAAGATAGCTGTCGCCTTCTACCAGGGATAAGCACGTCATCTGGCGCAACCCGGCTGCCCCTCATCGGTGAGGATGAGCAGGCTGAAAGAGCAAAAGACAAGCCCATAACATGGACATCTCTGCCGCACAAAGACCAACTCGCCATCCTGACTTTGGCAAGGCTGTCGGAGCCGTTGACCCAGACTTCGCTCCAAGCGTACATGTTCTACCAGCTGAAGTCGTTTGATCCGTCGCTGCCGGACTCGACCATCTCGTCACAAGCAGGCATAATGCAAGGTGCTTTCTCAGCGCTTCAGTTTGTGACTGCAATGGCCTGGGGCCGCGCCGCAGATTCCGAATGGGTCGGCCGGAAGAAGGTCATCCTCATCGGTCTCCTTGGGACAGCCATCTCTGCGCTGGGCTTTGGATTCTCCAGAAGCTTTACGACTGCAGTCATCTTCAGGTGTCTCGGAGGAGCGCTGAACGGCAATATCGGAGTCATGCGTACCATGGTTGCCGAGATCATCAAAGAGAAGAAATACCAATCAAGAGCATTTCTTCTCCTACCCATGTGTTTCAACATTGGCGTCATCATTGGGCCGATTCTAGGCGGTGTCCTGGCCGATCCCGCAGGCAGCTATCCCAAGCTCTTTGGCCCTGGCTCGGTATTCGGCGGAGAGAACGGTGTAGGCTGGATGATCAAGTGGCCGTATGCCCTTCCCAACCTGGTCAGCGCAGTCTTCCTTTTCTGCTCGTCAATGGCCATCATCTTCGGCCTGAAAGAAACCCACGAGGCTCTTCAAGACAAGCCAGACTTCGGCATCCGACTCCGCCGCTGGGTGTCGCGCCGCATCCTCCGCCGCCGTCCCCACGACGACTACATGCCCATCTCCACCGACGAGCGTCCCCGCACACCAGACACCCCCCTCGACATCGAATTGGCCACCACCCCCGTGACCACCCCTCCTCCCCCGGCCTTCCGCCCCAAACGCCAGAAGCTCCCCTTCCGCCGCATCTGGACGCGCAACGTCGTCCTCACCTTCCTCGCGCACGGCATCCTCTCCCTCCACGTCGGCACGCTCAACAACCTCTGGTTCATCTTCCTCTCGACCCCGCGCTTCGACCCGGCCCACCCCTCGCCGCCGAGCCACACGCACCAGGCGCCGCCGGTCCGCTTCACGGGCGGGCTCGGGCAGCCGCCGGCGCGCATCGGGCTCGCGCTCGCCATGCTCGGGGCCATCGGCATCGCGCTGCAGCTGCTGGCGTACCCGCGGCTGGCGGCGCGGCTGGGCACGCTGCGCGCCTACCGCGCCGCGCTGCCGCTCTTCCCGGCCGCCTACCTCGCCGTCCCCTTCCTCGCGCTCGTCCCGTCGACGCGGCCGCCGCCCGCGCCCGCGTCCGGCCCGGCCGTCTGGCTCGCCATCGCCGCCGTCCTGCTGCTCGTGGTCGCCGGCCGCACCTTCGCCCTGCCGTCCGGCACCATCCTCGTCAACAACGCGTGCCCCCATCCCAGCGTCCTGGGGACGATCCACGGCGTCGGGCAGAGCGTGAGCAGCGGCGCGCGGACGCTCGGGCCGGCGGTCGGCGGCTGGGCGTTCGGGCTGGGGCTGAGGGTGGGCGTGGTCGGGCTGGCGTGGTGGGGGTTGGCGTGCGTGGCGGTGGTGGGGTGCGTGGCGGGGACGTTTGTGAGGGAGGGGAACGGGCATGAGATTGTGTTGCCTGGGGAGGAGGAGAAGGAGGAGGAGGAAGAAGAAGGGGATGGAGGCGAGAGGCGGAGGGGTTGAGAGGGTTGGCTGAGTTCGGGGAGATTGGCTGTGGTTGGTTTCAGTTGGTGAAAGTTTTTTTTTTTTTTTTTTTCATTTTTCCTGATCGTGGAATCTTTCATGATTCTGGAATCACGGTTTACGAGCTATGATAGATAATACGTGTATAGACCGCAAATGGAAATCATCGATTCCGGAATCCCGAGTAGCGCACAGCCCGGCGCACAGCGGCGGCGGGGAAGCTCGGGCCAGTGCATGCTATCGATTGCAGCCGGATGATGACATCTTCGACAAGCCCGCACCTCCGCCACTTTTCTGAACGCTCTCGAAACAGCAACCCCCGGATTCCAAACCCCAAACCCATACCGTTCGGAGCTCCCATCTCACCTCATCGAGACACACACACACACACACACACGCTCCCAAAGAGCTCATGCGCTTCCCGTCCTTCCCGACCGTCGTCCGCGCCTTTTATACCCTCAGCAACACCACCGGCCGTCGCTTTCCTCCTCCTCCACCGCCCCCCGCCGCCGCGCGCAGCATCTCGCACACCCTCCGCCACTCGATGCCCACGATCCCCTTCCTCGGCTCCTTCTTCTCGTCCTCGTCCAGCAGCGAAAACAAGATGTCGTACCCCGTCCAAAAGACCGACGAAGAATGGCGCGCCATCCTCTCGCCCGGTACCTCCCTTCCTCCTCCTCCTCCTCCTCCTTTCAGAAACCACACAGAAAAAAAATTAACACCCGCAACAGAACAGTTCCGCGTCCTCCGCGCCCGAGGCACCGAGCCGCCCTTCAGCGGCGCGTACGACAAGCACGCGCCGGCGGCGGGCACGTACGCGTGCGCGGGCTGCGGCGCGCCGCTGTACGCGGCGCGGCACAAGTTCCGGTCGGGGTGCGGGTGGCCGGCCTTCTTCGACGCGGTGCCCGGCGCCGTCGCGCGGCGCGAGGACGGCTCGCTCGGGATGCGGCGCACCGAGATCGTGTGCGCGCGGTGCGGCGGCCACCTCGGCCACGTCTTCAAGGGCGAGGGCTACCCGACGCCGACGGACGAGCGGCATTGCGTCAACAGCGTCAGCTTGAGGTTTAAGGGGGAGGGAGAGGGGGAGGGGGAGGGGGGGAGTAAGGTGTAGGTCGATGGGTGATTTTTCTTCTTCTTCTTCTTCTTCTTCTTCTTTTTCGGTAGGGGTGGAGGGTTTACTACTTGCGAGCGTTGGAGTTGGTGGGGTGTGAGGTGTCTGAGCGGTGACGATGGTGTCTGTCTGTTGCAATGAGCATGGTTGAGCTGGGGCGATGAGGGATTTTGTATAACATGTTTTTTTTTTTTTTTTAAATTCTTTCATTGACTGGTTGTTGTGCGTCCATACATGCTCGAGGGTATCTACAGCCTTCGTGCCGCTGTTCCCGCTATGTTAAACCGGATTTCCACCCCTTCTCAACGCCGTTGTCCTGTACCCAACGCAAAAAAAAAAAAAAAAAGAAAAAGGTATTATGCAATATCGTAACTCGTGAAGCTTCAAATGCCGCCGTACAGAAATAGTCCTCCCATGTGTCGCCCTTCCGTACCAATTGCTTTACTTTTACAAATCCCTCCCCGACATGATCAGATCTCCCACGTCTACGGCTCGGACATCTCGCTCTCGCTCGGCGGCGGCCGCGCGAAACCCATGCGCGATTGCAGGTAGTAGATGATGTAGGCGACCAGGGCGATGACGATGAAGAGGATGAGGATGATGAGGAAGATGACGATGTTGCGCTTCATTTTCGCTGGTGGAGGCGGGGCGTTGTTCTGGGTGGCTGGGGCGGGAGCGATTGCGGTGGCTGGGTACGAGAGCCGGGAACGCGATGAGACGCGAGACGAGTTGGTAGGCTTCTCGGTTGGAATGGGGATATAGGAGGGAATTGGATGCGCGGAGAGGTCGGCGTGCCCGTTGCGAGAGGGAGTAGAGGGCGAGGAGGTTGTGGTTGTGGTCGTGGAGGTGGTTGCTATGCAGCGCCGAGTGCGTTGGCAGTGCGTTGGCGAGATGGAGCTGTGCTCGAGCTCTGTATTGACGAGCGTCTCGCTGCGGACTGGACGGTGAGTGTTGGCAATTGAGAGCCAGGTCGCAGAGCACAGAATCCGCAGATTATCTTACAATTATCGCAGCAAGTCAGTCTCTTTTTCCTTCCCAAGAAGCACTGCGTTGCTCGACAGCCCCGATGCGGAGATGGACTGGGGGGAGAGGCGGGATTGGCGTTGGCGGCGTCGATCTTGCGGGCGGCTGGCTGCTTGGCTGCTGAAGACGCGCGCACGAACCGCGGAACGGGACAGCAGCAACAGGTTGATGGTGGGAAAGAAGTGGGTGGAGTAACTTCTGGAATGCCACTCCCTCTGTCGACTACTTTTTGTAGAAATGCGCATTTTCTGCCACGTCCTTTTTTGCATGAGGCTGGATGGCGCGGGGTGGCTGGGAGAGAGAGGCTGGCGCAGGGGTCTGAGGCGCTAATTCTCCCATGTCAGGGCCCGACCGCCGCATCCTGAGTCTCCGCGCCGCGTCACTGGCCAATGGAGTTAGGGAGCAGGTTTGTTGTCTTGCGAATCGGCCGGCTACGAGATAGGATGCGTCTGCATCCCCTGGACAGCTTGTCCCTGGTGCTATTCCAAGTCACTGGTGGAGTGGCGGGTGCCTTGCAGCTCAGCCGCCCGGGCTTGACCTTGAGTGGGTTTTAGTGCGTCCTGCGTGTGCCCTGATCACTGTCTCTGCGCGGCTCGTATACACTTTCAAAGTCTGTGCCTACTACTGTTTTGACTCTCGTTGTCACTGCGCTGGAAAAGAGACCACACTTCAATGAATACTTGACGCAGCCCACCGTATGTGACTGTCACCAATCTGGTAAGAAATTCACGTCCGGATTGGCGAATGCTCCATGGTGGTTTGCTCTGCTGCCACTGGTTTAGGTCTAGTGAATGCCGCTCTGGATGGGCAAACTTCCTCTGCTTACTGCTGAAGCTCAATTTGAAAGCGTCTCTTAGTGCTGATGAGCGGCAGGAGATCGGGCTGCCTGATTGGGTAGCTGACATCAGCGTGGCACCTCCGTTTTAACTCCGCTAACCCTTTATCTCCGTTGAAGGGATCATGACCATTCCCGACGCTTTTTTGTCTGCCGTAGACGTACTTAACCCATCGTGTGCACCTCGCCAGCCAACATCTAAGCTCAACGCATAAAGCGTTATTCATTACCCAAGCTTATACGCGTCACGACAAAGGATCGATTGAAAATGGCCTCATCCGCTCATAGCGGGGCTACAGAGAAGGTTCTGAAGGTTCAGATCCTCCATTATCGAAACCCTGCCATGACCGAGGACGAATATTACGAGTACTGGACCAAGCATCATGCCAAAATGGCCGCCCCTTGGCTGGCTCGGAACGGCGTCCTGAAGTACGCCATCGTAAGTACATCTCTGCTTGCCGTGCATTGCTGATCTCTGATGCTTGCGGAAATTGACCGAATAACCTCTTTACTAGTATCACACTCCACAAAAGTATAGAGATCAAATGGCGCCCATGGCTCAGAAAGCTGGATGGGAGGAGGTCAGAGTACAGGATGGAAAGGTTGTTTGATGGAAGGTGCAGATGATGATGAACGCGATTCGGTGAACACGAAGGGACCTTGCACTTTCTTGCTCATACTTCACTCGAGAGCAAGCCATAATTTTTCCAGTAATTTATGATGACTTCGCTACCATAAACTTGGGCATGAGAATCACACGATAGCCATTCGACAGTCCTTGGATTAATAAATCAAGATTCCTTCCGGTAATACTTCGCTCACGGGGTTGTCCTCTAAGCGGTACCTCTACTTCATCCCGTACATCCCACTTGAACAAAAAAAACAAAGCTGGCTATCTCCACTTCGGCAAAATTCCCTCTTTCATTCGACTAGTAAGGAGCCTTGAACCTGGACCCATTGACATAGGGAATTCCGTAGTAAACTAATGTAGAGGTAATGAAATCAGGCAAGCCAGTGTATCTTGACGTCAAAGTGTTTGATCCGTGAATTGCCAGTTCCGTAACGAGTAATAAGTATATGCCGGAGGACAATTTGACACAAGAGCCTGAAATAAGAGTGTGGAAAAGACGTAATTATTAAGTAAATATCTTGAAATCAGAGACCAAGATTCTGCTCAAGGGCTATGACGATAGAGTGGCCCTCAATGGAAGCATTTCTGAGTTCCTTAATCAGGATTGGTTCTGTTTCTCAGCCACAACGTCGACGGCCGCACCCCGCTCGGAACGACGTTGTGCGCAAGAGTACGTAACGACCCTACAAAGTCCATCAACATGTGCAACTACCAACATGCCCGAAACAACATTAAAGAGGGTTAGACGAAGCTACTTGAAGCTGACCTGTCTGCACTGCAGATTGAGGAAGATCAAATGCATTCTTCCAAATTATGTCATTATTCAGCCTTCGGGTACTCCCCAGCCCACAGGTCAGGATGGCGACTGTTGCCTGCAGAAAGGCTTGGAATGTGTCATGGATCATAGTCGTCCCACATATAAGCGTGTCAAGCTTTCTACCAATGGTGTGGGGGACAACGCGAAGAGTTCGGGTGTGTCTGAATCCCCAGAATATTTGCCCGAATCCAGTTCCGCAGATGTTGAGGACTTCCTTTCATCCCATCCACCTGCGCCGGGAGCGTGATTCCGCCTCGAATATGGATAGCAAAACTAGCATTCTCCTCTTTGCTCTACCGTGTTCCATTGCCCTCAATGTGCCGACGCCTCAAATGCAAGCCAAAAGATATCTTCAAGCGGACTTGTAGGCTGCAATCTTCCGGCATGGACAGAGATTCCTTTTCGATATACCCTGGACAAGCAGGGCCATCCTAGTTCTCGAGCTGATCACAGAGTATCGACCCTTGGCATTAGTGTCAACTCACCATGCTGCTGCCCTTTCAATCACGGGGGACCTCTATATTACTTTAGCACATCAAACCGCAAATCAAACATTTCTGGGCAATTCGGCCTCAACCTTAAGAGGCCTTCTTGACACGCACACCAGCACTGGCCTGAAGCTTGGCGTCATTGCATTCTCATTAGAATCAGCGCTCCTGGACACTCTCCCATGAGCCAACACCATCGCTTTCGACATCGAGCGCAGTACCTCTCTCCGCTCGAATAAATCCCCAAATACCACCTCCTCCACAAATGAAGATGCCCTCGCCTTCGCCCTCGAGGCCCTCCAGCTCGCACTGGCTCGTGGCCTCCTCACGCGCGCCACCTACTTCGCCTTCCGCCGCTTATCCTCATTCGCACACTTCACCACCACCGCCTCCGTCTGCGCGCGCAATGGGCGCCGCCTCGACATCCTCGCCAACACGACCCTCAACCACGCCATGCTCTGCGCCCGTGAAAATAACGAAATTACTTCCACCATCCACATGCTCTTCAGCACCAACGACGACGACGACGACGACGACGACGACGACGACGACGGTAATAATAACGACAGCCGAAACCAGCAAACCGCCTTCGCCCTCACCCACCTCCGCACCGCAGACCTACACGCGTGCGCGCGCCCCGCACACCTCCATCGTCGGCCCCGCCCTCTTCCACGCCACCGTGCCCGCCGCGCACCCCGCCCCCGGCCCCATATCCCCCCTCCCAAAACTCCTTCGAAGCCCTCCGCCTCTCCGACCACATCATCGCGCGCTGGGAGCAATTCCGTGGCCGCGGAGGTGCTGATGCGGTGGAAGGAGGGTGGTGGAGAACGATGCAGCGAGGGCGAAGGGGGTGGGGCGCGCTGCACGGGCGGGTGGATGTGCAGATGGTGCTGTTGGGAGAGTGCGCGAGGAGGTTGGAGGAGATGGAGGGGTCGGCGGCGGGGGATGTGAGGGGCGGGAGTTTGGGGACGGCGAGCGCGGGATTGTTGAGGTGCTTGTGGGGGATTGTCATGGGGTGGAAGAGGGGGGTTGTGGAGGAGGAGGGGAGGAGGAGGATCGGGGAGACGACGGTGGCGGCTGAGTCGTCCGCTTCGGTTTCGGTGGAGGCGGGCGGGAGTGGGAGTGAGAGTGATGTTGCAACTGCGCCTTGATTGAACTTTGATGGTGTGCTTGGAGGAGATTCGTTTCCGGATTGGAGAAATTGGCCGCAGATGGATGCGCTGGACTTTGCGCGACTGTTTGCATATGACTTGAACTGGTAATTTCTCCGATAGGAGAGCAGTGTGGAAGAGAGTATTGATGCTCTAATCTCACGAGAGAACGCTCCCTTTTATGAACAAGCCTCGCTGTGTTACGACTGTCTGTGAACGTAAGCGGTATTCACGGTTCGTTCCAAATCTCATCCGCCAGCCGTCTCACCAGCTTCAGCTTCGCAACCATATCGTCAAACCCCAAAGAGTTTCCAAGGAAGTGACTGGCAAATCCACACTGTGGGCTCACACCCATCCTTCGCAAAGCTTCTTCTCTGGTTTCCCCTGTGCCTTCAGCCATGAAAGATGCAGCCTCGTAAACTCTTGTCTTGAGCTTGTCCAGGTCTTCCAGCTGAGGCGACTTGGAAGTTATCACCCCCAAAATGACATTCTTATGCTTGGGCAGATGTTTAAGAGGCTCAAACCCTCCAGCTCTTGCTGTGTCATATTCCAGGTAATACGTATTAACCGGAACTTCATTGAACAGCTTTATGGCAATACGGTCGTAGCTTCCTTCCGTGAAATGCCTCGATCCGGCAAAGTTTCCTGCGTGGTTTAAAACAGATTTCCTGAGCCATAAATACTCACATAGACTTACCTCGACATAGATGGATACCGATGTGAAAGTCCGTAGGTCGATCACGGAGGCAATCTTTATACACCTGGATGTACCTGTCCAGCAGCGCATCCGCGTCTACGCCTTCTTCCTTGAAACCAGCTAGGACAACTTCGGAACAGAATGCTGTTCGTAGAAGATTAACCAATGAAGATTGAGCCTCGGGAGAGGAAGGCAACTTACATGTCAAGTAGGGGTCATCGATTTGCACGTTCCTACAGCCATTCTGATAAAGTGCATCCAACTCCTTCCGGTATGCGACTACCAGGTCCGCAAAGTACTCATCGTCATTCTTGTACACCTCCTTTGGATACGCCATCCCCGCCCTATACCTATAATGATACCAGTACGGTGATGTCAGAGAAATCTTAATCTCACCGTGTCTCTCCCGAGGCACGAAACTCTTGTTCGTATTGAATTCCTCAACATAATGACTCCCCACATGCTTGATCTTCCCCACGCATATCAACTTATCCGTCAACTCCTCTCCGCGCCTCAAAAAGTCCGCCGTGTCGGGTAAATACTGCCGGAACGTCTCGACAGGGAGATCTGGGACGTTCTCAAAGCCGTCGAGGCCAGAATAAAACGGCCCGAGGAAGAGGTCGCGCCGGTATTCACCGTCGTTGATGCCGCGGAGTCCGATTTCCTGCTGAACGCGGATGATTCCTTTGACGGCCGCGTCCTCGATGCGCTTTTCTTCGTCTTTGGGAACGCTTTTGCCTTCCATTTGCGCTTTGCGCAGATTGAAGAGGTCGGGAAGTCGCAGCAGCGAGCCGATGTGCTCTGCGCGGAAGGGCGGGTTGCGGGACGCTGTTTGGGTTCCGTTCTGCATGTTTGCTTGTGTGGCCAGCCCGGGATATCTAGGAATGTTACTGATAAGTGGAAGATTTTATGAAGGAGAGAGTCGTGAACCCCTTATACGAAGCTTTTGCAGGATGCAGCAGGTAACTTGATGGTCTGGGGTACCGGGTATTCTTTGGTCGATTCGCCGACTTGGCGCAGCGCAACGAGTTGACCAACCGGGTGAGTAGACAGTTGTACTTGGAAAATTCAAGAAACTCGACCACTTCGCTTGACGGCATGGTATGCACTAGGTCAGATCCTGCGGTGTCGGGTCGGCGAGTACGGCTTGCATATCCGCTGCATATTCTGACATTTCGGTAGAAAGAGGTCGGCGACCCCACTTGGCTACGCAGTAGTGGGCTTCGGGCCCAGTGACACTTAGCAGTCCGAAAGATTCTCCAAAAGTACCAAAGTGCCGGTAAAATAATGTTTCACTAAATCTAATATGGAGACACTGGGGTTCCGAGTTCTGGGTAACTTCCTACAACGTGGATGCCCCGTCCAGGGACTAACAGTAGAGCTTCCGCATATCCTTTACTATTCGTGTCCATCACATAAGGTGAGGAAGCCGTGAGGACTAATGCCGCATTGAATCTCTTGAGATTGGCCTTTTTTGGAGCCAGACCAATCACAAGAGGTTACGAATGTGGGATGTTTGGCAATGAAAATGAAAATCTCGCAATCAATTGTACTCAGTGTGATTAAACTTGCAGAGTCTGCGCCAGTATCAATACCCACAGCTGGTTGTCTTTGGGCACAATACACTTCGCACACTTGAGATCAGCCAAACTCCAACCGATTTCCCTTGGATTTCTATTGAAGTCGGGCCTCAATAGCGCCATAGTTGGTCCCATGAGCCGTATAGACCTTCACCAACTTCAGCCCAGCAGCAGCCAGTATTTTCTCAAACTGCTTCGCCGTGCGCTCGGTTCCAGCAAATGTCATCATTGTAATATCAGTCCAACAAGCCTCCGCAGTAGCACCTACCGTGGGGATCACAAGCTCACATATCACGAGCCGAGACCTCTCTCGATCCATGCCATCTGCCACGTTCTTCAGGATTTGAACGCAAGCATCATCTGGCCAATCATGCAGGACCCTCCTCAAGTAATAGATAAGTGCACCTATAATCAATTAGTATTTTGATTCGGAAAGATTTTCGTTGCACACACCTTTGACCGGCTGCTCCGTGAAGAAATCATATGCCATCTTGTCAACTCCTGGCATTGTCTCCGTCACATCCGCAATGACCGACGCGCGGTCGGTAAAGATCATCTTGCCCTTGATATCTGGGCAAAGAGTCCGGATATGTCGCGCAACGTGACCTTTTCCACCGCCGATGTCGACGAAGAGAATGGTGTCGTCATCCGTCTGAAGCCTTGAGAGTTCGGAAGCAAAGGGGTAGGTCTCGATGGTCCAAGCGCTTGATTTTGAATGAGCACCCATGGCGTCATTCAGGTTCTGCGTGCTCTCCGGTTGCTCCAGCATGTACGTCCATATGTCTTTACCGCCCGTTCGATGAGCGTAGGTGTACGGATTGTTGTTGGCGGAAGTAGGATTCTGCCATCCGTTGTTTTTGAAGAACTCGAAGAGCTTCACGTACGCTGGTCCATGTTCATCATTCCTGCAGATGTGAGTACAATTCGATGCGCAAACCTTGAAAATATCACTCACAGGATCTTGAACATTCCACGGACTTGCGGCTGAAGATAAACTTTCGAGTATTCTGTGTGGCAATACTCTTCCGGGCCGATTTCTTTGAACGGGCCGAGCGCTGTTGCGATGCGCATCAGACGGACTGTCCGTGCAGACAGTTAGCTAAGGCAGTTATAGCTTTTCGCGAGACTCACCAAGGAGTTCTTTATCAACTGCAAGTGATTTAGCGAGCTCTGTAGCGTTCATGCTTGTCCCGTCTTCTGGAAGCGCACTGAAAACTCCCATCTCAAACAGCGCTCTGGCAGACCCTGTATGTGCGGTCTATGTTAATCAGCATAAGCTAACGAGCATGATCACCATGTAAAGATAAGTAGAGCAGTGACTGACCGTCTCCCCATGCTTGAAGACCATTCCATACGGCCCTTCTACAGCCCACATGAGCTGCCGGATTTGGCCCAACAAGAGCTGCTTGGCCTCCGCAATTTCCTCCGAACTTCCATGACTCTGCCGTCCAGCATTGTTTTTGATCAACTCAAGATAATTCTGGCCAGATGACGAGACCAAGCGTAGAGCTTGGTCGAGTCCTGAAGTTCGAGACTCAGAGTTCTGCATGTTTCTCAGATCGACGACAACAAGCCAAGCTCTGGACTGGGTGAAAGGTCAATCGAGAATACGTTGCTACACGTTCGAGCATCTGGACATTTCCGAGGTTAACATGCATCCGTTTCCCTTCCCTGTGAGTTGGGAATCGCTGAGCGCTGGGGTACCAATTCATGCTGGAGTCGCCGGCTAGTGTCTTGCGCCGATGCCGCGGGTAGTCGGAATGACGGAACCGAGAGCGGGTGCTGAGACTGGGGTTCCTTCCGGGCCGTCCCCCACAGGATCTTCTCGGTGGCGTCTGGGGAAATGTGGGGCCGCCGTATCCCGGAGTGCCGCTGCAGAATTGGGGCGCGCTGCTTCGTATTGTAACGGCAAATTTGGAGACAGCTTATCAAGGGCTGAAGGAATCGATGAAGCAGCTATGGTAAGGAAATTTTTTGCTGTCAGGTGCAGAATATATTTCAATGGCTGTAGAACTCTCTTACTGCATTACAGATATATACAAACTGATTTGATTTTGCTTTTACTTTTCTAACTCGAATGCCGTGCAATATGTGAATAAACTGGACTTTTTCCAACACCATCAATAGCCAACGATATGAATCGTAAACACGGAACGCACTCATACGCAGAGATACTCTTTGAGCATTTCCTTCAGATACTGCTGAGCAATAGACTATTTCCATTACACCCTAGCGAGTTGTTCGTGGGCCGATATTTGGCCGCCGTTTCATGCTTTCGATAGATTCACCGATTTCCAACCGCTTTATGAGAACTTCAGGATCAAAATCCACTCCCATTGGATTTTCAATAAACTCAGCCGAGTTCATAAACTCCGTAGCAGCCTCGGGAGTATCGAAGTTGTCCACTTGGGTCTCCATCTCGTTTCCGTCGGGATCGGCGTAGTAGATACTGGTCGTCGGCCCATGATTGACGCACCACGAAGGCATGATGCCCAATGCTTTGCGCTGGCTGTAAGACTTGGTAAGATCTTCCAGAGTATCGTAGGCAAATGCGATATGTGCAAGTCCACTTCCGCTGATCGCGTCGCCGACTCTGGGTTTGGTGCCGGGCCGGCCAGTGATGGCTATTCGATGATGCTCGTCGTCGTAAGTCATGAAGCAGATGATCTCGTTCTCCCAAACGGGATGTGCGCCAAGAGCCTTCTTCCACCAATCCACCATGGGTTCGAATTTCTCGGGAGTTGTCCGCAGGACGATGTGACAAAGTTTGACTGGGCTCAGAACGCCTTTCTCTCCGCGGTCTGTTGCCATGGCTGGGTCATAGTCTCCACTTTCCTGACGTCGACCATTGTTATTATCAGTTTTGCATCTTTACAATGCAGGTTTTCACATGCCATTGGTTTCGGAATTTATGGGGTCATTCCGTTTAGAGTTCCGAGCAATTACCCCAACCAAGCCCGACGGGGTTCCTCGTCGGAACTCCAAGGCAGAGGTTAGCCTTCACGGCCCAGTGGGTACCATATGCCTTCTGTACCCAATAAGCTGCTTTATAAAGCATGTGCGACTCGGCAATCGGTCCGGTCACCAGCCGTAACCATGTACGAAAAGGTAGCATTTGTGGCGGGCTGCAACGGCGTGAGCGGAAATGCCATTGTAGAGCATCTCGTTCGTTGCCCTAAAGAGGAATGGTACGGCTATTTTCCACCATTACAGAAGAAAAACGAGAGAAAATTAACTTTCACGTCGAAGGTCTAAGATAATCGTCACGTCCAGACGCCGTCCCCCATTTCTGTGGCCCGACCCACGTCTTGAATTCGTCGCGATTGACTTCTTGGATTCTGTTGAAAAGATAGCCCATCGCCTGGGAAATCTCTGCAAAGATGTAACACACGCCTTTTTCACTTCTTACGTACACGTGGACGATTTCGCCGAGCTTCGAAACAAAAACGTGCCACTTTTTAAGAATTTCCTGGATGCTATTGCAGGCGTTGCGCCAAACCTGAGGCGAGTATGCATGCAGACCGGCACAAAGGTAAACAGAACCAGTCGTTCTATTTTCACGTGCTAAATTCCTGCAGCATTACGGTTGCCATCTCGGCCCGGTTGAGATTCCAGTCTGTGAGCGGCTCCCACGCTACGAGGATAACGGGGAAAATTTCTACTATGAGCAAGAAGACTACTTGATACAAAAGCAAAAAGGGAGTTCATGGTCCTACAACGTGATCCGTCCACACGCAATCGTTGGCTATGCTCCTCATGGTGAGTTGATATTGCCGCCGTTTATGACTGGGTCGTCATGCCTGACGCTTTAGCTTCCAGTCACCGGAATGTCTCAAGCTCTTACAGCCGCTATCTACCTCCTTGTGTGCCGGGAGACAGGAGAATCTGGAACGTTCCCAGGAAGCGCATTCATATACAACAATTTCGACGACTGCTCGTATGCACCGAGTCTTGCGGACCTCTCGGTTTGGGCGGCGACTCAGGAGCACTGCGCGAATGAAGATTTCGTTCATTGCGACGGCGATGTCTACATGTTTCGATATTTTTGGCCGCGCTTGGGAGCCTATTTCGGGATGAAGGTCAGTTCTCCTGGTCACTTGGTCGGACTAAGTTAACGAGGGAGCAGATCCCTGAGTCGGAGTTTCCCAAGAGCGGTGACATTCGAGTCGGGCATGCATGTGAAGTTTCCATGGTGGAGTGGGCAGCAAATAAGAGGCCAGTCTGGGAAACAATCTGCCGCAAGTATGGCGGCAAAGTTGCAGCGTTTGATTGGGGCACATGGGCGTTCTTTGATTGGTCGCTGGGCAAAACTTGGGTGACTGTTGCGTCGGTAGCGAAGGCGCGAAAGTTCGGCTGGACGCGGATAGACAATTCGTATGAGGCCTGGATTGAGACGTTCCGCTCATTTGCGAATGCTGGAATCCTTCCACAACAGGCGGATATCTTGGGTGAAGTGATGGAATAGAAAATGTGTGTATGGAAAGCTATTCAGACTGCATCTTCAGTTCATCGTAAGCGGCCTGCGAAGGGCGCCGGCTCCAGGCCCAGCCTTGTGTTCATGCATAATTGAGAATGGTGCCAAGTATAACACCCTGTGTCAAAAGGCGCCCGGGAATCCTTGTCATAGCGTAGATCGCGGGCGATTTTGCGGGGTACAGCCGCTGTTAAGTCAGAGCCGCTCCGCTGTTTGCGGAGCAACTTGCCCTTTGTTTTTTTTTTCCTCTGCCGTTGCACTCTCCTTCTGCATACGTACATTGACATGATATTCTGCACATATTGTGGCCGTGGATTCAGTCGCAGTGAACACGTGCAGCGCCATGTGCTTACCCGTCGGTGTATGCCCTAGATACTGGCGCCTGCCATTACTAATTAGCACCAACAGATACGAAAGTACGACCTTTTGAGTGTAGTATCTGCCATTTGACCTTCACCCGCCGGTATTATTCTTGCCTCATGCTCTGGCGAATGTTGACTAACGCCGTTGATCCATCAGCGAGCTTGTCCAGAAGCATTACCGAAGTCACGGCGAAGAAGTCGCAGCGGAGAAGCAAAATGAAGCGAATGCTTCGTCGGCTGGCCGCCCACGAACCGCTGTTGCATGCATGAACTGCGCAAGGTCTAAAACGAAGTGTGACCACAAGTACCCTTGCAACCGGTGCCAGTCCAAAGGACTGCAGTGCATTTCGCGCAAGGCTCGTCGATCCGCCTCATCCGGCCCGCAGGATTTCCATGCAACCGGCGTCCCTGCACCACAACCACAAGTTGATCCATCCATAATGGACATCGACCTGTCTCAACCACCCGGTGAACTGAATGGAAGCATACCATCAACATCTTCCGGATCATATGAGAATGGGCCGAAAGATCCCCCATCTGCTGGCGAAGCCGAAAACAATGGCTCATCCGATTGTGGCTCTGAACCGCCCATCCTCCCTACCTCAGGAGGCATGGATACCCCATCCATGCTGGATCCTCATTTTTTTGGCACAGAAGACATGTCCGTCGACTGGTCGAAAATCTTCAGTCCTTCACAGTGGCAGTCAGCACCATCATTGACTGCTGGTATCGACCTTGACACCTTCAAGACCCCGCGGCTACAAACACCTTCTGACCAACTAAATTCAACAAGTAATGCCTCACCGGGAGTTGCGATGCAGACACCCAATTTCGGAAGGCAAAACACGTCATTCCCTCTACAACCCAATCTTGACGAGTCACTTCTCCTGACCGCGTTCGACCACAACTCGCCGCTGTCCATTGATATCTTCGTCGGCGATACAAACAGTGAAGAGAATGGCACCCAGGAGTCGAAGCCTCGAGACTGGGAATTCTGGACCCTGGCCCAATGTCTACCTTTTCCAAGCGCCATACCGGTGCGTCGGGACAAGGACAACATAAGCCTCTTTGCCGAAAACTGTAGGCGCTGGAGCACAAGCAGTTTCCAAACCAAAAACACAACCTCCCACTCAATAGAGGTGGTGCGCCTGACAGAAAGCGCACGGGAGCGTGTGTCCGCTATTGTACAAGGCGTTTTTCATACGGCTTCGGAGACGCACGGTATCAGGAACGGCTCGAACAGTCTGGACTTCCTCCCGTTGCCGCCCACCGAAGCGTTATACGCCTATCTCATGAACTACCTCCACCATTGCGATCTGTTCTATCCTTTTGTGCCTAAAAAATCATTCAATCCAAACCACTTGATCTCTACAAACAGTGCTCGGGGGCCAACCCTACTTTTACTCCTTATGATTGGCTTTGGAGCTATGATGGACCCGTCACCAAGCTCTCGCCAAATCGTGTGTGGTCTCATGGAGATCTGCAGACTCTCGCATATGGAGAGAATGGACAAGCAAGGTACAGTAGTTACCGAGCCGGCAACGACTGTACAATGTGGGCTGTTGTACACCATTCAAGCTGCGTGGAGCGGGGAGAAATGGCAGATGGACATCGGAGTAGGACACCGTCACATGTATCTCACGGTGAGACTCCCCGAATGACTTCTATATCCAGTCAATTTTCCAAATATAGCTGAATCAAGTTTTCCAGATACTCCGTAACATACGCTTCTTCAGCCCCCCCGAGGTCTGTTGGCAAAGCGAGGAAGCACGACACAGCGTTGAGCAGCTCTGGGCCGAATGGATCGATCATGAAACGCGATCAAGGTAGGGCTCTCGTAACCTTCCATCGGAACCTTTCTTTAACCTTACTGCTCCAGATTGATCTACACATGGGTCATCGTCGACCAGGAACTCAGCCTCTTCTACGACACGCCGCCCCTCCTCTCCATCACCGAGCTCGAAGGGCCAATTCCCGACTCCGACGCCCTCTGGCATGCCACCAGCGCATCATCATGGCAATCCGGCCTCAACGCAGCCGACACCACCCCCTCCGCAACCCTCGCCGCTCTCCGCAACCGGCCCCGTCCCTCCCTCCGCACACTCTTCCACCACCTCTCCAGCGGCTCGACGCACCACGCCGACATGACAGCCCTTACCCCGCTCCACCTCCGCCTCCTTCTCTACCCGCTCCACGCGCTCGTCAGCAGCTTCCACCAATCCCTCGCCCTCTCCTCCCCGCACCCGCAGCCGCCCAAGCTCCACAAAACCATGACGCAAATGTCGACCATGCTCCAGCACGCCGAAATCCAGTCCCTCCTCCACGCCTGGCACGACCTCAGCACGCAGTCGTCCGCCGCGTGCGCCGACCCCACGCTCGCCCACGCCAACCTCATCCTCTACCACCTCATCACGCTCAACCTCTTCACCTCCTTCAAGGACATCGAAGCGCACGCCCGGCGCGTCTCCTCTCGCACCACCACCACCGCCGCCGCCGCCGCCGCCACCGCCGACCGGGAGCGCCGGCCGCAGCACCGCCTCATGGACGCCTGGCTCAGCGAGCCCCACGAGGTCCTCGTCCACGCCGGCCAGGCCCTCCGCCTCCTCCGCGCCGTGGACCCCGCCCGCCGGCCCATCTGGTGGGCCGCCGCCGCGTATCGCGCCGTCATGGTGCTGTGGGCGTACAGCGTGTCGACTGCGCACACTGACAACTTTGGCAACAAGCCGTTGGTGGGGGGAGGAGGAGGAGGAGGAGATGAGGTCGCGATCGATGCGCTGCCGATGGAGGATGCGAGGGTGCAGGCGTTCTTGAAGCATGGGAGGGGGGAGCCGGTGGTTACGGGGCCGGGAGGGGTGGGGGTGGGGTTGGGGGATGCGAGGGGGGTGGTGGAGGCGTGTGTGGGGGCGTTGGAGCTGGGGCCCATGAGGGTGCTGGTTTGGGAGGGGATTTGGTGGAAATTGAGGGTTTTTGCGAGGACGTGTGCGGGTGCGGGTGCGGGTGCGGGTGGTGGGTAGGGTGGGATTGTTTATGGGGAGTAAATCAACTTTACTCACGTTGAAGGAGAGTGGTTTGGGTAGATGACTCAACTTTTGGTGTTGCAAGAACGAGGACTGTGAATGGTTGAATGGCAAGTGTCATCCGATGGTTAGTGGCGTTCAAGTACAACGTTGCCGTTGTGCGCTATTCTCCGAGCACATGCGTCCTTATATTGACCAAGCACAGGCGCAACTTCCAGATCAAACAGAATCAGTCAATCTATAGCCAGTCTCTCAGTCTAGCCACATATCGCTCATGCTTCAGTGCTGCTCATCACTCCTCCCCTACTACCCCTCAAAACCCCGTCAACTTGTTCTCAATCGCCCCGATCCCGCTAATCTCAACCTTGACCACATCCCCCTTCTCCAGCCACGGCGGCGGCACCCTCCTGCTCGCGATCCCGCTCGGGGTCCCGGTCATGATCACCGTCCCCGCCCGCAACGTTGCCCCCTTGCTCAAGAACTCGACAATCTCGGCGGGCCCGAACACCAGGTCGGCCGTGCTCGTCCGCTGCCTCTCCTCGCCGTTCACCCACGTCACGAGCTCCAGGCCCTTCGGGTCCGTCGCGCGGGCGGCGCGCACGGTGGGGCCGATCGGCGCGAAGCCGTCGAACCCCTTGGCGTAGCAGTACTGCCCGCCCGAGTGCGGCGGCCGCTGCCAGTGGCGCGAGGACAGGTCGTTGCCCGCCGTGTAGCCCAGGATGTGGTCGTGTGCGGAGGAGGCGGGGATGTTTTTGCCGGTGCGGGAGATGATGAAGCAAAGTTCGCCCTAGGTGGTTGCGGGGTTAGGGGGATTTTTTTTTTTGTTTTTCACGCGGTTCGGGGGATTCGTGGGTTGGGGTGGGGAGGAGAGTACTTCGTAGTCCATGAGATGCGCGTGGGGCGGGATATCGATTTCGTCGTAGGGTCCGGCGAGGGCGTCGGCGGGCTTGAAGAAGACGACTGGGCTGGGCGGGACTTCGTTCTTCGAGGGGAAGTTAGTCGGGTTGCTGGAGGAGAGGGGGCAGTGGGGATGCGACATGCCTTCGTCTCGATGATGTGCGCCAAGTAGTTTAAGCCAACACAGAGGACAATTGGGGTGCGTTCGATTGGCGAGAGGACCTGTTTTATTTGTGAGTGCGAAGAGGGATTGGAAGTGGTGGCGCGCACCTCCTTCACGACGGCTTTTTGCGAGGTTGGAGTTAAGCCGCCTTCAATCGGGTTGCCGTCGAGAACGGAGACCGAAGCGCCCACTAGATTGTTCAAAGAGCCCTCAGGGGCATCTCCGAATAAGACCTTTCCGCTCTCGTCTTTGAAGCGGATCAGGTTAGTAAATGACATGGTGAGTGAAATTAAGCGTCGAGTGGACGATTTGGAAAGATAATTGTAGCGAGACGAATTATGCCGCCGAAAATACCCTATAGATTCATATTTAAATCCAAGGACCTTCAAATTCTGTCATCACACAATTCGATATGTGGATTTCGTCTACTCCGGCGGGGAAGCGGGTGTCTGGTGGCCGGTGTTGTTCCTATCGGCAACCCCATCGGCTGGCGTCGGCCTCGCGCCCATTACCGAACCGTGTAATCCGGAGACAATGGTAGACTCAGTTAATCATTAACTTCCTTCCGCATCCATTGCCAGGATGAATTATTCTTGCTGGCTTGACGGCTATGACTTGGGCAGTTGGCACGTTCTCGAGGCGCGCCGGTGCAAGAATGAGTTCACGTATGCCAGCCACGGTTTCGGCGCGAATCCACAGTCACCATGCACCTAATGGGGTCAATAGCGGTAGTCCAGCGGCTCCTCAGCCAGCAAGAAGGGTTTCTGGGAAGCGTCAAGATATTTGGTAAAAATCCATTTTTCCCTAAGACCAAACTCAGGAGTCTGATATTTTGTAGGTCCGTTGTCAATGATGCAGCAGCAAACTCTCAGATGCAGCCCGTGATTAACATGGGTCAAGGCTTTTTGTACGTACGGAGTCATTCACTTCAAGACTGGTTACTAAATAATACAGCGGCTACAATCCTCCGGATTTTGTACTCGAGGCGGCGAGAAGTGTGTTTGATCGTGTTGACTGTAATCAATACGCGCCAACCAAGGCAAGTACCGTAGATTCATGACGTACGAAAAATTGTATTTATTGAATTTTTGTTGTAGGGCCGGCCCAGGTTGAAGAAAGCAATAGCTGAAGTTTATTCGCCGTTTCTTGGAAAAGAACTCGATCCAGAAACCGAGGTCACAATAACTACTGGTGCAAATGAAGGTGAGTTTTCCGTGATAAGGCCGCGCCGCCAATGCTAAGTATCATCAGGTATGCTGAGTGCCTTCATGGCCTTCATCGAAGAAGGCGATGAGGTGATTGTTCTTGAGCCCTTCTTTGATCAGTAATTAGCCCAGCTCGTGCTTACCATTTCAAGTATCTAAGGAGTGGTGCAGGTATATCAGCAACATCGAGATGGCGGGAGGGAAAGTTGTCTATGTTCCGATGCACGCTCCAGTAAACGGGGACAAGACTATGACATCCGCAGCAGACTGGAAATTCCATGCCACCGAACTTAAGGCCGCAATCACGTCGAGGACTAAAATGATTGTGTTGAACACTCCGTGAGTATCCGTCTGACAGCCAGTATTGTAGTTAGCTGTGATTTTGACGACTCTTTAGCCATAATCCTGTCGGCAAAGTGTTGTCGCGCGCAGAACTTGAGACCATCTCTGATCTCTGTATCGCACACAACATTATCGTCCTATCTGACGAGGTGTACGACCAACTCACCTACGTCCCTGCGCCAAGGATTTGTTCTCTATCACCCGAAATTCGGCGTCTGACCCTTACAGTCGGATCTGCAGGAAAACTGTTCTACGCTACCGGCTGGCGGGTTGGCTGGCTGATTGGGCCCGAGCATCTGATCAAGCACGTTTCTTCCGCGCATACACGCATATGTTACAGCAGCGTCAGCCCTCTGCAAGAAGCTGTGGCTATAAGTCTGGAGCAAGTGGAAGGAAAAAATTTCTTCAACGAATCAAGAGAAGAAATACGTGCAAAGATGGAACGGTTTAACGAGATCTGGACCGAACTTGGACTTCCAGTGAGTTTGGATGTGACATGATCCGCGGCAATGATCGACACTAATACTGACAGCACTCTGCACCGGAAGGGGGCTACTTCGTGGTAGCAAATCTCGAGAAAATCCAGCTTCCAAGCGAATATCCCTTCCCTGCCCATATTGCAGAGAGGCCCCGGGACTTTCAGCTGATGTATTTCTTGATCAACGAGTTCGGAGTAGCAGCGGTCCCCACGAGCGGTAAGCGCGGACCACTGTACCTGAGATATTCAACTGACAGCAAGCAGAATTCTACTCCAGAGAGCGGGAAAGGTCAGCGGAGAATTGGTTGAGGTTTGGTGTTTGCAAGACAGATGACGTGTTAGAAGAGGCAAAGGCGAAATTAAGGGGGCTGAAGAGATTCATTCCAAGCGCTGTGGCTTGATACTGATACACGTCAATCGAGCGGCAGTATTTTCTCCTGAGAGTTTTGCTTGGCTGAATGTTCTGACACGAACAATTAAGTCGGGCATTGTAGAGTCGTAATTTGTGGATGGCCCAGCTACTGCTTGCATTCTCGGTTCCCGCCGGTGAACACAGACTCTCACCGACGTGTTCGCGTCGCACTGTGCTGTATGGAGAAACGAAGGGCTACCTGCGTACGAAAAGGTCAAAAGGTCCAAGTGTGGAGAGCAAAGACCGGGAAACCCCCACAAGACGCGCGTAAGTTCGGAGAATCCGCCTTAATTCGGAGAACCCGCTGTTGCCGAACAGAAACGTTAGTCACTTTCTACGATGTTACTCCGTAAAGACGAACACAACTCAAACCCCTTTAGTATTGAACCATCGCGCAAAGGATGCAAACATTCGATGCTAACCGCAACGCTAACACTTTTTCCAACCGTGTCTGGAAAAGCGTGTCTTGAAAATCGCTGCGTCGCTGGCAAGAAACAACAGTTGGGCAACGCGATTCATATTCCGCCAAAAACCTACCATCTTGTGCTCGGGAAAATCTCCCCCCCTGCGGCCGGCCCCCGCGGACCACCAGCCGAGGCTTGAGCTCTGATTCCAAAGGTGACTTGTCTCGTCGCTCTTTCTTCTCTTCATCAACGTCGAGTCAATGGCCGAGGAGAATGACGCGCCCCTCTTTTGGGCGTGACATGCGACATCAACATTTTCTCTTTGAGCACGAGTTTGTGAATTTCAACCACGGTTCGTATCTGTCGGATTCGCATTCGGACCTGGCAGCAAGTTGACAACACAACGCAAGGCTCACTTGGCACATACCCAAAATCCGTCCGCCAGAGGCTGCGTGAGATTCAGGATGATGCAGAAGCAGCGCCGGACCGCTTCAAGCGGTACGATCTTCCCCGTCTGTTGCACGAGTCTCACATAGCTATTGCCGGCTTTCTCCGGATATCGTCGGAAGAGCTTTTCTACGTGGAAAGCGCTGCTTCTGCAACAGAGCTGGTCCTGCGAAGTCTCCAGTTTGAGCCCGGAGATCTTATCGTGTATTTCGACACAATCAATTGCAACACCCAAAACATCATCGCACATTCGGTCGAAACTACTTCGGCCGGAGCACTCGAGCTGCACGTCACGTACCCTACCACAGACCGTCAGATAACTCAACTCTTCCAATCGACATTGCAGAACAACCGAGGACGTGTCAAACTAGCTGTGTTCGAGACAACTGCGGCCTTTCCTGCCGCAAGGTTGCCTTTCGAAAGCTTGGCCAGCATCGCTCGAGAGGAAGGCGTGTTGACGCTCATCGATGGCGCGCATGGCGTTGGCCATCTCCCGTTGGATCTAGCGACGCTAAAGCCGGATTTCTTCGTCTCCGAATGCCACAAATGGTTGTTCACTCCAAGATGCTGCATTATTCTCTACGTGCGCCGACTTCACCATGAAGCCTTACGCAATGTGTCTCTCCCATGCCATCTCTTCGGCCCTGGTTTGAGAATGCCAGCTGCATCGAGTAGCGGGTTTCCGCCCCTTTCCCCAGACACTTCTTCCAGGACCACATCTGATACCGCATCACCACGGACGAGATTGGCGAATAGCGATTGCGAGGTTAACCTTGGGATTCCCGGCTTCGTGGCTAGCATGCCGTATCTTTGCATCCCAGAAGCCTTGCGCTTCCGGCAGGATGTCTGCGGAGGAGAGACTGAGATTATGAACTACTGCGCCGATTTATCTCGCAGAATGGCCATTAGAGTTGCATCAATTTTGTTCACCTCGTCTTTGGAGGGTGACTTTGTCCAGGACTGCTGCATGTTCAACGTCATGTTGCCTCTAAAAATAGTCGGAGACGAGCCCGAGGGACTCGACGAAATCATGCGGCAGATGCTGCCTTTGATGACGTCCGTGCCACCTGAGCAGGCTACCTTTGTCACAGACTATATTACAGACAAGATGGTTCAAGATTACCAGCTTTTCATTGCAATTTTTGTATACAGGGGTATTTGGTGGGCTCGTTTCTCCACTCAAGTCTACCTGGAGGAAGAAGATTTTGAGCGTGGAGCCAGGGCTCTCAAAGCCATATGCTTAGAGATACGCGAAGGGAGACACCTCCAATGAAAGCACTGTGGTATGTGTCAGCTGGCTGACTACCATGTTTAGCCTCAGTACCTTACCAATTACGATGCATATGGGCTCTCGGCGGCATGGGACCTACATTGCTGACGTAGGGCTCCAGTCGATCTATTCCGAGCCGGCTCCTCGGGACGTAGCCCATTTAGACGCCGGGGAAGTGCGTACCCCCGATGCAGACAAGGATTCTGACCCCAGCCGTTCCGCCCGTGGAAAACTTTCCTGGAATGGAGCCGATGACCGGCCCATCATCGGATCCGTATCAAGTTACCCGAGGAGGAAATTTCCACATCGGGAGTGTGGGTTGGTCCGGGGCCATGTCCGGTAAGGCACCATCCCGGCAAAACCCCACAAACCCCGACGGAGCTTCGCTGCGATACATACCCCAGATCGTGGAGGAGGCGGAGCACAGAAATGGAAAGGCAAGGGCGAAAAGGTTCAAAGAGAGATTTGGACGAGTTTGCATACTGTCGGGTCCAGTTGATCGCTCCCAAACCAACCATCCGCCATGGCGATCTTCGATAACTTAGCACACTATGCTACCAAGACCAACTTTGCAATTGTCGTGCCCTTGGCCACTTTGATCTACTTCACCTCGATCGCCATCTACAGACTCTACTTCCACCCGCTTGCGAAATTCCCAGGCCCGTTACTCGGAAAACTGACATCATGGTACACGACCTGGGCATCACTTCGAGGCCAGTCAACACGTAAAAGATATCAATGGCTCCAACAATACGGTCCCGTGGCACGCATCGGCCCCAACGAGCTCATCTTCAGCGACATGGCCTCCATCAAAGACATCTACGGCCAATCCTCCAACCCGTGCCTCAAGGACACCGCCTTCTACGACGGCTTCTCCATCACGGGCACCTACAACGTCTTCAACACGTCCGACCGCCACGAGCACGCGCGCATCCGACGGCTCCAATCCCACGGCTTCTCGCTCGCGGGCATCCTGCAGTCCGAGCCGCGCATCGCCGCCGTGATCGAGCGCTTCCTCGCCGTCGTCGAGCGCGCGCCGCAGCCGACCGACATGGCCGCGCACGCGCGCGCGCTCTTCTTCGACGTCGTCAGCGAGCTGAGCTTCGACCGGTGCTTCGACTGCCTGGGCGGCGGGCCGGCGGCGCTGCGCCAGGCCGTCGACGTCGACGCCTTCATCAACATCACCGCGCTCAAGGGCATGGTGCCCTGGATCGAGCGCCTGCCGATGCGCTTCGTGCGCGAGAGCGTGCGCGCGCGCCCGCGCCTGGTGCGCTTCGCGCGCGACTGCGTCGACGACTTCCGCGCCCGGGTGCGCGAGAAGCGCGCGCCCGCGTCCGACGCGCCGTCGCTGCTGAGGCGCATGTTCGACGCCCAGGACGCCGAGACGGGCACCGCCTTCTCCGACCTCGAGCTGATGGAGAACGCGCTCATCTTCCTGCAGGCGGGCACGGGCACCTCGCTGACGACCGTGCTCTACTTCGTCTTCGAGGTCGACAGGCATCCGGACGTCAAGAGCCGGCTGGTCGACGAGATCCGCGCCGCGTGTCCGGATCCGGCGGTCTTCCCGACCTTCAAGCAGCTGGACGGCCTGGTGAGTGGCCGCCCCTCCCCCCCTTCTCAGCGTGTTTGTGCGCGTGCGTGTGCTGACAATGGACAGCCTTACCTCAGCATGGTGTTTGACGAAGTCCTCCGGCTGCGTGGCCCGCTGCCTACCAACCTCCCGCGCCGCTCCCCCGGCAAGGTCATCGGCGGCCACTACGTCCCCGCTGGGACGCTGGTCGCGAATCTCGGCTGGGCTACGCATCGCGACCCCACTGTCTTCCCGGATCCGCTGGCCTTCAAGCCTGAGCGCTGGGAGAACCCGTCGCCGGAGATGAAGACCATGTTCAGGCCGTTTAGCACCGGGCCGAGGAACTGTATCGGGATGCACATGGCGAGAGTGCAAATTCTGTTAACTCTGGGAGCGCTGTATTCGAGGTACGATGTCAGTGTGGACCCTCGGATGACGGAGGCGGATATGGAAGAGTTGGATAGGGGCGTGTTGCAGCCGAGGGCAGAGGAGGTGTTGGTGCGCGTAGAGAGGAGGAAGGAATTATAGGGACTTTTGTGGATCAGTTGAGGTAGTGGATGACTCGAGAACTCTTCTACGGTAGGACTGTTCCAACGCTACGGACTATCAATTCAGGCACATACTTCACTCAGGGATTATTCGGGTAATGCTCGAGTAGCAAGAGTCGCCAACGAGATAAGAAAGTTGTCCCAAAGCGAGACAACGGCGTGCACGTGTCGTCTGGTACTAAGTAGATGGAGGTGCTGTCTTTAGGAGGCAGTTAGGAGATCACGACAAGCTGCAAGGCTACACTTTGAGCATTGCCGAATGAGCACATATGCACATGGTTGAATGGGATTTGCTTCTTACTTCTTATTGGCGGACGCAATGTTTCTGTTGATGCCTGCGCTGATGATGGGTCCATCCTCAAGGCTGACATGGTTTAACCTTCCATGAAACCTCGGCTCCAACAAATTTTTCTCTTTTCAGACCTCTGCTCTCACGATTTCCTGGCACGCAAGTACCTGCGAACGCTTCCAGGTACGTTGGACGGATGGGATACCGAGCTGCACGACGTGTGAATCCTCAGCATTCAGCCTCGCGAGTGGCATCGTCGAAGCGCTCCCACCTCAGTGAAGCGGTCGGAACTCGTACGCACCTGGCCGCCACTCGTGGAGTATGCAGGAGATTATATGGATGAGAAGGGAAATAAGATTACCAAATTTTTCATTGGCAATATAGACAAATAGGAGTCCGAGGTTTGCTGGTTACCGCAAGGCAATAATGCAGAAGTTCCGACTGCAAAAAGCTTGTCGGAGGGCAGTAGTACAGCCTCAGCAAGCAGAAATTGAGAGCCAGAAAAACAAAAGCTTCCAATCAATACGAGAGCACAAAGCGATGCTCCCTCGAGACGCCCGACAGCTGAGCTAGCTTTACCACAAGATCTACTGGAACCCAATGGGACAGGGATACATGGCAACGTTCCGCAGCCTGATGGGTTCCGCCTCCTCCTTCTCTATGGGAATGAATCCTTCAATGCACCTGTTCACTGTTCACAACAGACAGGGAGGTTGGGTGATGCCGCACTTCCCATTTTTGAAGCAGTCTCTTACACCTGGGCGGATCTGGAGGGCGATAAGCGGCAGCGTAGACCAATTTTCCTCTGACCAGACCTCGACGTGTTCCTTGTGTCTACAAACTGCTATGATGCACTGCGAAGACTGCGGACGCACGCGGACAGGCTCCCGTGGATCAACTTAATATGCATCAATCAACTTGACCTATTGGATCGGCAGTGCGAAGTTGGGCTCATGCGACAGATCTACTCAACGGCTTCCAGAGTTTTAGTCTACCTTGAGGAGACAACTCAAGGGTTTGAAAACGCCATGGGTGTCATAACGAATGTTCACGAAAGTCACCAGAGCAAAAACGAAAAAGAAAGCGTATTAACGCTCTCGCGAAGGCCTTACTTCAGACGAGCCTGGATCGTTCAGGAAGTTGCGCAGGCAAAGACAATAAGTGTCACTTGCGGTACGATGACGAGTCATTGGGAAGACATGTGTTCGGCTTTCCGGTCATGCGGTGTCAGAATGCCTTGGATAACCCGCTTCTCGTCTTCCACGCCGAATTATTCCGGAAAGCCTTCTCTCTTTGAACTGATTTGGGACACACGAAACTGCAAATGCGGAGATTCTCGCGATAGAATTTACGCACTGTTGGGCCTGTTGGGTCTTTCCGGAGCACAGGGCCTTCTTGCAAGTTTTTCGATCTCGGTACAGCAACTTTACACTGGAGTCTCAGCATATTTGCTCAAAAACTAAAGGTGTACCCAGTCTTTAAGTCTGGCATGTAGCCCGCACAAGATGGGTGGTTTGCCTTCGTGGGTCCCGGATTGGAGCAATGTCGGGGAGCCTACAGAGGTGAATTGTGTGATAGACATTAGCAGTGCTTCCGCACTACCTCTGACTTAGCAAGATATGTCCAGTAAGCCAAAAAAAAATCAAATCGACATTCACCTAGCAGACTTTTTGAATTCTACGACAGGAGATGACAGACACACCATCGAGGTGCAACCCAGGCTTGGGTCTTTGTTCGGGTCTGGGTATCGGCTTTTTCGGTACTTGAACGGACCCAAATTAGCTGGTTTTCGAGGGACATGCCATCCTCAGGGAGGCTTTGCGGAGCAAGATTTGGAAGTTTACTATTTTCCTGCGCTCATGCAGACGATATTACTCCAGCGCTCCGGATGTGGGGTCTTCTACTTCCGCGGCGTCTTTCGAATGACATTTCGGTGTGATGGTATGGGTTTCCTGGGTAATAAAGTAACAGGAAGAGACATGGATTGGAATCTACTTCAATTACGTTGACCAGAAGGGAGACTAAAGAGAGAAGAAGAGCTCGACTCCGGCATCGGTCAGACTAAACGGAAAGAAATTGACGAGACTCACATGGATTCGTTGATGACCCTATTAGGTATGGGCATTACGCTGCAAGAGGCGGCGTGTATTGAGCAGTGGATCAAAATGATCCGATTCTTGGGAGCGACCTCGAGTCAAACCCCCGCAAATCAAAAAATCAACCACAAGAGGTCAGCGCTCGAGGTTCCTGACGATGGTCGGACCCTAGCCCATTTTCTCCTTCCGTCTCCCGAGAACAGCTTCACGGTCAATCTGTTCCAACATACAAGACACCCCGCCACAAAAGTAGTTTTGAGCAGATGGATGCCATGCTTGCGGATATGATTGCACGTATAGCCAAGGAAGGGCTGGATGCATCCCATAGGACGAAGAACTGCACATGATCAAATAATAGCCCCTACACACTCGATAATCGACAGGTCTTTATATTTTGCTATAGAGTCTATATTACTTTGGAGGAGATGGAAATAGATCTACAGTTGGGACGGACGGATGACATTAAACACCCAGACGCAATGCTAGCTGGCTGGCATGCGACTCTTGCAATGCTTACGAGATTTGTTCGCGAACACGGACCCTTTACAGAAACTCTGGATGTTCTGCAAGGTGGATCCCTGGAACCGACTTGGAGCATCAATGGCTCTGTGCGCTGGCTGCGAAACGTGGTTCTTGAGGAAGTCATACCTTGTTGTGAATATCCCATTTCGGCTCGCTGAAACTGGACACTTTCGGATCAGTGAATTATCTCATCGTTTATGAGGCTTGTCGGTTAATAAGAGAAACACACCTGATGGTAGACGGTCCTGGAAAATGAACAGGGATAGACTCTGGATGTGCTTTGTGACCTTTGACTTTCTTGCGAGATTGAGATATATCTTTCCGACAGGGCGTTCCTGTACCAGATTTGCCAAACGGCACAGAAGCCAGAGCCTGTCCCTCTTGTATAGGTTCTTAATTTGCGGATTGAAAGTTAACTACGCTCATGGTTGGCTTTCTGCGTCGGCTGCTTACATAGTCCATGTAGTTATTCCTCATGAAATCTATCCTGATGAATTTCGTCATACGGATCTGATAATGTCCTTCCGTGAAGCAACATATATGCGTGAACGCTCATATATGCAAATGGCCAATACCCCTTGTCCGATTCATACCCGCGGACCTCTTGACCAGCAACTCCCGATGATATCTATCCCTTAGCTAATGTTATTCACCTCCGTAACATTGAATTGCATCGCTAAGCTGTCCGCGCCCTTATATTCCCCGGACTGAACCCAATCAAAAGTAGCACCCGTCTTCGTCGTCGCCGTAAACGTAGCGTTGATGTTGACATCGAGCTTAAACTGCGTGAAGAAAGCCTTCGCCGTGCAGAATTTACCCGCCGGGCAAGCAAGCGGGAAGCTGCCGGAACGGGTGGTGACTGAATTCTCCATATCGGCCGTAGACTGTCAAACGAATCAGCACGTGCCAATACATAGGTAAAGAGTGCATTGTACTTACGGACAACTCCTGTACCTGCCAGTTGAACTCCGTCTTGACCGACGACTCCGAGATCAGCGGGATGCCGACCTTACCCTCAAGGCTGACGCTGCCGCCGACCTGCCAGTGGAACTGGGAGGTGACGGTGCGCTGGCGGGTAATCGCGTCAGTCGTCTGCAGCGTGATGGTCTGCTGGACCGAGCTGTTGCGGTTGTCGATGATCTGCGAGCCGACCGTCATCTGCGTGCCAGGGCCAGACGGCATGATGTTGTTTGTGAACCCTTCATAGTCAATATTGGTGATCGAGATTGAGTCCAGGTTGTCGAGGAAGTCGAAGCCGATGCTGCCGAAGACGCCGACGTCGCAGACGGTGCCGCGCACGCGCGCGAGGATGCCCGCGCCGACGGGGATGTCGGTCCAGTTGGGTACGGCGCCCTTTTCGGTAATGAGCGAGGTGAGGGCTTCGTACTTTCTGCCGCCGTCGGTCTCGAAGGAGAATGCCGAGATGGTGTCGGCGGTGCCCTGCAGCTTGCCGATGCTGAACTTGGTGATGCGCTCGTTGGCGTCGAAGGTGAAGAGCCCCGGGTCCACGATGGTCTCCGTGCCGGCGGTGATGGTAGTCGTGTTGCCGTCCGCGGCTGTTACTGTGATGCCGCGCGGGTTGCTGCTGCCCATGGCTGCGTGGATGCTGGTAAAGGGGCCGTTCAAGGTGAAGTCGGTACACCTACTGTCCTGACCGGGCTTGGCCCAGCCGTCGAGGTATGAAAGGAATGGTCCGTCTGTGGTGGGCTCTGCGGCTGTGGCAGTTGATTGCCGGGGAAAGATCTCGTCATGCTTGGTAGCTTTGCCCTTGACCGATTCGATGAGCTCTTGGAGTTCCTGCGGCGTCATGTTGTCGACCTCATTGACTATGGGAGTAATGTCCTTGGGCGGGTCGACGACGACATCTTCACGACGAACCAGGCCGCCACGGGCCTGCAGAGTTGAAGCGTCACCGACAAATGGAGCAGCAATGACGGGTCGGAGTGCCAGCAGCGCAGCTACGCAAGCAATTGACTTTCCGACCATTTTGAAAAGAGGGACAGTGAAAAAGAGTGTTGAGCCCAGGTATCTAACGAAAGGCAAGAGTGTTCGGCAGAAAGAATGCGTAGTTGCAGAAGTAAAGACTGGTATTCCACTGCGGTTGTTCCTTCAGCAAGCTCGTCATCTCCTTAAGTATCTGAGTTGCTGGGAAACATACATCGTGGAGGAGACCGGACCGACTCAGTGAAGGATGTATCGGCAACGTCACCCTGGGTTGCCCATCTACAGATACGAAGAGGGATCATAGCTACATGCCTGCTTCAGTTAGTGCATAACGATGACAAGAGTTATAGGGCCGAGTACACATGCGGGGGCTTTTAAGCCTCTCAGCCGCATCCATGCCACGTCTCCGGCTCTCATTATTGGCCATGCTAAGCAAGAATGACGCAACAGAGGGTCAGGCAGGCGATTAAGGCAGGTGACTGGAGGATACCATTGGGAATGGGCTTAAAATAAACCGCATGCACTTACCGAAAGGAGGATTTATTTCATGCCTACACTTCCGCGCCTCCTCAGCCTTGCAGATAAGGTTGTGTTTAAGTGCCGTTCAGCTGATGAAGATAAGGGTCTGAAATGAATATTCGCGTATTATTACCGGAAGTATTGTGGAGTCCCCAGTCTCTTGGCACAGCCTCATGCTTGGCTGGCCACGGTCCCAAACTTTGTCAAGACGCCGGCGTCTTAGCCGCGTTTTAGGTGCTTCACATCGAATGACAAGCTCTTTTCTGGGTCTAGCAGGCAGTCACGCTGTGGATTCGAATATTCCATGGAACTTGGCATCATACGAGGGAACGCCACATGAGCGTAGCTTTCGTGATGCCTAGATACGTCTGGTATGTTCGCCTGGTATGCGCGTTTCGAAAGATGTCGGAAGCGGACCAGGTGCTGGCAAATGAAAGCACCTTGCTGGTCTTGAAACATTGGCAGGCAGGTGGAGGAAGCTCTCAGGCTTCCGGCACAGGCGGCAAATAATGCCGGTGCGGGAGAATTGAAGGTGCTCGACAGTGAGTTACTCCGAGATTCCGAATGGTGTTTCTCCTATCAATGACTCCCTCTGGATTGACAATGTGAGCCATTGCAAGGCGAGAGGTCTCTGCTTTTCCTTCCAGCGCGCTAGCTTACTCGGTAGCGCCTCTTAGCGTCTCACCATCAACTGTCCCGATATCGCCAATCTCCTCTGTTGTTATCGACCGGGCACGTCTGGCAAACTTCTGAAGACATCAACTTCGCATCCGAAGCTCACAATTGGCCGATGAGCGGTGCAATTCCATGGCAAGTACGGAGGTAGAACGAGGTGATGTTCAAGGGCAGCGTAACTGATCATGACTGTCAATGCGAGAAAAACCAGCAAGTTGGATGGCTGGGTGTACAAAGCGGCGTTGTTCAATGTCTTGGAAGAGGAAATGCACTGATCTCGGCATCGTTCGGCACTGAATTGCGTATATGATGGTGGCCTTCGCGCGTGCCGGCATGCGGAGTCGACCTGTTCATCATCGTCGCGGGCCGACGCGGACGAGTTCGGCGTCCAAGAGACGGTCCTTCGCCTGTCCCTAGCTTGACGATGGCCTTCGGGGATCAACAGGAAAATGCGGGGGGATCTCCGCTGTGCGAGAGAGTTCGTGTGGGAAGAGGAAGGGAGAGATGGTCGTCGCGCCAGCAGCACGCCGTCTGTTGCCCGGGCCTCCGTCATCGCTTCCACTAACGCGCCACGCCGTTTATCCGTCAACAACCTCTCATCAACGGCGCAGCAACAAGTCTTCGACATGCTTCTCCAACTATCACTGACCACTTCACGTGGAGCGTCTCGTTCCCTTGCTTCTTCAGGATGCGACCTTCAACGAGCGATTCGTACCCCTCTCTTTCAGCTCCCCAACAGGCTGAGATCGGCATTCTCCATCGCTTGACAGAAACCTATCCACTCCCGACATCATGACATCGTGTAAACTTGTCCCCTTTTGCCGGCTCCCTCTGCCTGACAGTACGCACGAGTCATCGGCTTACCATTTGTCCCCGATCAATCCCCAAAGGCCCTCTACCCCTGGTTCCTCATATGATGCAAAGTTCGCATCCCCCTAAGCCGTCGCCGGTCAGCGCACCTGGGCCTACCATCATCACAAATCTGGCCGGAATGGCCTCCGGCAAGACCTTTTCACGCATGAATGATCGACGTCCCATCGGATCTCGTCCAACGGTTCTCGAACGGTTTCAACTGCCGCGCATAGCCCTACCGCCTGTCACGACACCACCGGCGAGGGCCCACGGGCCTTCTATCGATCTTCATAGTGGAGAATTCCTCGCACGCGGCTCCCTCGTGGCAGAAGACCCGACATTTCTCCAGAAGCCCCAAGGAAACGGCCTCTGCCGTCGAACGAGAGTCGACTCGGCCCCAAATTTCTGGAGCGCACGGCTTTCCGGGATTTCATTTCGGCAGGCAGCCCCGAACGCCTTGATAAGGTTTTGTCGTTCTGTCACCCAAGTCAGGGCTCTCATTTGCTCGTGTCGCATGAGTCGTGCCGCTCTCTGCCTTGATTCACTGCGAAAGGGTCCTGAGCACGAATTTGCCGGATGGGTCCCCGATTCCGCCCCCCCTCTCAAGGCGTGCTGTGGCCTCGTTGAGCGACGTGGGTGTGCACGCAGACGCTGAGGCGCTGAGGCGCGCGCTGCGCATGCGTGCGCGCATCACCGACCGCTGCAAGAGTCAAGTACTCATGAAAAGGCCCAATTGCACGCCCAGTCGGCCCCCAGCCGGCGCTCCAGAGAAACCTCCACATTTTACTCCCCAAGAGAAAAAAAAAAATCCCAACTGTCCGAAGGGACAGCTGCTCTTTGAGACACGACTTGAAGGATTCTCTGCCAACGTCGTCGCTTTCATGCTGCGCTAGAGGTGAGGATTGAGAAGAAGCCCCCAGCACGGTCCTCCCCCCTAATTGACTCTCAAGCGTACGAACAGCCCTTGCCTCTTGAGTTGATCCAGTCGACAATCGCGAAAGAGAACGACAGCAGCAGCCAACAGACATGTCTTCCGGCGGCGTCATTGCAGGCTGCGTCGCGGCCGTCATCATCTGCGCGCTGAGCGCCGCTGGCTTCTGGTTCTACCGGGCCTGGAAGAACGAGGAGGCGAAGAAGAAGACTGCCGGCAAGTGGTCGGGCGCGCTGAGCACCGGGAACTCGACGCTCGTGGGCTCAACCTCCGGGGCGCCCCAGCCTCCGAATAAACATTCGAATATGGTGTAAAAGGAGGGTAAATTCTGGGACTCGCGGGGAAGAAATGTTTTGTTTGGGGAGTGCTTGGGATTTTATATGGCGCGCCCGGTTACTTGCGGTAACGGTCGTAGGGACGTTCTTTAACTCCGGAGGGTTGATTAAATTTTGCATTGAAGGGGAACACCGACTACCAACCACCTCACCTTGAATGACTTATGGAGGTATCAAGTTACGCGTTTTTGATCATTGCCGTCTCGCTGGTTGCTGGCCTTAGTGGTTGTTGTGGGGGATCCCACCGTCGAGTTTTGCGGCCAAGACTGCCTTCTTCAGCACTGTTTCGGAGCAACCAGCTATCCGACACTTTCCGATCTGTTGCGATGCTTTATGCTTCGTCCTTCGCTTGATCAGTGTAAGAATAGTCATACTCAGAGTAGCCTTCAAATAAGAAATCCTAGCACGAAGTGCGGCTTCACGTTCTCTCCAGACTTGCAGCGTCCACCCACGTCTGTTCATGCTTAACAGTCGTTCGCACCCCAGCAAAACTATACAGCTAGTCATGCTAGTTCTATCGCATTCCAAAAGACTCAATTGTTGTTAAAACTCAACCAGAAGCCAGTAGCAGTATCCTCACTTAGTAACACACTGCTTCCATATAGTTCCATGGTTGAGGCAGCCGCTACGGATTTTGGTGATTCAAAATGATGCTGAGCCAGATTCAATGAAATCAGCACTGTACGGTGAACATAAGGATGACCGACCAAACACAAAGCATGAGAGGTTTGGAGAAGCTTAGCAGAATATGGTCGATTTAGGTGAGGAGAGAAAAGCTACGGTCAAAACTATCGCTTAAGATCAAAGAGGGTATAACATTAGCGCCATCATCCGCACCAATCACATCACCCAGCCTCCCTCTACTTCCCTTCGCCAATCTGAATGTATTCGCCAATCTGCTTCCCGCTCCCAAATACTTGACTCTACCCTCGACCGCTCGCCAATCTCCATCCTCAGTTAAGAACTTCGCAATCTGAAGGGCCGGCTCCGCCTACTTCCGCTCCTCCACCTTCCACTCCGTCCTCCCCAGCCTCACCACCTCCTTCTGGTCCACGACCCAAACGCCCTTCTCCCTCTTCCCCTCGGCACAGAGCAAGCCGGCGTGCACCGCCGCCCGCGCGATGACCTCGGCGTCCTGGGCCCAAAAGTCCCTCAGCCCGGCGCTCAGCCAGCCGGCCAGGCCGGCGACCTTGCGGACGGCGAACTCGGCGGGGCGGCTGTCGCTGCGCTCGCCCAGGATCACGCCGGGGCGCACGACGACGGTGTGCTCGAAGCCGAGCGCCGCGACCGCGTCCTCCAGCTCGCCCTTCATGCGCAGGTACGGGAAGCTGCTGGCGCTGCTGGCGGCCCCCGTCGAGATCAGCACGTACGTCGTGACGCCGGCGGCGCGCGCGGCCCGCGCGAGCGCGAGGTTGAGGTCCAGGTCGATGGCGCGCTGGGCGGCGACGCTGCCGGCTTGCGCGCGCGTGGTGCCGAGGGCGGAGAGGAAGAGGGACGGCGTCGGCGCCGGGGAGGGGAAGAGCGTCGGCCAGGTGGCCGTGTCCGTGACCGAGGCCGGGTCGGCGGGGAGGGTCGAGAGCTTCGGCGAGGTTTGCGGGAGGGCGCGGCGGGTGAAGGCGTGGACATGGGCGATGGAGGGGTGGGCGAGGAGGGTGGTGAGGATGTTGGAGCCCTTGCGGTGGGAAGGAAGGTGGGGTTAGTGGTGGAGGTGGTAGGTGGGAGGTCAATCTTGCAGACTCACCACCAGGCCGGTGCTTCCGGCAAGGAAGGCGTTGATGTTGGTGGACATGATTGGCGTGGTGGGGAACAATTTAGCTCGGTCGCGAGGGTACAATGGTCGCAAGGTGCCAATGGCCGACTGATGTGGTTCGTTCCGTGTCGAGGACAAAGAGCAATTGTCTAGTATTTATTCTCGTCCGCGCAGAAGTCGTTGGAGATAATAGCTCGCCAACGTCAAGACAGGCGGCGGTGACGAAAGAACGAGCTAGCGGGGCTCGCGGACGAATCGCCGGACGATTTGGTTGCCGCATTGGACCGCTACCAGGCGTGCAGCTCCGGCCAGGTGCCAGCGGCCTACGGACGCAAGGGCCCGTCGGCTTTTAGCGGAGGTCTGACGCATCTGAGAGCTGCGTATCGCTCACCCTCCGACCTTGCACGGTATGTATGTAATCTGCTATACCCCTCACGAGAGCTGTCACAAATAATTGAGGCAGTGCGCGCCCGTGAACTGCTGCCTTTGTCTCCGGCTCCAATCGTCACACGAGCGCCAGCTAAGCAAATACGCGTTACCCCTGCCAATGCGGAGCGGAGCCCCCAGCTCAGGCCCCGGGAAGCTTGACGCGCAAACTGGCGACGCAGCAGCACACACGACTACAATGGACTACCTCCTAAACCGCCGCGACGCCATGATGGGCTCACACGCCTCAACCGCCGCCCACCATGCTGCTGCCCCGCCGATACACACGCCTCTCGCGATTGCCGCGCACGCTCCTCTTCGACCTGCTGCCGGTACTGCTGGTCATCTGGTCGGTAGCTGAGGTGCTGTCGATTCAGCGTGCCATGCAAGCTGTCGACGAAGCCGCCGCCCACGCCGCCGCCGCCTATACGCCGGGCGAGAAGATCTTCATATCGAGCATCCACCTGCACGACGAGCAGCTGCTGCGCACTCACTGGAACGCTGCGCTCCTCTCCCTCGTCGAGGCCCTCGGCCCTTCCAACGTCTTCGTGAGCATCTACGAGAGCAACAGCCTCGACGACACCAAAGGTGCGCTGCGCGAGCTCGACGCCGCGCTCGAAGCCGCCGGCGTGCGCAAGTCCATCGTGCTGGACACATCGACCCGGGCGGACGAGCTCTCCGGGCCCAAAGACGGGGACGGATGGATCACGACGCCCTCGGGCGAGAAGGAAAAGCGACGCATACCCTACCTCGCGCGCCTGCGCAACCGCGCCCTCGAACCGCTGGACGAGCTGGACGCCAAGGGCGAGCGCTTCGACCGCATCCTCTTCCTCAACGACATCGTCTACACCGTACGCCCTGCACACACACTCCCCCTTATATCCCCACCGCCCCAGTTGTCCGCTAACCACCCCCTTCAAACAGGCCGCCGACATCCTCGCCCTCCTCACCACCAACGCCGGCCACTACGCCGCCGCCTGCGCCCTCGACTTCCGCCACCCGCCCCACTTCTACGACACCTTCGCCACGCGCGACGCCGCGCGCCTCCCGCCGCTCACCACGACCTTCCCCTTCTTCGCCTCCGCCGCGTCCCGCCGCGCCCTCACGCGCGGCGCCCCGGCCGTCCCCGTCGCCGCGTGCTGGAACGGCGCCACGGCCATGGCGGCCGCGCCCTTCTACACCAAGCTGCGCCGGCTGCGCTTCCGCGCGCTCGACGACGACCTCGCCCGCCAGCACGTCGAGGCCAGCGAGTGCTGCCTCGTGCACGCCGACAACCCCTACGCCTCCGCCCGCGGCGTCTTCGTCAACCCGGCCGTGCGCGTCGCCTACGCCGCCGACGCCCACGCCGCCGTGCACCCGCCCGCCGGCCGCGCCTGGCTGGGCGCCTGGGCCGTGTGGAAGGGCGTCTGGGCGAACCGCGGCGCCCGGGTCGCGCGCGCTTTGCCGCTGTGGGGCACGGCCTGGGCGCGCGCGGCCGCGCGGGATGGCGGCGCGGGCGCGGTGGGCCGGAGGATTCGCGATTGGGAGGGTGACTTTCGGAGGACGGAGCCGGGCGGCTTCTGCGCGGTGGATGAGATGCAGGTGTTGAGGATGGATGGGTGGGCGCATGTGTGATGGGAGGAGGAGTGTGTGTGTTTGCATAGGTTCGTGTGGAGAAGAATGGTTTTGGGGGGGATTGAAGTTCGCGGAAAGCATACCATTTGGCCAGACATACTACATTTACAAAGGGGTTAGGCGTTCGGAAGCCTTGCTTATGTTCGGGGATGCTGCTGCACCTATCCCTGTTGCAGCAGTAGAAGCGTAGGTATACATATGCCTAGGGGCAGATGAGCTGCTAGGTCGGCTCTAAGAAAAAGAAAAACGCAACGGATTCTGATATGGATGTGTCATTCTATACCCGCGCATCAAACCAGAGGTAAATTGAAGCAACCGTGAGCAGGGAGCCTCATCTCCAGAGATCTGTGACAACCGCTGAACTCTCAATTAACCCAGAAAGGCGGTATACAACCCACCACACTGAATGATTTCTCTCCGATCTCTACTTGCATTGACGTCTCGAAACACACTGTTGTGCAAGCTCTTTTCTCTTTCTCTCCCTCATCTTTCTAATTTCTACGCTCCATCAGCCCTACTCACAACCTCCCGGCCCTCTCACCACCTCGCAGTCACTTCGCCCCGCCCTTATCGGGGTTATTCGTCGTACGCTTCCCCCGCCCGCCAAAGCCCCAACGAATCTGATTCGCGACGTTAATCTCGACGCCCAACTCCTCCGCCCACGACCACACCAACCCCGGGTTCTTCTGGAAGCCGCGGCCCACGGTCGCGATGTCCAGGCCGCCCTCCTCCAGCAGCCCGTTCGCCAGGTGGCCGTCGGTAATCACGCCGACGGTACCGACGAGCAGATGGTCGCCGACGACCTGCTTCACCTTCTTCGCCGCGGGCGCCTGGTACGCGGGGCCGCCCTTGATCTTCTGCCTCTCGTGGTTCCCGCCGGACGAGACGTCCAGCACGTCGACGCCGCGGGCGGCCAGCAGCGGCGCCAGGCGCGCCGTGTCGTCGACGGTCCAGCTGTTGTCCGGGCCGAAGCCGTCGACGTCCTCCAGCCAGTCGGTCGAGCTGACGCGCAGGAAGAGCGGCATCGAGTCCGGGATGGCGGCGCGCACGAGGTCGACGAGCTCGAGCGTGAGCCGCACGCGGTTCTCGAAGGACCCGCCGTACGCGTCCGTGCGGCGGTTGGTGACGGGCGACAGGAACGAGTGCAGCAGGTAGCCGTGCGCGTTGTGGATCTCGATCGCGTCGAAGCCGGCCGTCAGCGCGCGCTTGACGGCCGCGACGAAGGCGGCCTTGAAGGCCTCGATGTCCGCGAGCGTCATTTCCTTGGGGGACGCGTGCCGGTCGTTGTACGGGATCGCGGAGGGCGCGAGGACACGGTCGGGCCAGCCGTTTAACTAGCCAGGTTTTCGCAATCAGTCCTCCATGCATCTTGTCATTGGCGATTCGGTGATGGATTGTATGTACGTACCTCCTTCGTCGCGACGTCCCCCGTGCTCAACCACGGCGCGACCGTACTCGCCTTGCGGCCCGCATGCGCCAGCTGCACGCCGATGTGCTGGTTCTGGCTGTGCACGAACTCGACGACGCGGCGCATCGGCTCGATCTGGCTGTCCTGCCACAGGCCGACGTCCTCGGGCGTGATGCGGCCCTCGGGCAGCACCGCCGTCGCCTCGCAGAAGGAGATGCCCGGCCCGCGCTTGATGATGCCGCCCAGGTGCGCCAGGTGCCAGTCCGTCATGTGCCCGTCCTGCGCGCTGTACTGGCACAGCGGCGACAGCATGATCCGGTTCTGCAGCGTGAGGCCGCGGACCTTGAGCGGCTTGAAGAGCTTGGGGATGGGCTTGCCATCTTGCGGGAGCGCGGTGCCGGCGGGTGGGTCTTGGGCGGGCGTGAAGTACGAGATCTGGAGGAAGTGGTGGGCGCGAGTCAGTGATGTGCTCCGGTGGTGAGGTTTTGGGGTGTGGGGGTGGGGTTGGAGGGGCACGCACTCCGGGGGCGGGCTTGTTGACCAAGTGGGGCTCGACGTGGATCTGGCTCGTCACTGCGTGATGGGACGACATGGCTGTTGCGACTTGCAATTGAAGGTTGAGAATGGAGAAAGTAGATTGCTTCTGCAATGTTGATTCAACGAGCGCAGTAGTGAAATTTATAGATGTACTTTCCTGATGCCAATGGCTGCGTCGTGCTGATAAATCGAGCCTTCCCGTTCATCGATATTGCGTCACGCAGGGAAAGAGGGGGCAGACCATCTCACCCCTCCCGCGTACGGACATTTTCAGAGCCAATTCGGGTGCTCGTGCTGTCCCCGCTAGCGTCGGAAATAAGTCAGAGCCTATGAGCGAGTGAGCGAGTAACGAAGGTGGGAAAAATAGCATGGAAGCGGTACGAAGTGGTGAGAGAGAAGTGGGAGCAATGGTGGGGCGCAACCTTACCATCCCGCCCGTAGATCGCTGCACGTGGCGCTGTCCGCTGTCATCGATGATCCTACTATCCATTGGCCCGTCCCCCTCTTCTCGCAGCTGCGCTTCCGAGATACTTTTCCCAAGCGGGACGGAGAGGATCCGGTTGGAAACGGAGTAACCTATATACCTCCGATGTATCATCGCAGTGAAACATTGAAATATCCTTGAGGTTATACGGATCTGCGAGCCGCGCCTTGGGCAGGGCTGAACAGATTGTGCTGCATCTCTAAGCCATGATCTCATAATACTACGCCTACTCCTCTGCCCTAGAAACGCCTGATCACCAAGGATTGGTGAGACACCCTGATCTGTTACAAAGCAGCCTTGCGCACCGAACTACCACCCCTCCACAGTCGTGAGCTTCACCGGCAGTCCGCCCTTGGGTCTTGCAGTCACGCCACTCTGCAGCTCCAGCGGCGCGTCCGGATTCGCCAGCTCCATTTCAAACCGGCCCACCCAGGTTGCCAGCAGACAAGCAAACTCCGCCTTGGCGAAAGCCTGGCCAATGCAGCTTCTCGGGCCATGCAAGAAGGTGAGGAAGCTGTAGTTGCTGTCTGCACCTCCAGTGTTAGCACGCCCAGCTCCGAGCCACCGGTCAGGGTTGAACTCCTGAGCATCATCTCCCCAGAGAGCCTTGCTTGTGTTGACAGCCCACGGCGAGAGGAGGATGGTTGTGCCTTTGGGAATAAATTGACCGAGGATAGTGGTGTCCTTCGCTGCGATGCGCAGCGTCATGGGTACGGGCGGGTAGAATCGAAGAACTTCGTTGCAAACCGCATTGAGGTACGGTAGGTGGTCAATATCGTTGGCAGTAACAGTCGCGGCAGAGTCGACGGAGGGTAGATTAGCTCGAACTTCCTCCCGGAGCCTCTTCTGCACATCTGGGTGTTTGGAGAGAAGGTAGGCTGCCCAGGTCATGGCTGTGGCTGTAGTTTCGTGGCCGGCAGCAAGAAAGGTCATCATCTGGTTGACCAGATCCTCGTCACTAAAACCACCGGACTCGAGCGCTACCGATACAATATCAACACTTGTCCTCTCGCTTTTCTCCAGAGCCTGTCTCTTGGCCTGGATGATTTCTCGCGCGATTCTCTTGATAGTCTGCGCCGCTTCATCAACCTCGGAATTTCTCTTGAGCGGCAACTTTCGCAAGACCGACAAAGGGACGATAAGGCTGAGAAGCTGTAAGAAGCGCGCTACAGCATTCGGGGAGAATATTTTTCGATAGGTGGCGTTGAGTTCACTGTTTGGATTTGCGACTGCTCCGAAGTCCTTCCCCATGCCCGCGATGCCGATGATGTCCAGCGTGGCCCTCGAAGCCCAGTTGGCAATTTCCTGGACTCCAGCAGGCGTATCGGACTGTTGACCGGATAGCCGAACCGCGGCGGTCATTGCTTGGGCGACCTCCTGGCCCTTGCTCCAAAACACGGAGTAAAGATCCTTAACATGACGGAAATGGAAGGCTGGCATCAACAGCCTCCTCTGTCTCTTGTGCTCATCCCCTTCAGCAAGAAGGATGCCGATGCCGAGGATCCTCCCGATTCCATCACGGATAGTATCAGGTTTGATGAAGTCATAATTCTTGTGGACAAGGACCTCAGCCAGAGCTTTTGGTGACGTCAACAAGACGCGCTCACTGTTGAAGAAGAAACGGTAATAGATCAGGCCATCGTTGGGGACAGTCTCAATCCACTCCTTGGCGGGTTCTCCGGTATTCTCTCTTCTGATCTTGCTGAAGTGGCCCATCAACCAGTGCCCGCCCTAATGCGAGATAAGCTTCGAGTATTTGAGTTTGTGGGGCTGACTTTACCTCTGGCTGAGGCAGATGCCTCAGCGGGCTGAAGAAGTGGGGATAAATCACGCATGACCAAGTATACCAGAGCAACAGTTGCACGGCAAAAAGAATTGATGTCCTGGTAAGGGCAGAGCTGGCGATGCTGTACGCGGGTGCGTAGCGTCCCAGAATCACGCTCTCAGCGACAGACGCTAGCGCCAGTGCCGAGGTTGGCGCCATGTGGGCGACGGCGGGATATCTTGCAGACGGGGCGGGGCGGCGATCCAGACAGCTGGAAGATTTGCGTCTGCGCAAGGAGAGGCGGGAAGTCTGCGATGGTCAGGATGGAGGGGAGCGGGACTATATAGTGGGCAGCGTCACGGTGGATGCAGGAGAAAATGTGGCCGTTTTGCAAGACGTAAGGCTAGGGCTTCGTGTGGTGTCGTCGGCGTCAGGCTCGCAAGGCTTGCCGCAGAGAGCAGTAGTCGGCGGCCTAGGGCCAGCGCGGGCGAAGGCGCTGGCGGCGGGATTTTAAACCTTACTCGCTCCTGCATGTCGAAATGCCAAAAAGGAGCGAACAGTGCGAAGGAAGGCGTGGAGACTCGGGCGGATGGATTCTGCCGTGTCCGACGCAAGCGAATCATCGACGCCCAGTTGCGCCGTCGGGCCACCTGTCCGTCTTGACCGGGCGCGGATGCGGCGTCGTCCTATCCAACGTGATGGGATCCCGAGGCGCAATGTTGACGACGCATGCTGCTGCCTAGGTTGATGGCGCTCCGCCCGCCGCGCATGCGGTTTTCTCAACCCGCAACGGATGCGAAACCTCCTCCCACCTGGCCTGATTCCACGGACCATCTCGCATCCGCCTCGCGCATCCGGATCTGATGAGAGACACTAAAACAAAAAGGGCATTATTAGCGCAACAGCAGCGAGATAGACAACAGCCGAGACACGGTGACAGGTTCAAGAAGTCGACGACAGTGGAGCTTTATACATGTTGTCGTTATCGCCGACTTACTGATCTCGGCCATGGATGATCCCGAGCCTTCCTGTTCCAGCCCATGTCTCGCGGAGAACCTGGAGAGGCTGCACCAGGCAGCTGCCGCCTTGAGCAAAGCATGAGCGAAATCTGCGCCGGCATCTCGATAACATCCACTAGGTGGTGGCCGTATTTCGGAAACAAAACAGAGAAATTTATGCAAGGTATGTGAACATTTAAATTCTAGATCAGGCCAAAGTTACAGCTCTTACTCGAAGTTCCAATATAATCAACTCGCCACGCTCCTATCTGTATAGCTCGGTATTTTATTACGCTTCACAATGTCTACTTGGAGTGGCCTTGAAGCCGGAAATCCGTCTGGCAGCTTGCGTGGATCGCCTCTCACTTCGTATCAAAGAACTCTATGCCGCCTCTGCCGTGGCTGCTGCCCCATTTCAGTTTCTTTTGCTTATTCCATATAACAGGGCTCTGACTCCCCGTTGAGATACTCCTCCATAATGTAACTCGAGATCAGACATACATCAGCCTTGAAAGTTTGCTAAAAAAAAAAATTAAAAAAAAACTTGGCTCACCTATGCGCGAGATTGAACAGCAGAGCGGAATGCTCTGTAGGTATCGGTCAATCGCAAGCCGGAATACCTGAAAAGTATACATCGGACGCATCTGGATTACTATTGCCGCGAGTGTTTCCTGCCTTCCATATTGACAAGCCATCAGCCTTTAAACAATGTTAATCAAGCAGCAGCCACTCGCGCTTGCTCTAGACGCAGCATCCCGAAACAACAGGTCGAAAATCCTATCCTTGCGAGAAGGAACCCGCTCGTTCGATACACCTAATAGATTTTCAAAGACTTTCTCTGGCTGCAGGAGGCTGCAATGCACAGCATCAGGTCGTGGTAGTTAACGGGCTTCTGCGCGGACAATGGATGTATGCCTGACACCACGCTGGAGCAGCCATTGAGAGTCTGTATTGTGCAACCCATGTCGACCCCGCTTCCGCATCATATGGCACAGGCTAGAGTTCAAGACGTGTAAGTCTCATTTTTGCGATTGTAGCCAGAGGTCAGGTTGATGATCGCGGATATCAAAGGGTAAAACTGCGCGCGTTGCCGAAGGCTCATCACGCGCTTTAGTGTGTTGCTCGTGCCTTTGTTCGTTGGGAGTCATCGTGATTGGAACAGCAGCCAAATAAGAGCTGATATCAGCATATCGAAGCACAGAGCCGGACTCCGGTTGGTCGCGAGTGGCTATCATACGCTACTTTTCACCGTATGACCGACTGTTGTCAGAGCACGCCTCCTAACACCCGCGCGTCTGTTAGCATTGACCAGGAACAATGTCAGCTATATGAGAATTACCTTTCCCTGCGCCCCCTCTTCCTCTCATCTTCATTCCAACCCTTTCCGACCTGAAGCAAAGCTACAACACCAAAGGGCGAACCCTTCACTAGCTTCTGAGATCCGCTACTTCTGCAACTGTCCTCGGCATCAACTCCCGCTACACACTCTCGAGCACGGCATTTCGCATTCCATAAATCAAGATGTCGTGCCAGGGCCCTTTCACGGACGTGAAGGTCCATACAGCCAAGTGCAGCGTATGCGATCAGCGTAATCGCAACACATTCCAGAAGTGCATCGAGTGCGGAGAGCAATTCTGCCGCGACTGTTTTGCAGCTCTGCCTCCTTCAAAGGCGCATGGCCCGACGGATGCCTTCCAGGCTCCTAACACCCGCAACACTAATCCTGGAAATTCAGGTCCTGTTTCCAATGGCTCTGATGCCGGAGGCTCTGGCAGCAGCGGCTTTGGCGGCAACCGCTCTAATACTAACCGCAACAATGCCAATAGCTCTACTTCCCCCAGTGCCAATGCTCCTAGCTCAGCTAATCAGCAGGGTATCAACGGCACGGCCCCAGTCACGTCGGTATTCGCGCGTCTTCCAAAACATTCACAACAGAGCCGCTCGGAGGGCAGCCGAGTCAGCTCTATTCACGGTGTCGGCGACACACATAACAACCTATTGGAAGCCGCTCGGTCAACTGTCCCATCTCCGTCATATTCTTCCGCAAAGAAGCCGCCTACTTCTCCTGCCTCTGCAGCTAACAACTCGCCCTCCTCACTCAAGAGCAACGGGTCCTCGCCAGCTCAGACACGTCAAACGACCACGCCTGTAGGAGACGTGCTGACTTTGCAAACTGGTGCGCTCGTCGATCCTCCGCCAACTCCCCGACGCAGCTTGAGGTGCCGGGCGCAAGTTCCGACTTACTTCGTCGTGAACGTTCCTGGTGCGCTCCTTCACTGTCCCATCACTAAGTCTCGGAAATTGGAGCCGCTCGCTGACATCGTCCTCGCAGAGTCTGTCGTCGAAATCGATGAGGCCGAATTGACCATTCCAACTCCGAGCTCTGCTGCCGCTTCTGCCACAAAGGCGAAGCGCGACTTGTCCGCTACCACCTCTAGACCGATCACTTCCTCGCTGGCTCGGCCCAGCTCGCGCCCTCGCCCATCTCGCTCCGTTGCGCCAGCAGATAGCCCACGTCGTCGTTTCACTGCAAAGGCTCCTGCACTCAAGGGTATCACCGCCGCCCAGGCCAAGGGCGATCTCGCTGCGATGAAATCACCATCCGAAATCACCAATACCCGCAAGAGGGCGTCCGTTACTGGCCTCACTAGACCCCCCAACGACAAGCTCGCTCGTCCGCTTGCTTCGTCCGCTGCCACTGACCCGCTAATGCCTCTCTCTATGTCAGCCATATCAAGGCTGTCGGCTGCTGAGATCTCTCCCATTCACGTTAACATTTCCGACGATGAAGGTGACATCAGTCTCTCCGGAAATCGCGCCCCAGCTGTCACTCCTGCTACAGGAATGAGCGTCACACCCGTCCCTCAGACGACACCTATAGTTTCTGTCGCTCTCGAGCGTCTTGTGGAGCACGCTAATCGTGTAAATATGGACTCCGACAAAATCAAGAAAGAGAATTCACCTCTTTCTGTTAGCATCACTGGGAAGGTCGGACAGATTGGACAGATTGATGGAGTTCATGGAGACATGGCGAGGGCCGTCGCCGACCCTGCCGGCTCTTTTGGGGGTGAAGTAACCCATGAGGAAGGCGCCATCCTGAAGACAATCCCAACCAAGTCTTCGCCAACGTTCCACTCCAGCGACACCTCCAACATGCCGAACGACGATCAGGGCTACAGCAACGACCTACCCGTGGATGAAGAGGTCGATTCCGTGCGTGGCTCAGAGGATGAACACAATCATCCGGACGAGGCCACCCAGATTGACACCACGCCAGTCACGAAAGAACCTATTAGCCGCCGCCTCAGGCCCCGTGTGCTTTCAGGGCGTCCACAACTCGCTCCTCGTAGGGCTTCCACTACTACGCGTCGTGGAAGCAACCAGGACGAAGAGGACCGCCCGCAGACCAAGGCGTTCGACGAATACCTAGCCACCATTCCGCTCAGCAAGGATTTCCGCCACAAGCAGAAAGAGTACCAGAAGCCCTTCTCCAGCCTCGGCTTGCTCGAGCCCTCCAAGCCTGTTCTGAGAGACGACGTTGGCCCCATTGGCTCGCAGAAGGATCTGCCGCGCGAGTGGCGCTGGAACGACCCGCGCAACAACAGCAGCGCGCCACGTAACAAGAAGAGGATGCTGGTCGAGGAATACTCGGATGATGAAATCGAGTCCAAGAGCCGCGCTCCGCCCAAGGCGACGGCAGCTCCCGCCGAACGGTACCCTACTAGCCGCGCCGAGTACGAAGTCCTGGGCGCGGACGTCCAGAACCCTCCCCTCGTCGCCCCGTCGTCCGCACTATTTGCGCGCCAGAAGAGAAAGCGTGCCAGCTCTGACCCCGCGCGCGATTCCTTGGGCAGTAACAACAACGACTCCACGCCCATCAGCCACGTCCGCACCCAACTTCGCACCGGCACCGACCACGCCGCCCGCGGCAAGGTCGCCCGCCTCAAGCTCCACCTGCAGCTAAGCGAGTACAAGCACAATCACGAGGAGGACGAGGACACCGCGATGCCGGACGCCGACGCCGCCGCCCTTCGTGGGGGAGGCCCCGCTGCCAGCTACTACTCCTCCTCCTCATCCTCTTCCCGCCGCGATGACGCTGCCAGCACCGCCCATGTCGACGCGTCCCACAAGCGCCGCAAGCTCGCCTACCAGAAGCACGTAGACGCCGCCGGAACCCCGCACGATCATGGCCACCGCTCACCCAGCGCGGCGTACCGCCACATCGAACGCGCCTGGCAAGCACTGGCCCAGGTGCCTGCGGTTTCGACCTTCCCGGCGCTGCAGGGCTATCCTGTCGCTGGTCAGAATAGGGACACCAATGTCGCACCTGCTGCTTCGTTGCCGGCGCCGAGGGCGGCGAGGGAGATGGTGGTTGATGAGGAGTACGGAGATGGAGATGAGGATGAGGATGGCGATGTGGATCTTGAGGGTTTTAGGCGTGCCGAGTGGGAGGGGGAGGTGTTCAGGCAGATTGGATCGTTGAGGGAGAAGGAGTAGGAGAGCTGAGAGGGGTGTCGGCTGAGGGTGGGATGGGAGGCTGTGGGCTCTGTGATGATGGGGCAAGGGGTCATTCATTCTTTTTGCTTTGAGGGGGGTTTATGGGATGGTGAGATGGGGTGGGCCGGAGGGACTCGATGGCTGAAAGGCTTCTTTCCCGGCATACTTTCTGCTTTTTTTTTTTTTTTTGCATGGTATGGATTCGGTCGATGATACCCTGCGTCTCTGTTCATGTATTACTCTTGTGGCATCCTTTCGAGGGACTGAGGAACTCCGGGTTGACATTACAATGAGGTATTCGAGTAGCTTCCACGGCAAGAAAACTCTTGTATGGGATGCGGCAGATAGTGTAGGAAGGGAACAGAATTATGATGTTGCCACTACAGTATGCGGGACGACTTCATGTGACGAGGTTGGTGCAGCTCATTTATTGCATGAAGAGACCCATTATTTTTCATCGTGGTTTGAGGTTATGACGGAGATATATCCTTGGTGGTGAGTCTGAATGGCTTGAAATGCGGTTTTGCTAGACACGTCGTTAGTACACATCTGAAATGAACAAATCAATTAAAATGCTCGCAGAGTTCAATCACAGATAGCCGAGGTAGCGGTTACCGTGGTCATTTAGAAGTCTGGTGCTCTTGCAGATATTTCTTGAATGTTGCTACCCTCTTCGTTTTCGTTGGTGTAGTGATCCCCCACATAAGTCCCCACCGCCTCACTCCTCTGGCTCATATACCACATATCACTAGCCTAAGGGCGTAGCCTCTCTAGAATATATCCCGCTTACACCACACCCAATCTCTTCGCCTCCGCCTCCACCGTCTCCGGAATCTCCTCCTCCAAACTCTTCTGCACCGGTGTCCATCCCAACAGCTCCTTCGCACGCCTCGACTCGACCCGCGCGTTCGTCCCCAAAATGACGCTCCCATGCGGCGTCAGCTTATCCGCCTCCTCCGGACTCACCTGCTCGACCTCCACATCCTTGATATACTCCTTCTGCACCGCAGCCTGCGCAACGCGGCGAGAAATCTCGCCCCACGACTTTACACGATCAGCACTCGACCTCTTCCCCAAAAATAAAGAGAAAAAAAAAAGGGCAAAGAAACAGGTGCGCCACTCACGAGATCCCCCCCAACACTCGTGAAAAACACGCCCTCCTCCCCCCACGGGCCTTCCCTCTCCTCCACCACCACCTCCTCCTCCTCCCCCACCACCACCGCCCTCTCCACCAACCGCACGAACAACGCCCCCAGATCCTCCACATGCACGCCGCCCCAGACCGCCAGCCCCCGCCCCACCTGCACGCTGCGCGCGTTCACGGGGCCCCCGGCCGGCGCCGTAGATGTTGGAGCAAAAACTCGTATGCATCTGTATTCGTTGTCTGGTCTTCGTCTGGAAGAGAGCGAAGGAGCTAAACTACCTAGCGGCGCTAGCGCCGCGCTAAGCGTACTAAGCGTACTTACTATAATATCTACCTCTTCTCTAATTATTACTATCTTTAGTAACTATAGAAAGTAAAAGAAAAAGGCCTCGTCCTCCTATTATTAACTCGAAAAGTAAGAAAGAAAAAAGAAAGAAAGAAAACCTCGGCCTCTAATATTAGAGAAGAAAGCTAGATAGCTTCTTTCTTAATATTAAGATCTAGGCTAGTCGTATTAATATTCTAGTCGTTCTAGTTTCTAGAGGCTTTCTAGTTACTACTATTCTAAGAGATATCTACTATAGAAGCTTTCTAGTTACTACTATTTTAAAGAGTATTCGCTATAGAAGCTTTCTAGTTACTACTATTATTCTAAGAGATATCTACTATAGAAGAGTTCTCCTCTATTTTAAAACTAATAGCGCTTATTAGATTCTTTTAGAGCTTAGAAAAATAACTCTAGATAGCCTTCTTACTTATTATAGTAAACCTTCTTTTCTAGTATATAATCCTAAAAACTAACTAGAGATTAGAGCGTTAGTACTTCTAGTCTAACGATAGGCCGCGGTAATTATAGATTAAAATAATATCTAAACGTCTACGAGATAAAGTAGTATTAATACGATAGCTATCTTTTAAAAAATCTAGAGTCTAAGTTATAGATAGATTAATAATTATAATTAGAATCTTATCGCTTTAGAATCTATTAATCTTTTTATTATAAATCGTATAGAGATTTTAGTTAGATCTTTTATATTAAATCTACGTAATAATCTAGTCGTATAAATTAAATTAGGCCTAATATATATAGAGAATACTAATCTACTTTAGCTAGAAATCCTTATTAAGTAGACTACGAATAATTTCTTTATCTAAGTAAGTATACTAAAGATTAAAAAAAGATTTAAAAAAATCTCTAATAATAATACTATTCTTAGTATTAACGTAGAGAATTTAAGTCTTTATACCGTAGAACTCTTTAAACTATAACTAAAATTATTAATCTTCTTTATAAAGCTTATTAATAAGATACTACGTAATAGTAAGAAGACTCTTATACTAGACTTTTAAAATAATTTTATAGATTTTTTAGCTATAGCGCTATTATTTAGTAAGCTAGATAGTACGAAAGTCTATATATACTAAACGACGTATAAGCGAAACGCTAGTCTAAGTATATAGATTATTTTATAAGTATATAAATAGACGTAGTTACTAAGTATTATCTAAGAGAATATGAATTACTTTTAGAAACTAGCTAAAGTAATACTATAGGTTAGCCTTATTAATATAGGCGGCTTCGTTTACTAGAATAACTCTCGGCTATACTATATCGCGAAACTTAAAAAGACTAATAATAGTAGGAGTTATAATAATAGCTTCCGCGTATTAAAGTATTATAACGCGGAGTTCGCTAATAGCTAGAATAAACTACTCTTTTTTCTTTTTTATAAAGACTTTACTACTTTTATACTCTATAAATATTCTTTAAAACTCTTAGTACTATTCGTTATTCTTAGTAGTAAAAAGTATATCTAAGAAACTGCTTATCTATAGTATATAAAAACTAAGAATAAGACTAATCTTCTTAACTCGCTAGTTATTAACTTTAATAATAGAATAGTATATAGCTTTATTATATCGCTTTATAAAGATCTAGGCGGCTAATATTTAATTAAAGTCTAGAAGCGTATTATTAAAATAAATAAGTCTCTTATTAGATTATATAGCTTCTATCTCTCGCTTTATAATCTAGTCTTCTACCTATATTAGAAATATATAAATAATTATTAGCGGAGTCTAAAGGCCTATTTCTCTAAAGATTTAGATTATAAGTTAATTTAGGCGTTTTGTAAGTATATTAGTAGACTTATTAGAGGCTAAAATTAATAAAATAAGTTAACGCTCTAAGCTCTTATTTAAATAGAGTAGAGGTTAAATAATTTAATTTTCTATAAACGTTTTTCTAGTATTAAAAGAACCTTTAATAATACTAATACCGTTAAATAGACTCTAATAAGTATTTATTATAGCTCTTTAGCCCTTATTAAACTTATTATAAATACGCTTTTCTATTTTATATAGGCGGGGTTTAGTAACGATCCGAGTATATAGGTTTACGTAAAATAGACGCGATAAGTAGTTATCTAGTAAGATTCGCGCTTAAGCTTAAAAGCTCTCTTTTAGTTATCTATAATTTATTATAAGAAATTTATCTATAGCTTAAAGAACTTAAACGAGTTATAGATTTTAAGAGTAGATTATAAAATTAAAGCTTATATAACGGCTTTATAAGCTTTATTAAAAGTATTAAGATTCTAGACTCTAGCTAGATTATCTAAGTTAATCTAATTTTATACGCTTTTCTACTAGTAGCGGTAAAGAATAGTAGAGATATTACTTAATTCTATAAATAGTAAAGAATTAAGAATAAATTTATTTTAAGTCTTATTATTAATCTCTTTACTTATATTCGTAGAGTAGATCTTAAGGCTATCTCTTACGTTTAAACGAATTCCGTTAGAAAAATTAAATAGAAAACTAAAGAAAGCGTTACTATAACTATTAAGTATCTCTAGAAAATAAATATTAGTAAGAAAAGGCTAGCTATTCTTATTACTATATTCTTACTTCTAAACCGCTATAAAGCTAACCGTAGTTAGATAGTAGTTAAACGTTAGAAAGATATTAAATACTTTTAGCTTAATCTTAGAGCGGTTCTTCTTACTTTTAATTATACTCTTCTAGATAAACTTCTTATTCTTAGATATAGAAAACTAGTCGTTAAGTAGATTATTTTTCTAAAGCTTAGCTATTTCGTTATTTATTTAATTAACTATCTTTTTAATACTAGAACTTTAAATTAGTATATAAAATACTTTAGAGCTATATATATATTTATATAGTTATTCTTAGAAAAGATCTTCGTACTCTTTATTCGTAGAAAATAGTCTCTAGAAGTAGAGTAAGTCCTCGTAGAAAGAAATCTCGATTTTCTAAAGCCGGTTATTATATAATCTAGCGGCCTTATATAATTAGAAGATCTAGTTACGCGTTATTTCGTATTAGATAGCCTATTTACTCGCCTTATTACGAAAACTACTAAAATAGATTTCTAGATTAATACTATCGTAGTTACCTCTAATTAATATAACGCGTAACTTCTATTAGTTAGGCTTAATTAGATAAGGCTAGTACTATATAATTTAAAGCTTAATAGTAGAGTTATATTTCTTAAACGATAAGAAAGTAATTAAGACGCGAAAACTATTTAAAAGGCGAACTAACTTTAGAACTTCTAGTTTATTATTAAGATTCTAGTAATTATTAAGCTTAGCTTATTTAGCGCTATACTTTAAGCCCGCGTTACTAGACTTAAAGATAAAGTTAATAGTTAATTCTTCTATATACGCGTACTCGCTAATATAAGCTTAGAAACTAATAATATAGGTGTATATCTTATCTTTAAAAGCTAAGAACGAGTCGGTCTTTATATCTAATAGAATCTAACGAGCTAACGCTATAATAGAACGCGTATTAATTAGTAGAGATATATTAAGTCGGTAATATAAATATAAAAATAATATAAATATTTAGAGATATAGATATTATATTAATAGGGCTAATCTAATTATAATTTTAAATTAGATATTCTCGCTTATTAGTAGTTCTTTAGAAAATAAAAATTTTTTATCTACTTATTAAGCGAACTAATAATAGACGTCGACCTATATATAAAATAATAGTCTTAGCTATATAAGATATTTTTAATAGTAATAGTAATCTTTTACCTCTAGGCGCTCTATAGACGACTCTAAAGCGAGTTAAAAATAGATAGAGAAAAAGATACTAGAGGAGAATAGCTACTTAACGAACCGCTCTAAAGTATATATCTTAGTTATACTTATTATAGCGTCGCTTATAATATTAAGAAAAATATCGCTAGCTAATAATAGTAGGTTAGTATAGAAATTTATATTATTAAAGAGAAAATATTAATAGTCTAAAGAAATAGTTTACTAGTCTATATATATAGTATACCGTTATAATACGTATCGTCTAAAACTACCTTAAAATCTTTATAAAAATAAATATCTAAATAACGCTAATAAAAACGCTAATAAAGATAATATAGTTAAAATAAAAGAAAAATAGAGAATAAAAAGTAAGAAATAATAAAAAAATATCTAAACGCCTAAAATTTACTAGCTATTTTAATAATGCGTTAAACGTTATAAACGTTAGAAAAGGTTTTTCTTAAACTAGTCTATAATTTTAGATATATCTTCTCTAAGCTACTTTTTAAGAATCTATATATTATTCTTTACTTCGTATTCTTTCTATCGAACGTAGTAATACTATCGTTTTCTTTTATCGCCTAGCTATTAATACTACTCTTTACGAATAATACGATCGACGTTATATTTAATCGGTTCTACGTCTATAATACTCTCTATTAGAGGTACTAGAGTCTACTTATAATAGTAAGAATTATCGACTACTAGTTCTAAATATATAATTAAAACTACTAAGTAGATTTTAATATACTTAGATAGCTTTAGCTAGTATATATTCTTTCTAACTCTTTTAAGTATAGGGAATAGTCTAATCTTAATAATATTTAATACTATTAAGTAAGATAATTAATAACTATACTTAATTCTATAAATAATCTTTAGAAAGATTTTATCTATATACTAGAGCGGTTAATAGCGTAAGTTATACTCTATAGCTATTTTTATTTATACTAGCTAGAGTATATTAGAAGCGTCTTTTTAAATTTATTCTCGTTCTCTCTAGAAGTACTCCACTAGTTTATACCGCGTAGTCTTAATTAAAGCCGTACTATTATAAGGGTTAATACTATATATAAGCTTAAACGAAGTTTTACTAGTAGACGCGTTAGATAAAGTATTAAGAATAAACTTAGTATTAGATAATAACTTATTCTATTTAAACTAGGCTTTTTATTCTATAGTAATAAATATTTATAATATAGTTTCTATAGTCTAGTTAGTTCTTTTACTTTATCTATTCGCCTAAAAGTAGTATATTAACGTAAACGTTAGCTAGATTTTATTACGAACCCTAGAATATACGGGCGTTATAGCTATAAAAGGTATAAACCCGCACGGGTAAGGAGTGGGAAGTCGATAGAAGGAGCGCGGCGGGACGACGACACTAGCCGCTCGTATAATTAAAGAAGTCGGGAATCGGGAAACGAACCTAAGCGCCGCGTATTACGTACGGCCCACTTTAGATCTCTATAAATCTAAGTACCGTATATCTACCCCCGATAAATCTACTACACCTAGATCTAGATTGTTATAGCTTTACTATAGTATATAGACACGCTCGTTAGATAGTATTTTAACCCTAGTAGTTAACTTAAAGTTCTAATTTAATACTATATTAATTTAGAGGTAATAAGGCCTACTAAACTCCTATATTACGTAACTTCTTATTCTATTATTACTCCCCTTTCCTTATCTTTAAGGTAAACCCTTCGACTAACCTAAACCTACTAGGCGACTCCGAAGCCTAGTAGTAGAGGCCCCGTCGTTATACTTTAACTACTATCCTTATAGAAAAGGAAGCGACTTAATTAGAAAATAGAAAGTATTCCCTTACTACGAGAAGTATTAATAGTATTAGCTATTATAGCGGACGTACTTAGTAACGAGCACGTATAAGAGGCGTAGAATGCCCTAGGCTCGTAGTAACCGCCGCTATATAGTACGGCAGTAGAAAACTAATACCCTAATATACTAACTAACGAGGAGCTACTTAATATAATTCTAGAACTTCGAAACGAGAACGTAGTTCTACGTACCTAGCTTATCTAGGCACTAGCTTTACTACCGGCTACTAAGATTAAGGTTCCGAAGCTAGACCTATACTATAGAGATCGAAAGAAGACCTAAGCCTTTATTACGTAGCTAAATAACTATATATACTTTATATACGGTAACTTCGCCGGCCCCGCCGAATAAGTCTTATACGCTAGTACCTACCTTAGAGAATCGGTAAAATAATAGTTCCGACCTTTTAAGCGGGAGTACTAGGAGAAACCCGTATATCTATAGTCCGAAGTAACCTCGATAATCTTTAGCGACTACTAAAACTTTACGAAGTAGCTTAAGGTAGCCTTTAGCGGTATTAACGAGAACCGTCTAGCTACTAGGACCCTTATAAGTCTAAAATAGAAAGAAACGGTATAGAACTATATAGCTAAATTCTAAGACGTAGTATACCTCGTAGATAGGTACTTTAACCTTACGCTACGCACTTTCTACTACTAAGGGCTAAGGAATAAGATTAAAGAAGCTATAACGTACTACGAGAAACTAGAAACCCTTAACGGCATAATTAAGCTAGCCCTACTTATAGATAAGCGCCGTATAGAGAGGTAGTTTGATAAGAAAGGATATAACGCTAATACCTCGAGGTAAGCTAGGCCTCGCTATACCTAGAAAGGAGGCGACGCTATAGAAATAGATAATATAGTCCGACGAGATAAAGGCGAAAATAAGAAGAACGGCAATAATAAGAGTAAGAAAAGGGAATAGAGTAAGAAAGAAAAAGAGCTCTATAAGAAAGGACTATATATCCGATATAGAGATAAATAGAGTATAAGATATAAATACTTAAAGAAAGAGTCGCGAGAAGTAGCGGTAGCTATCTAGAAATAAGAGGCGCTATAAGAAATTACTACTATAAAGATAGTAGACTATATAGCCCTAAGTTAGACGGCGTACTACGACGACGGTTATACTATCTACTAGAGCGATAAGAATACTACGGGATAGTACCCTAGTAAGCTACGACGACTTAATATAATACTCCGAAAATTAGAAGAGGTTATAGAGGAAGACATCGAAAGATACTTCCCGGCCGACGAAGACCTCGTAAATAGCGAAACTAAAGAACTTTACGATAGTATACTAGAATCTAGTAAGATAGGAAATATCGAGTAATAGTAGGATTAAGCTATACTCGATCGAATCGCGGAGCACCTAAACCGGTACGGAAATACGAGGAATATCGAATTTAGTTATACCCCTACGATCTACTAGACCCCCGGAGCGAGAATAGATCTACCGCCGTAATAATACTAGATAAAGAACGGGAAACTTAGCTTATAATTCTTCGAAAACGACGTATAGTACCCTTAGAAGGAATTACTATTAAAAATAGCTAACGAGGTAGCATTCTAGCTCGAAGGAGAAGCCTAGGAAACGTAGTAATAATAAGACCTCGCGTATCTACGCGATATAGCCTATACCCTCTATCGATACGGCATAGCTACGCGAAGCTACGGCACCCTATAGTAGATACCCGACGAAAAATACGGTAAACCGACCTTCTAGTACTAAGTGCGTAACGGGTAAATCTACTAGAGGCGTAAGATTAAAAAGAGATAATAGACTTAGTAGAAGAAAACCCCGATCCTAGTTAAGAAATAGGATAAGTATATACGCTACGAGATATTAAAAAACTAGACGGCTCCCCTAGTTAGAGACCCTAGAAGGGGCTAATACGAAGGTCCCTTAACTAGATTATATACTTAATATCGAACGGAATATCTCGTAAATAAGAAGAACTTAAAACGCTACTAGAAGTACTAGTTATAATTAAAGAAACTACTACGTTAGTAATAATCGATAGTAGAGCGTAAGGAAATTTCGTAGACCCCGAATTTCTTAGAAGGAACGACTTACTATTCTAACCTAAGAAACGCCCCTATAAACTAGGCACGTTCGATAGATTATCGATAGAATACGGTAAGAGCTAGATAAGGATCGAGACCGGTTAAGTACGACTAACTCTTAGAAGTTACGAAGAACGAATTAATCTAGACGTAACTATAAGCCTAAACTACGACGTTATCCTCGGAATATTTTAGTTAAAAACCTATAACCTATATATTAGCTAGAGTATAGGAACTATAACGTTCCTAGAAGATAAATATAAACGATACCTAGCGAACCTCGAAATAAAAGAGCTAGAGCGCTAGAGCTAAGAGCTAGAGAGCTAGAATTAAGAGCTAGAGCTAGAGAGCTAAGAACTAGAGCTAGAGAGCTAGAGCTAAGAGCTAGAGCTAGAAAGCTAAAAGTTAGAGCTAGAGAGCTAGACGCTAGAGCCACCTAAAAAGTACCCTATAGAGGCTAAGGGAATATCCCTTAACGCCCTACTACGTATAAAAAAACGAGGAGAATAAGCTTATATCGTCTATATTAAGCCTAGCCTAGAATAAGAACGCCGAATTATAGTATAGATAAGAAAGCGGACCCCGGAAGTTAATAATCCCCGACCGCTCGGAGGAGACTATCTATAACGGATCTACGAGAGGTATAGCCTACTAGGTAGAGCCCTTAACTAGATACGCGTAACGGAAAGTACTACGGGACTAGAGAACGTACCCCTAGAATTCTAAAAATACGCCGAATTATTTAAAGAACGAGGTAAAGAATTACTACCCGAGTATAAGCTATAGGACTATAAAATACCCCTATTATTAGAAACGTAGCCTACGTTTAAGCCCCTTTATTCTCTCTCTAAGAACGAGGCGGACGCACTAAGGGAGTATCTCGAAATAAATCTAGAAAGAGAATATATCCGACCCTCTACGTTACCGGCCGGATACCCTATCCTATTTATACCTAAGAAAAATAGTAAGCTCCGCCTCTATATCGACTATAGATAACTAAACGATATTACGATAAAAAACCGATACCCGTTACTATATATCGACGAATTATAGGATAAATTAAGAAAAGCTAAATACTTTACTAAGCTAGACCTTAGAGAAGGCTATTACCTCGTTCGGATAAAAGAAGGCAAAGAATAGAAAACGGCTTTCCGAATAAGATTCGGATATTACGAGTATACGGTAATACTATTTAGGCTTACTAATATACTAGCTACGTTCTAGAGTCTAGTTAACGATATACTACGACCGTACTTAGACGTATTCGTACTAGCCTATCTAGACGATATCCTAATATACTTAGAAACGCTTAAGGAATATACCGAGTATATATATAAGGTTCTATAGGCACTAGAGAAACGGAACCTCCGGATAGCCCTAGATAAGAGCGAATAGTATATATAGAAGACTAAGTACCTAGGGTTTATTATTACCCTAGGATATATTAGTATAGACGAAAAGAAACTAGACGTAATAAGGGACTAGCCTATACCGAAAACCGTTAAAGAAGTATAATCCTTCCTTAGTTTTACTAACTTTTACCGGAAGTTCATCCTAAACTACGCGAAGATAGTAGCTCCGCTTATAGATCTAACTAAGAAAGAATATAGATTCGTATAGAAAGAAAGGTAATAGAATACCTTCGACTTACTAAAACGAATATTTATAGAAGTACTAGTCTTAGGACTATTCTACCCCGACCTACCTATAACGGTAGAAACCGATATATCGGACTACGCTATCGAAGTAGTCTTAAGCTAGCTAGACGAGTAAGATAGGCTATATCCTATCGCGTACTACTCCTAAAAAATAACAGGTCTAGAAAGAAATTACGACGTCTATAATAAGGAACTCCTAGCTATCGTTACGGCTTTTAAAGAATAGAGACACTACCTCGAAGAAGCTAAATACTAGGTTATAGTCTACTACGACTATAAGAACCTTTCGTACTTTACTACTACGAAAGAACTAAACCGAAGATAGGTTAGGTAAGCTAAAGAGCTAGTATCCTATAATATAAAGATTACCTACCGGAAGGGATTAGAAAACGCTCGCGTAGACGCGCTAAGTAGAAGAGCCGACTATACAGAAGGAAGGCTAGAACTATAACCGGCGATACTAGTAGAATAGAAAGACGGGTCTCTTATACCTAATAAACGCTAGATCTCCGCTATATATAGGAGAAAAGAGAAACCTAGAAGGTCGCTTACCCCGGCTAGGCTAGTAGTCTTAGTAATACGCCTAGAAAGCTACGAATAGAATCGTAAAATCCGAGAAGCCTACGCGGAAGACGCCACGGCATAAGAAATCGGAAATTTAGAAAACGACCCCCGAGTAACTAGAGACGTAGAAGGAACAATCCTATTTTTAGGATTAATCTACGTCCCGGTAAAACTACGGAAGGAACTCGTAAAGAATATATACGAGGCCCCAGTATATAGTTATTAAGAAACCGAGAAGACGATCGAGAGAATTACGAGAAATTACTACTTCCCGGGGCTTAGAAGGATAGTCCAACGGATAGTTACGTAATACGACCTCTATATTTGAAGTAAGGCGGCGAGATACGTACTCTATAGACTACTTTAGCTACTACCGGCATCTAAGCGCCCTTAGTAATCTATCTTACTAGATTTTATTACGGACCTACCTAAGTTAAAAGAACTACTTACTAGAGTTAAGTACGATTTAGTACTAGTTATCGTAGATAGAATAACGAAATACGCGTACTACCTACCCTACCTAAAGAAGGTAAACGCGGAAGATCTCGTATATACGTTTCTAAGAACCGTTCTCGGCAATTACGGATTACTAGAAGAACTCGTATTAGATAGAGATAAACTATTTATATTACGATTCTAGTAGACTCTTACTAAATAACTCGGAGTAAAATATAAGCTCTTAACTATAGTATACCCGTAGATAGACGAATAAATAGAACGGACTAACTAGACGCTAGAATAATACCTACGCTATTATCTTAACTATATATAGAATAACTAGGTAGAACTACTACTCTTAGCCTAGTTCGCGTATAATAGCTCTAAAGCGTCGGTAATATAAAAATTACCGTTCTACGCTAATTACGGTTATAAGCTATTAGCCTATAAAGAACTAATACCGAGCGAATTACTAGCCTAAAAAGAAATCCTTAAAGCCGACTAGTTAAAGGCACTCTATAAATAACTATACCTAGACCTAGAATTTATAGCTCTACGAATAGATAAGCACTACGATAAGTAGTATTAGGAGGCACCGTAGCTAAAGAAGGGGGATAAAGTCTACCTCCTTAGAAAAAATATTAGAATAAGGCGGCTAAATAACAAGCTGGATTTTAAGAAAATAGGACTATTTAGAATCGAAGAAAAAATTAGGAAAGTTAATTTCCGCCTTAAATTACTAGAAACGATATAGATATACCCTATTTTTTACGTATTCCTCTTAGAACCAGCACTAAAGAACGCTAAAACCGTAATCTATACGAAAGAGATACTCCTAGAAAATCTAGACGCCGACGAAAACTAAGATTAGAAAGTAGAGAAAATCCTTAATAGCGGCTATATCGACGGTTAATTCCGATACCTTCTTAAATAGAAAGGAGAATAGGACGATATCTAAGAACCGCTAGAAAATTACGACGGATATAGACAACTTATTAATAAGTTCTATCGTCGAAACCCGGATCGACTAATACCGCCGACTCGTTAAATATAAAGGACCTAAAATTGAAATTAGAAAACGGAGACTACCGCGCCTAATTAACCGGCTCGGAGCTCTCGAGCGGCGTAGTAGTAGAACCAACGCTAGGCGATTCGACGAAACGAGATAGACCCGTAGCGTTAGCTAAGGCGTCGCTACGTATACGCTTTACTACTCGTAATTCCTCGGTATTTTTAGGGTTAGTAGAATTCCTAGCCTTACGAATCGACTCTAGGCGATCTAGCTTCTCTAACTCCTCGACTATTTAAACCTTTCGGGAAATTATTAAATAAGCCTAACGACGAAGTAACTCCCTCTACTTTTTAACGCGATCTAAGCGAGCTATAGAGGCACGTAACTCTTAACGAGCCTTCTATTCGTCCCGCTCGACCTTTAGTAAGGCTTAGCGAACTCGGAGAACTACGAGTAAAAATTAAGAATAACGAGAAAAAGAGAGATAAAGAGGACTTATAGTCGGAATTATCTAAACTACTAGCGTTATAAGCGGACTTACCCCGGCGAGCGCACTTACCGTAATAAGAATACACCCTATCTATTTTATATACTACGAAGGAAGAATTAGAGTCGGCCTTACTAGCGTTAGCTAGAAGATAGAAAGAATAAGAAAAAGGTATTAGAAAACCGTTACGATTAATCTCGTCGCCTAAAACTAAATATTTAGCACGCTAGGCGGAGCGCTTACGCTTAGGAGGTATAGTAAGAAGAGACTTACGGGAAAGAAAGATAAGGAGAACGGAAACGAGATATAGATAAAAAGGAAGAATCTTCGGGCCGAAGATTCCTAAGGAGGGGGATAGTATTACGAACCCTAGAATACACGGGCGTTATAGCTATAAAAGGTATAAACCCGTACGGGTAAGGAGTAGGAAGTCGATAGAAGAAGCGCGGCGGGACGATAATACTAGCCGCTCGCACGATTAAGGAAGTCGGGAATCGAGAAATAAACCTAAGTGCCGCGTATTACGTACGGCCTACTTTAGATCTCTATAAATCTAAGCACCGCATATCTACCCCCGATAAATCTACTATATCTAGATCTAGATTGTTATAGCTTTACTATAATATATAGACACGCTCGTTAGATAGTATTTTAACCCTAGTAGTTAACTTAAAGTTCTAATTTAATACTATATTAATTTAGAGGTAATAAGGCCTACTAAACTCCTATATTACGTAACTTTTTATTCTATTATTACTCCCCTTTCCTCGTCTTTAAGGTAAACCCTTCGACTAACCCGAACCTACTAGGCGACTCCGAAGCCTAGTAGTAGAGGCCCCGTCGTTATAGATTTCTATTTAACGAAAAAGAGCCGTCTAGAACGCTAATAGAAAACAAGGGTTTTAATTACTAATTATCTTTTATAGTAGTCTCTATTATAAGAAAACGTAATTATAGACTACTACTATCTAATAATAGACGTTCTAAGTCTTAATTTCTAGTACTAGCTTAATAGCCTTTATAAACTTATTCGTTACTATTAATAGCGTATTAAATCTAGCGTAAGAGAGTAGTAACTCTATAATAAAATCTATAATAATAGTATAAAATAAGATAATAGAGCTATTAATAGACTATAGCTCTTCTAATAATAACTAGCGATTAGTCTTTATAGTTTAATAAGTAGAATAAGTAATAATATACTAGTAAACTAATTTATAAAGTTCTAATAGATAGAAATTTATTTAAATTTGTATATAAATCTAGTAAATATCCGTATACGCGTATTTATTATATATAACGCGGAATATACTTATATATATCTTCTATAGTATATATAATCGGTTATAGCTATCTAGAGCTATTTAAAAGAGTAATCTAAAGTTCTTATTTAGTTAAAAAGATTATATAGTTATTTAAGGCTTATTAGAATTCTTATTAATTTACTCTTAAATAGCTTAATATATTACTCTAAGCTTTAAATCTACTAGTAGGTCTCTAATAATTTATTTTTTTAACTCTAGACTAATATTTAGTAGGTCTTATTACTATATTTCTTTCGTTACGGATAGTAAAGTATAGAGAATACGTACGGCTTAATATCTAGATAACGTAGTTAGTTAGAGTAAGATCGCGTAGTATATAGTCTATATTTAGAATAAACCGTCGATATTATAATACTTCTTTCTAGTAATATACTTAACCTCTATACGATCTTTATATTTAAATAGAAATAGTCTCTAGTTAATTAAATATTTAGACCGCTTATCTTTAGCTAGATTCTTATTTTTAAAGATATTTTAAAGTACTTAATAATCTATAAAAACTATAATCTAGTTCTAGTCTATATATTAAGATAACTTTTATAAAGTCTATACTAAAGTAGTAGTCTTAAGTTTTATTAGCTAATATTTATATTCCGCTAGTATTAGACTTTTAAATAAAAATAATATTAGATACTTCTTAAGTATATTTAAATTTATAAGGTCTAACTAGTATATTATATAGCTAAATCCTCTCTCTTAGTAGTAGAAATTACGAATCGGGAGTAGGGATCTTAATACGTAAATATATATATATAGTTAATCGTAACTATCTAAATAGCGGTCCGCTATTATAGAGCGGATCGCTCTATCGTTTTTTTTCTATAGTTTCTTTTCTACGTATTATAATAACTAAGCTAAATCTTAGAGAAGAATATTATCTCGTTTAAATAAAAGAAGGCGAAGAATAGAAAATAGCTTTCTAAATAAGATTTAAATATTATAAGTATACGATAATACTATTTAGACTTACTAATTATTACGAACCCTACGGGCTTTATAGCCGTAAGGGCCGCGAGCCTATACGGGAAAAAGAGCCGTAAGGCTCCGAGAATCCTACGTATAGCAGAGCCGTACTCCTTAAAGCCCGTACGGGAAGACTAAGAATACGGGATAACGGTACGTACGGGAACGCTAGTAGGTAATAACGACTACCCGTACGGGAAGGACGCCTACGGGCGCAACGACTAGGAAGAAGGGCACGGGCTAACGTAGAGCCCGAAGGGGACGGAGAACCGTACGGGCGGGAAGTAGGAAAGCCGATAAAAATAAATACTACGGGATAAGAGTATAGCGGTAATATCGTCCGCTAGTACTAGTAGAAGTTGGATTTTAGAAAAGTAGGCTTTAGCGCCCGAGTTACGTAAAACCTATAGGACCTATACGGGATTAGAACTAATCTAAACCTCTAATCTAAGGCTCTAATCTAATACTATAATCCCTAGATTACTATAACTTTCCTATAGTATATAAGACATACTCGTTAGATAGTATTTTAACCCTCGTAGTTAACTTAAAGTTCTAATTTAATACTATATTAACTTAGAGGTAATAAGGCCTATTAAACTCCTACGTTACGTAACTTCTTATTCTATTATTACTCCCCTTTCCTTGTCTTTAAGGTAAACCCTTCGATAAACTCGAACCTACTAGGTGACTCCGAAGCCTAGTAGTAGAGGCCCCGTCGTTATACTAATATATCGGCTACGTTCTAGAGTCTAGTTAACAATATACTATAACTATATTTAGACGTATTTATATTAGCCTATCTAGACGATATTCTAATATACTTAAAAACGCTTAAAGAATATATTAAGTACGTATATAAAGTTCTATAGATACTAGAGAAACGAAATCTTTAGATAGTCTCTAATAAGAGCGAATAGTATATATAGAAGACTAAGTATCTTAGATTTATTATTACTCTAGAATATATTAGTATAGACGAGAAGAAACTAAACGCGATAAAAGAATAGTCTATATTAAAAACTATTAAAGAAGTATAATTCTTTCTTAGCTTTACTAACTTTTACTAGAAGTTTATTCTAAACTATATAAAGATATTAGCTTCGCTTACTAATTTAACTAAAAAAGAATATAAATTTATATAGAAAGAAAGATAATAGAATACTTTTAACTTATTAAAATAAATATTTATAGAAGTACCGGTCTTAGAACTATTCTACCTTAATCTATCTATAATAATAGAGACTAACGTATTAAATTACGCTATTAGAGTAGTCTTAAGCTAGCTAGATAAGTAAGATAGACTATATTCTATCGCGTATTACTCTCGAAAAATAATAGGACTAGAAAGAAACTACGACGTCTATAATAAAGAACTTCTAGCTATCGTTACGGCCTTTAAAGAATAGAGATATTATCTTAAAGAAGCTAAATACTAGGTTATAGTCTACTATAACTATAAGAATCTTTTATATTTTACTACTATAAAAGAACTAAACTAAAGATAGATTAGATAGGCTAAAGAACTAGTATCTTATAATATAAAGATTATCTATTAAAGAGAATTAGAGAACGCTCGCGTAAACGCGTTAAGTAGAAGAGCTAACTATATAAAAGAGAAGCTAGAACTATAATTAGTAATACTAGTAGAATAGAAAGACGGATTTTTTATACTTAATAAACGCTAGATCTCCACTATATATAGAAGAAAAAAGAAATCTAAAAAATCGCTTACTTTAGTTAGGCTAGTTACTTTAGTAATACGCTTAGAAAGTAGCGAATAGAAGTATAGAATTTAAGAAGCCTACGTAGAAAACGCTACGATATAAGAAATCGAAAATCTAGAAAACGACTTTCGAGTAACTAAAAACGTAGATAGAATAATTCTATTTTTAGAATTAATCTATATTCTAGTAAAACTACGAGAGAAACTTATAAAGAATATATATAAGACTCTAGTATATAGCTATTAAGAAACTAATAAGACGATTAAGAGAATTATAAGAAACTACTACTTCTTAAGGCTTAGAAGAATAGTCTAGCGAATAGTTATATAATATAACCTCTATATTTAAAATAAAGCGGCGAGATATATACTCTATAAACTATTCTAGCTACTATTAGTATCTAAACGTCTTTAGTAATCTATCTCGCTAGATTTTATTACGGATCTATCTAAGTTAGAAGAACTATTTACTAAAGTTAAGTATAATTTAGTACTAATTATTATAGATAGAATAATAAAGTACGCGTACTACTTACTATATCTAAAGAAGGTAAACGCGAAAGACTATATATACGTTTCTAAGAACTATTCTTAGTAACTATAGATTACTAGAAGAACTCGTATTAAATAAAGATAGACTATTTATATTACGATTCTAGTAGACTCTTACTAAATAACTTAGAGTAAAATATAAGCTCTTAACTATAGTATACTTATAGATAGACGAGTAAATAAAATAAACTAACTAGACGCTAAAATAGTATCTACGTTATTATCTTAACTATATATAAAATAACTAAATAAAACTATTATTCTTAGTCTAGTTCGTATATAATAGCTCTAAAGCGTCGGTAATATAAGAATTATTATTCTATACTAATTACGGTTATAAACTATTAGTCTATAAAGAACTAATATTAAGTAAATTATTAGTCTAGAAAGAAATTCTTAAAGCTAACTAGCTAAAGATACTCTATAAATAGTTATATCTAGATCTAGAATTTATAGTCCTATAAATAGATAAATACTATAATAAGCGGTACTAGAAGATATTATAGCTAAAGAAGAAGAATAAAGTCTACCTTCTTAGAAAAAATATTAGAATAAGGCGACTAAATAATAAGCTAGATTTTAAGAAAATAAGACTATTTAAAATTAAAGAAAAAATTAGAAAGGTTAATTTCCGCCTTAAGTTACTAGAAACGATATAGATATATTCTATCTTTTATATATTTCTTCTAGAACTAGTACTAAAGAACGCTAAAATTATAATCTATATAAAAGAAATACTTCTAGAAAATTTAGACGCCGATAAAAACTAAGATTAAAAAGTAGAAAAAGTCTTTAATAGCGGCTATATTAACGGTTAATTTTAATATCTCTTTAAATAGAAAGAAGAATAAAACGATATCTAGAAACTACTAGAAAACTATAACGGATATAAATAACTTATTAATAAGTTCTATTATAGAAACCTAGATTAACTAATACCGCTAACTTATTAAAAAATAAAAGACTTAAAATTAAAATTAGGAAATAAAGACTATCGCGTCTAATTAACTAGCCTAGAACTCTTAAGCGGCGTAGTAATAGAACTAACGCTAGACGACCTAATAAAATAGAATAGATCTATAATAGCGTTAGCTAAGACGTCGCTATATATACGCTTTACTAATCGCTTCTTCTTAATATTTTTAAAGTTAATAGAATCTTTAGCCTTATAAACTATCTTTAAACGATCTAGCTTCTTAAGATTCTTAATAGTCTACGTCTTCTTAGAAATTATTAGGTTTCTATAGCGGCGTAATAGGTCTCGTTACTTATAAATACGCTATAACTAGACTATATTCTTCTAAAGAAGATCTAGTACTACTTACTTCTCTAATTTAGCCTTATTAATAGCGCGCTTTAACCGAAAAACTATAGTAGTTAGCGTAAGACTTTAAAAAACGAGAGAGAAACGAATAATTAGAATCTTTTAAGCCGCTACTATTATAAGCGGATAAGCTCTAACGAACGTATTCGCTATAATATTTATAGTCGAGGTCTATCTTATAAACTACCTCTATTTCGTCCGGCTTATAATAGGCGTTCGCTAATAAATATACGATATAAGAAATAGATATCCTCTTACTAAAAAGATTAATTTTAGAGGCTAAAAACTTATACTTAGCCTTCTAGAAATTATATTTACGCTTAGAAGGTATAACAGGACGAGACTTATAGAGAGAAAATAAGAAAGCGATAGAAATCTAAGATATAGACTAAATAAAAAAATCTTTAGACTAAAGATTTCTAAGAAGGAAGGTAGTATTACGAATTTTAGAATATACGGGCTTTATAGCTATAAGAAATATAAGCCCGTATAGAAAAAAGAGCCGTAAGGCTTCAAGAACTCTACGTCTAGTAGAGCCGCGCTTCTTAATTCTATATAGAAAGACTAGAAATATAGGATAATAGCGCGTACGAAAACGCTAGTAGATAATAATTACCGCCTATATAGAAAAAACGCCTACGAGCGTAATAACTAGAAAGAAGGTACGAGCTAATATAGAGCCTATAAAAGATAAAAAACTATATAGGCGAGAAGTAAAAAAGCCGATAAGAATAAATACTATAGAATAAAAGTATAGCGGTAATATCGTCCGCTAGTACTAGTAGAAGTTAGATTTTAGAAAAGTAGGTCTTAGCGTCTAAGTTACGTAAAATCTATAGAATCTATACGGGATTAGAGCTAATCTAAACCTCTAATCTAATACTATAATCTAATATTATAATCTAATACTATAATCTCTAGATTATTCTAGCTTTTTTATAGTATATAGATACGCTTATTAGATAGTACTTTAACTCTCGTAGTTAATTTAAAGTTCTAATTTAATACTATATTAACTTAGAGGTAATAAAGCCTAGTATACTTTTACGTTACGTAATTTCTTATTTTATTATTACTTCTCTTTCCTCGTCTTTAAGATAAACCCTTTAATAAATCTAAATCTACTAGATAACTTCGAAGCCTAGTAGTAGAGGCTCTATTATTATATCTAGAGTTTAGAATTCTACTAAGTATTCTTCTAGATAGATAGAAACTAATCGATATTATATTTAAAGATTAACTTCTATTCTAGATAGTACTATCGCGGAGATAGCCGCGCGTAAAATAGTACGTTAGCGCTAAGATACGAGCGTCGTATAGATCTTAAAATAGTAGCCTATATAATATAATACCGCGCCTATTAAAGATAACTATAAAATATTAATCTTTTATATAGTAAGAAAATTATTACCGATTAAAATTAGAATTAGTAAATATTTAAGTACGTATACCTAGTTAGTTTATTTATAGATTATATCGTTAGTAGCGTATATTTAAAGTATAAAATTTATAAAATACTAAGTCTAGATAGAAGTATTCTTATTAACGCCGTTTATCGTTATTCTATTATTTACGGGTAACTTATACATTATTAACTTTAAAAAAAAATATTGTAAAGTAGATTTACGAATTAGTAACGAGCCTAAATTCGTATTAGAGTAAAATTTAATAGGCTCGTTCTTATCTAATAAATAATACGCTTAAATAGAAGTATATTATTATTCTAAAGTAGATAAAGTCTATAGATATATTTTTAGTTTCTTAATACTAGATATTTTAGTAGGGGGAACTTTCTTTATAAGTTCTAGTAGTTCTTATACTAAGAAGTTACCTTTATTCTTAAGTAGCTTCTTTAGTCGTTTAAAGTATTAAACGACTTAAATAAACTATTACTAACTACGTAGATTTAGTAGTCTCTTATACTAAGTCTAGTTAGCGTATAGTCTACTTAACCGTTCTTATCTATTAGATTATTATCTTTACTTTTACTAGCGTAATTAGCCGTAGTAGTAAGTAGCTTAGAACGCTTAGAATATTAAGAATTAATATAGTTTATACTATCGTAATATATATAGAGATAATAAACTAGACGTTAGACGGTTTCTTAGTTAGTAGTCGTTTATCGAAGTACTTTAGTTAGGCGTAGAGTATTAGCTAGTATTATTAGAGTAGAAGTTAATATTTAGATCGTACGCGGATAAGTAATTAGTATAATTAGCTAGAAGAGGCCTTATACTATCTAGAACTACTTATACTAATTACGACGCTAACTTTAGTATCTATTATAACGAAGGTACTACGTTCTTACTACGTATTTCTATATATAGACTACGTCTAGAAATAGCTCTATTATTATACTAGGCTAGATAACTATAGCGGTTATAATAATTAGATCTATATTTTACTAAATATAGCGGATAAGAGAGCTCTCTTTCTTATAACCCGCTTTATATAGTAGAGTTTACTTCTTAGTAATATACTCTTATAAGAATAAGAGGTATTTATTTTTAAATAAGTACTTATAAAGTATAGCCTCTTCTTTTATTTCTAATAGATTCTTTACGAAACGATATCGTAATTAGATATACTATTCGTTAATATTTTCTATTATTCTATCGTAGATAGTATTAGATAATAACTTATACTAGTTTATAGCTTTACCTCTTATATATATTAGTAATACTTTTAATATACGCGCGGTTCTATATTCGTTAACTCGCTATATAATTTAATAAATATATACGTATATACTAGTAGTACTCTTATATAAACCTATATCTTCTACTTATAGCCGACGGTTATATTTACGCTATAGGCGTCCTTTACTATATTTATATATCGAAGAATACGCTTTATAGCGACGTAGAGAACTATAATAAAGAATATATTTAAAAGCGTAATATATCTAAGAGAGGCTATATTATACTTACGTTATATAAGTAGACCTTATAAATAGTACTATATTATATTCTTTAGAGGATAGTATATAACGACGCTAGCGAGACTTATTAAGAGGGTTTATTATATCTCGTATATTCTCTTTAACTAATATCTACTATTTAAAGAAAGAGAAAGTTCTACTAATCTCTTCTATTTTCTAACGGTTTAACTAGAGTTAATACGACTATAACTAAGTTAATTTCGATAACTTTAACTATAAGATTTTATTTAGTCTCTAGCGTACTATTAGGTCTTTTAATAGTTATAATAGGTTAGCGTCTTATAATATATTATAAGGTTATTTTTAAAAACGTTCTAGTAGGTTACTCTCTCGTTTCTCTTCGTAAAAAGACTATATTTCTAATAGATAGTAAGACTCTTATAGCTATCGCTAAGGCCTTACTTTCTATTATTATATTATCTATTATTCGGGCGGTATTAATACTATTTTATCTAAAGTCTAGCTATTAGTAGTTAGGCTCTTTTAAAATTATTTATACTATCTATTAAAACGCTCCTCGTTAAAATCCGGCGCTAGAAACTACTTTTAAATTACCGCCTCTACTTAAGAGCGTAGCTATTCTATATAGAGGCGCGTTAAACTATATATCGTATCGGCTCGTAATAGAATATTCTATAGAAAAGTAAAATAGACTAGCTAGAGAAAATCTTTCTCTTTAGCTAAAATCTTTACTACTATTACGTTTCTTTAATAAGTATTATTTAAATAGCCTTAGAACGGATAGCTATATAATAGTTCTAATTTTACTTATCGCTTACTCTTATTCTAAGAAGATATAATTAAACCTTTTTTTCTTCTATCTAATATTATTCTTTATAGCGTATTATCTATAGATTCTAGTAATATAACTTACGCTTATTATAGTTAGTCCGTATCTATACTTCCGTTAAATATAATTAGAGTTTCTCGTCGAGAGACGTCTATACGCCTCAATCTTAATATCGATAGCGGGGGTTAAGAGTAGATAAGATAGTAATTAAATACTAGCTTAATAGAAGTTTAAGGCTAGAAACAAGGCTTAATCTTATTAGACGATAATAATTTTTATACTCGTTTAATCCGTATTTTAAGACTACTCGATTAATAGGCTAGAGTATTTACCGCTTCGTAAATAGCCGACTATAAATCTCTAGGAAATATATCTAATAATAGTCGTAGATATAAAGAAAAACGTTCTAAAGATAGAGAAAAATATCGTTATTCTCGTCTATTTATTACTTAAATATTAGAAAGCTTAAGGTTTCGAAGCTCGTTATAGCTAACGCGGTAGAATATAGAATGTTACGGCACAGTCGCCCAGAAAGGCGGATAACGAAACCCTACGACTACTCACCGCCCACGTGACCAACTCGGGGCCTAACTCGGCAGAATACCTACCGACACTGATGCACCAGACCACCGCACACTCGCTCAGCAAAGCTCGGACCACCGATCAGTACTGATCAGTGGGTTAACATTACAGATCACTACTGATCGTACCGATCACTCCATGTATATAGACCACACTCATTTATCGTAGTTAGGACCCTCGTGGTCAACTTGTCAATTGATTCCTACCCTACTATTGTACGAACCTCCCCTGCCTACCACTGTATTGGCCCCTAGAAAGCCCAAGCTGCCTGACGACGCGCCTCGACTCCCCCAGAAAGAGTCCCGGCGAAACACTTTGACCACCTTTCTTAGGCACCGGAGGTAACCCCACCCTGAAAACTACTAACCATGACATCCTGGACCGAAATCAGGAACAACCTTCCGACGGAGGAGGAACAGCTTCAGTCAATCCGTCCCTTGATCCCTGGAAACCCAGCTCTTAACATGAGGCTGCTCATTTCGGAAGCATATTCCTCGGGCATAGCCTCCTTGAGTCGAGCAATCAACGGACCCAGAGTACCAGAGAACGCCAGTGAGGACTGCGGCCAAGTCCTTCTGGAGTACTTCATTCGAGGACAAGCCTTTACTGTCAACCGTACTATGCGGCCCTCCACCCCAGCCACCCCGCGACATCAGAATCGACCCCACAACACCAAACTAAAGATCAAGACCCCGACACCTACGATGGGGATCGGCGTAAGCTCAACGACTTCCTGGCCCAACTAGAGAATTACTTCGAATTCTACAAAGCATCATTCAAGGACGATGAGGAAAGGGTCCGCTTTGCAGGAACCTACCTCCGAGGTAACGCAGCACGGTGGTTCGAACCCTATCGAAAGGATTTCCGCTCGGCCATCCCACGTACGGAAACCAGTAGCCTGTTCGCCAACTACAATCGCTTCGCCGACGCAATCAGACAAGCCTTTGGTAGCAAGAACGAGGAGCAGGAGGCCGCCCTTCGAATTCAGGACCTCCGACAAACCCGATCAGTCTCGGAATATGTCACGGAATTCCGCATGCTCGCCTCCTACCTCAATTGGAACGACCAATCCCTCAAATACATCTTCTACAAGGGCCTAAAGCACAATGTGAAGGCCGAATTCGCCCGCACCGGATTACCCAAGGACCTTAGCGAGACCATCGACACGGCCATCCGAGTCGACCAACAACTGTTCAATTTCAGACAAGAGACAGGCCAAACCCGATACTCGGCCAACACCGCGCAACCTCGAAACAACCTACCCCGGGAACCCATGGACTTAGATGCCAACCAACGACGAAACCCTCGGCTGGCGCCGGAGGAAGAACAGCGACGGCGTGAAAGGGTCTTTGCTTCCACTGTGGAAAGCACGGACATATCAGCAGAAACTGCCCAGACAAACGAACCAGCAACCAGCGAACCAACGACAAGAAAACCACCTCGGCTACTGAAGGACGACCGGAGACCCCAACCATGACACCATCCACTGGTCCACTTGTAGCATCGAAGCCTGCCCCATTCACCAGGAAGCTAAGAACATCAGCGGGTACCACCCAAAAACTAGAAACGCCTACTGAACTGGGGCTACAGCAGGCGAGGCCCTGCCCCACAGGACCATAGCAGCATCGACCGGAAAAACCACAGGACACCCACCAGAAAGCAAAGGACTCCGCAGAATACGGGAACCACTGGGTTGTCGTGACAAAAATCAATGGACGCCGAGCGCTCACCCTCATCGACTCCGCATCACAAGGGAACTACGTCTCAAACCGATTTGCAGAAAAAGCCAACCTAAAACCCAGAGAAAAGGACCAACCATATCAGCTGAGAACTGTTGATGGATCCCCCAGCTCCTTTGGAGATGGAAAGGTAATCATCGAAACCCCGAAACTGACCCTCGAATACAAAAACCACAGGGAACGTATCTGTCTAGACGTTACCAAGATCCCCAAGTATGATGTCATTCTCGGCATCCCTTGGCAGAAGAAATGGAAAATACAATACGATTGGGACAATGGAGGAATTACCCTCAAGTCCAGAGAACGAAACCAAGAACCAGAATGGAAACCACGCACCATAGCCGAACCGATTACCCACGTAAGCCTAATTTCGAAAGCTGCGCTGGAAAGGACCCGAAAGAAGGGGCAAGCAATTGGAATGATGTGGTATCGCCCCACCACTACAAACAAAGAAAGAACCCGACAGATTAGTGCCACCAGACGAGAAAAACCAGACTACCCGACACCCGTGGGAGGAGATGACCCCACCAGGATACACGAACAGTACCTTGATGGCGTTCCTAAGGAATACCACCGGTTCAAGGAAATTTTCAGAGAAAAGATCGAAGACGCACTACCGGAACACAGACCATGGGACCACGAGATCAACTTGAAACCAGGCACTGAACCCCGATTTGGACCCCTATCCAATGTCGGAAAAGGAGTTACAAGCAATGAGGGAACACTTGGACTTACTACTGAAGAAGGATACATCCGACCCTCTCAATCCTCAGCAGGATTCCCCGTCCTCTTCGTACCAAAGCCCGGAGGCAAGTTACGCCTCTGTGTGGATTACCGATCCCTGAACGACATTACCATCAAAGACCGCTACCCTCTACCCCGCATCGATGAACTAAGGGATCGCCTCTCCGGGGCACGATTCTTCACCAAGTTAGACCTGCGGGATGGGTACCACCTTATCCGAATCAAGGAAGGACATGAATGGAAAACCGCATTCAGAACTCGATACGGTTTGTACGAGTACTTGGTAATGCCTTTCGGACTTACCAACGCCCCTGCCACATTCCAAGCCCTTGTCAACCACGTCCTACGAGAATATCTGGACCGATTCTGCACAGCCTACCTCGACGACATCCTGATCTACTCAGAAACCCTTGAAGAACACAAGGAACATGTATCCAAAGTCCTCCAGAAACTACTCGAATACAACCTCTCCGTCAAACCAGAAAAATGTACCTTCCATGCCCAAAGGGTAGAATTCCTAGGCTTTATCATCGAACCAGGAAAAATAGTCATGGACCCAAAAAAGGTGGAAGACATCCTGAAGTGGCCAGAACCAAGGAACGTCAAAGAAGTACAAGCCTTTTAGGGTTTGCCAACTTCTACCGACGATTCATCAAACGATACTCGCATGTAGCCGAACCCTAATCCGACTCACCCGAAAAATACCCTTTCACCTGGGAAGCACCCCAACAAGAGGCGTTTGATCAACTCAAAGGGCCTTCGTAGAAGCGCCGGTACTCCTCATGTTCGATCCTGACAAGCCACTCTACCTCGAAACTGACGCATCCGACTATGCCATTGGCGCTACCCTCAGCCAGCCAGACGACGAGGGAAGATTACACCTATCGCGTATTACTCTCGCAAAATGTCACCCGCCGAGCTCAATTACGAGATACACGACAAAGAACTGCTTGCGATCGTCACAGCGTTCAAGGAATGGCGACACTACCTTGAGGGAGCTAACTACGAAATCACGGTATACTCGGATCACAAGAACCTGGGATACTTCACAACCACCAAGGTGTTAAACAGAAGACAAGTACGATGGGCAGAACAACTCGCCCCTTCTACTTCAAGATCCACTACCGCAAGGGAAGTGAAAACGGCAAGGCCGACGCACTTAGCCGCAGAGCCGACCACGTGGAAGGAAAGCCAGAACTATCACCAGCAGTACTACGACAAAATGACGACGGCACGTTAGGCCCCAACCGCCCCCGAATCATTGAAGAATCCGACGCACCCTGGGAAGAACGAATACTGGCACCCATCATAAGGCTAGGGAGCCCCATCGACGACGACGAACCTCCACGAAACCCAACACCAGAGCAGGAGCCGGAGGACGAAGAGGAACCGCAGGACGAGGAACCCATACCAACACTTGAAGAAACCACGGAAGAGGCAGTAAACGAGGAAGAAGATGACACCGCCACTTGGGAACAAATCATCCAAGGAAAATATAACAATGATCCGCTATCCCAAGAACTGCTTCAACGAATAGGCACCCCCGAACATGACGACCCCGACCTAGTCCAAGACCATAGAGGCAACATACTATTCCGCGGAAAAATCTACGTACCCACACCTCTGCGCAAACGGCTGACAAAGGAATACCACGAGTCCGCAGTTCACGGACACCCAGGAATGACAAGAACCTTGGAACGGCTTGCAAGACACTTCTACTTTCCCCGAATGAGGAAAGTAGTAGAGAAAGTCATCCAGGAATGTGACGAATGCGCAAAAACAAGGTGGCACGACATGCACCATACGGACAACTACAGCTCATCACAACACCAACCAAACCCTGGGAATCGGTCACAATGGATTTTATCACCGACCTGCCAAATTCAGTAGACCCTGTGACTAAAGCACGACACAACGCCATCCTGGTCATTGTCGACCGCCTGACAAAATGGGCATACTTCATCCCTTGTAACAAAAAATCGGAGCAGAAGGCTGCGCCTACCTCTTCCTCAGATATGTCTTCGCCCACCACGGGATGCCCAAGGAACTAATCACGGACCGAGACCCACGATTCAGAGCTAAGTTCTGGCAAACCTTGGTCCACAAGTTAGGAACTAAACACAAGATGTCAACAACGGCACACCCGCAAACCGATGGACAAACGGAACGAACCAACCAAACGCTAGAACAGTACCTAAGATTCTACCTGAATTACAGGCAAAACAACTGGGTCGAACTCCTACCATTAGCCCAATACGCGTACAACAGCACATCAACGGAAGCCACACAAACCACGCCCTTCTACGCCAACTACGGATTCGACCCTACTGCCTTCGGAGAACCCCAGATCTGCGAAGTACTCGCCCAAAAAGCTATGCTCAGAGCAGACCAGCTACGTGAACTACACCAGGAACTGGCCCGAGACATCAAATTCACCGCATACCGAATGGCCATGTACCATGACAGACGGCGCCAGGCGTCGCCGCCCCTGAAGGAGGGGGATAAAGTCTGGCTCCTCAGAAAAAACATCAAAACAACACGATCGAACGACAAATTGGACCACAAGAAAATCGGACCCTACCAAATTGAGAAAACTTTCACCTGTTTCCTTTAAACTCAGATTGCCAGAACAAGTGGGTATACACCCAGTTTTCCACATCTCTTTACTTGAACCCGCACACAGCAACGCCGAACCTGACCCAGAACTTGAAATACACCCCGATGACGCCGACAAAGAATGGGACGTAGAGAAAATCTTGGATGGAGACTGGATCGACGGTCAATTTAAGTACCTCATCAAATGGGAAGGAGCGGATTCCGCCGGGAACCCGTGGGAACCCTCATGGGAACCAATCTCTTACCTTAACTGCGAGGAACTCATCCATGAATACCACCGACGAAACCCTGACCGCCCAAACCCAGAGCATCCTCCCACGACGCAAACCCCGGAGGAGGCGTCAAGGACACCTGAAACTGGTCCACCGGTGCCTCTCGAGGAACCAGCCCGTCGGAACCCGCCACGTCACCACCGCCTGAACCAGATAACAAGGACCCCTGAGCCGCCCGCGCCTCCTGCGCCTCCTCAGCCTCAATGGCCGCCAACTCCCGCTCAAACAACTCCTGACTCCGGGAATCCAGGAAGGAAAGTGTCCGCAACAGGCGGATCACCTTGGACCGAGAAGTGGCGGTACGACGAACCAAACGTTGAGCCTCCTCTTGCAACCGCTGAATCTCGGCCTCATCCCTTTCGATCTCGCGCTGGGTCTGCTCAATCTGAGCCCACCCGGTCCCGTTGTTGATCCACACGACGAAACTCAATAGGGAAGCCATGTCAGAAGGAAAGGAACAAAGGTGGCCTCGCTTGCACACTCGTAACACCTCTTGGAATCCGGCGACACAAGACAACGAAGACGAGGTCTCTCCACACAAAGGAACAACGTCTGGGAGCGTCAGTACCGTTACGAAGGATACGGGCGAGAAGCGCGTCGACGAGCGGAACTGGACATGACGGCAGAGAAATAATCTCAAGGGAACTAAGGAGGAGCTCAACTACCTTTATACTCGACCTTCGGGCCGAAGGTTGCCTAGAGGGGGGATAGTGTTACGGCACAGTCGCCCAGAAAGGCGGATAACGAAACCCTACGACTACTCACCGCCCACGTGACCAACTCGGGGCCTAACTCGGCAGAATACCTACCGACACTGATGCACCAGACCACCGCACACTCGCTCAGCAAAGCTCGGACCACCGATCAGTACTGATCAGTGGGTTAACATTACAGATCACTACTGATCGTACCGATCACTCCATGTATATAGACCACACTCATTTATCGTAGTTAGGACCCTCGTGGTCAACTTGTCAATTGATTCCTACCCTACTATTGTACGAACCTCCCCTGCCTACCACTGTATTGGCCCCTAGAAAGCCCAAGCTGCCTGACGACGCGCCTCGACTCCCCCAGAAAGAGTCCCGGCGAAACATAGAAACTCGTACTAATTTAACTATAGCTAACGCTAATTAGTTTTATTAAAATAATAATCTTATTAAGATAATATATAATAACGTTATCTAGCTCGCTAACGTTCTAACTATTAGTATAGCTATATAACTATTGCTACTATAGCTATATAGACGTTCTAACTATTATTATTATAACTATATAGGCGTTCTAACTATTAGTATAGTAGTATAGATATTCTAGCTATTACTACTATAGCTATATAGGCGTTCTAATAGTTACTACTATAGCTATATAGTAGTATAAAGCCTTTTAATATTACCCGTAGATACCCTATAGTACTACTCTAAAGCGAGTAGCGCGCGGATAATAGTTAAAAAAGTTCGTAGCTACTAATTATTAGAGTAAAAACTCGTATATATCTATATTCGTTATCTGGTCTTCGTCTAGAAGAGAGCGAAGGAGCTAAACTACCCAGCGGCGCTAGCGCCGCGCTAAGCGTACTAAGCGTACTTGCCATAACAGTAGATGATGCCGGCGGGCACGAGGGCGGTGCGGACGGCGCCCGGCGTCTGCTTGGCGGCGGCGGCGGCGGCGGCAGCATCGGCGTCGAGGACGAGGTTGTCGACGGCGCGCGAGGGCGTGGCGCGGATGAGGGAGACGATGGATGCGAGGCCCGTGGTGTCGTCGTAGACGGCGTCGGTCGGCTCGCCGAAGCGGCGGGAGGCGATTTCGGGCGCGGCGAGGAGGCTGGCGCCGGAGATTTGGATCCAGTGGGCTGGAGAGAGGCGAAGAGGAGTGGGCGGAAGTGTTAATTCAACTTGGATTTTTTTTTGTTTTTCTTTCCGGATGGTGGGGAGGATCAGGGGGCGGACGGACCGGGTGTGGGGCGCCGGGTGGAGGTTAGGCCTTTGTGGATGGATTGCGCGCTCGCGAGGTGGCTGGTGGAGGCCAGGTCTGGGGATTGGTGAGTGGGTGTTCGGCTGATGTTGGGTGGGGGGTGCGGCGCACGCAGGACGATGTCGGCTTTTGAGGCCTCGGATTCGAGGATGGCGGCATCGTCTAAGCTGCCGGGGACAATTGGAACATTGGGAAATGCTTTCGTGATGATAGCTGCCTTCTCGGGGTCTCTATTGAGTACTACGATTTCGTATTCTGGATGCGTGGTTGCGAGAGAGTGCAGGACTTGTCCGCCAATGTAGCCGGAGGCGCCGGTTCTGAATTCAAGGAATCAGTACTTTCAATGATTTTGGAGATTAATGGCAGAGCTACGAACAGGAAAATTCTCGTCATTGTGATGGCCCACAGTTTCGTCCGTGATAACTGCGCTAAATTGCGTCGAAGGCTTTTGAAATCAGTAGAGAGCACCGAACAGGTGGTGTTGTAAACAGCACAGAGCGCAACATTTCGAAGTCAGTATATTATAGTCATGAGATGTATTTGTCAGATGGATGCGGTTGGCAGACGTTAGAAGCAGGTTTGTGCGATGGTATCATTCAGTGCTGTGAACGCGAAAGGAACGTGTTAGCGACGGCCGGGAGAAGCAGACGTAAAAGGCACGTCTCCGCGACGCCCGCCGAACGCCTCCCGAATCACGAACTTCGGCCCGGAACGCCGAGGCCACCGTTCCGGTTCCGGTGAATGCCGATGTGTGCCGATGGGCGTTCGCCCTAAACCTACTCAGCATATTTTCCTCTGCGTAGGAAAAACCCCAGGGGAAGTACAGCAAGAATCGGCCTGTAGTTTGTAGCGCCGAATATCATTCCTTTTCTCTGTATGGGGTAACAATGCTGGCGAAACTCGCTTAGTTCCTACATTGATGTAATGGGCAAGAATTAATATTTAGTGACCGACTCTCTCGCTCTTGGCCAGCCGCGCATTCCTAGCACCCCTTATCTAGTGTGAATGGCAGCGTCTGCTCAGCCATGATGAGATCCTCAGAGGCATCTGCTGCCTGAAGATTACCTTTTTCGAGGACAGTTCGGGCGTGGAATCGCTTTCTCTATAGAAAAATCAACAGAAGAGTTGGAATAATTCTTAGGAACCCAGCCATTCGGGACATAATTCCCTCCGGAATCTTGCTCCCGACAAAATATATATTGGAGAAAGCTAACAAAGCCCGGCTCTGACGGAGCGGCGCAAATCTTATTTTCATGCACGATCAGCGTCAGAGAGGAGCTAGGAATTTATTTGTACGGTCGATAGATCTCACTGGTACCTGCACGAACAGCTGATGAGGACGGCTATATTTCATTTTGTCTTTTTAGCTCAGATTTCACTCTTGGATCTGTTCTGCGTATTCGTCGTGATTTCTTACGTCTATTCATACCCTTCTCTCCCGATCCTCACCTCTCACAGTTCGAAACCTTGAGTCTTGGCGTAGGTTCCCTATACTCTTGGGTACAAACAGCACCATCCCCAAAGCCGCCGCACTGCCGACGACCAACAACACCATGAGGTCAGTGCCTTCGCTGCATAACTTCTCCAAACGACCAGCAATCACGAGCATCGGCTTTCTGTGGCATTTATTCAGCGAGACAGTCAAGAATCTTGGTCGCACCGGCCAATACCCCGCATCTTGGCCATCCAGTTAGCTCCCGTCACGCGACCACGTAAGCTCTCGGCACGACTCGAACGATCCTTCCGGGCAGCGCAGTAGTGTCCGTCATTCTATAGCGTTCTACGCAGCGAATGTCCGTTCGGCATCTGGAAATGTCCTACCGCTTGCGCCCAAGGATCGGGATCGTGCTTCCCAGATTTCGGGGTTGCATATAACGTGGGCAAAAGATCTCCAGTTCCTGGTCAAACCAACCACACTGTTCCAGCTTCCTGCATCTTGCAGACCTGCGAATCAAAGATATCTGTTTTGACGTAGGCGAGAAGCTATGTCAGCCAATCACTCTCCCAGCAATGGCGGCGACGTCGTGGACAAGGAGACCGCAGTTTATGCGGATCCGAAGAACACGTCGGAGCATTTGGAGGATACTGTGGTAGAGCTGCGGGAGAACTACGTCAAATCTGGTAAGGGGCCGTTTTGTCTGTCTGCTCGTATAGAAATTAACGTTGCCGCAACCAAGGGTTCATGGGCATGTTCCAGTCCAAATATGTCGTCCTCTGTGCAACCGTAGTCCGTCTGGGAGCGTTTCTGTTTGGTTATGGTAGGACTGCAAATCGGTGTCAAGAGTATCGGAATGTCTTCTAATATCTCACGCCTCAAAGATCAAGGAGTTATATCTATCATCCTCGTGATGGACCAATTTACGGACAAATTCCCTCGAGTATCCGAGGATGCAAGCGGAGGAGGCTTCTGGAAAGGTTTCATGACTGCTATGATTCAATTGGGAGCCTTAATCGGTTTGTTTAAGACAAATTGTCAGCAACTTCTGAAGCTAACCCTGGTTCCCAGGCGCACTCAACCAAGGCTGGATTGCCGAGAAATACTCCCGCAGGTATTCCATCCTGATTGCAGTGGTAATTTTCATTATCGGGTCCGCAATCCAGACCGGCGCCGTCGACTACGCCATGCTCGTCGTAGGCAGGTTGATTGGCGGTATTGGAGTCGGCATGAAGAGCATGGTCGTTCCACTGTACATCTCCGAAGTCTCTCCTCCCGAGATCAGAGGTCAGTGGACCAACACCTTTTTCTGAGGTTAGCTGCTCATCATCTTCCGACAGGTTCACTCCTTGTCATGGAGGAATTCTCCATCGTCTTCGGCATCGTCATCGCATATTGGATCACCTTCGGCACGCGCTATATCGGCGGACAATGGTCTTACTGGCTACCCTTTCTCCTACAAATCTTCCCCGCGCTTCTCCTGGGTGTTGCCGTCATGTATATTCCCTTCTCACCACGCTGGCTAGCGTCCAAGGGCCGCGACGAAGAGAGTCTGGCGTCTCTCTCTAAGCTGCGCAACCTTCCGCCGGATGACCCACGTGTGCAGGCAGAGTGGCTCGACATCCGCGCCGAAGTGGCATTCCACCGCGAAGTGGCCGAGAAGAAGCACCCGCACCTGTTCACCGCGACGAAGAAGAGCCGGTGGGCTAGCATCAAGTTGGGACTGGCTGGCTACGCAGACTGCTTTAGGCAAGGGTACTGGCGGAGGACGATGGTGGGAATCTTGATCATGTTCTTCCAGCAATTCGTCGGGATCAATGCGTTGATCTATTACTCGCCATCGCTGTTCGAGACGATGGGAATGGGGTACAATATGCGGCTCATCTTGGGCGGCGTGCTCAACATCACTCAACTGGTGGGTGTGGCCACGAGTCTGTACACGATGGATGCGTTCGGCCGGCGGCCGTTGCTATTGGCTGGCAGTGCTGGGATGACGATTTGCCATCTCATCATTGCGGTGTTGGTTGGGTTGTACTTCCATTCGTGGGATGACAATAAGGATAAGGGATGGGTATCTGTGGCGTTCCTATTTGCGTACATGTTGATCTTCGGCATGACGTGGGGACCGGTTCCTTGGGGTAAGTCGTCATTATAGTCGGGTCCCCGGGGTATTGCTTGCACTTGCTGACTCGGAAACAGCCATGCCCAGTGAGATCTTTCCCAGCTCGATTCGCACAAAGGGTGTGGCATGGAGTACCTGCTCGAACGTGAGTCATCTTAGCCAGCAATCACTCGCGCTATTCTGGACCATTCTAACTTATCCAGTGGCTCTTTAACTTTATTATCGGCCTGATCACTCCGCCTTTGATTCAAAACACCGATGGGTTCGGAGCGTATACGTTCTTTGCTGTGTGGTGTCTAGTGAGCTTGATATGGGCATACTTCCTCGTTCCGGAGACGAAGGGAAGAAGCTTGGAGGACATGGACCAGGTCTTCAAAGACAGGGCAGGCACGGAAGACAAGATAAGAAGGAGAGAGATTGTGTCGGAATTGAAGCAGAGGGACCGTCATGGTGTGGCTGAGGCATGAAGGGCAATCTTGTGGTAACTTTCATGGTCTTGTATATAGAGACGACACACCACGTCCCACTAGAGCTTGAAGGATCGGTTCGGTAACCAGCGAGAATAAACTTTATAAATACCTAAGGAACAGTACGAGAAATCGAACGATTGGCACGACACTTGTCGCATAGAGTAGAGATAAATTTTAATGAAATCCGGTGCCTTCGGAGGCCAATTGAGATGATTGTGTATATGACTGAGACGGTGACGTCGATAGTGCAGATGTTGAGTTGGGAAGTGAGAGAGCACCGGACGAGTGATCGAGCAATACGAAATGTGGACCGTGCACAACTCACGGAACGGATAAATGATTGTGCCGCTCCGAGGCTTGCCAACTTAGCGCTCCAGCCTCCTCAGTTCCACTCACCCAACCATCACCACCATCTCCCGTTCGCTCTTCAACATCTCGACCGCATCCGAGACCATCGCTAGCCTTTCGTCGGCTCACCATCCTTCTCGCCCAAATCGCATTTTCTGCAAACATTATTCGACTTTGCATGCTTGAGGCTCTCCGGCGCCCATCGTCCCGACCGCGTAACAGCCCTTCGCCTGCGTGGTAGCCCCTCGCGCAAGCTGCTCCGGACGTGTAGCAGCACCTCGTGTCATTTCTGACGCGCACGCTGCTCCGTCCGTGTGGCAGTGTACCGCGCTGCTACCCTGGCGCCACCTGTTCCGATCGCGTGGCAGTCTTTGTCTTGGACATCCTCAAGCTGCGGTCGGTCCCCAGCAGCGATTGCAACTACAAGTCCACCGTGGCCTGGGTCGCATACGGAGTCGGGGCTACTCCTGGGCATCAGCGCTCGAAAAGCCCGGGTGGGCGGGTTTCCCACGAATGAGTGGGGGTGTCGCTGTCTCCTGAGACTGCGCTTCTTACACAACTGACCGCGAGCTACAGGTACCCACGACGTTGAACGACCGAACATGGAGTCTCGGGAAGCTAGAGTCAACAAGGCGTTGGGTGTGGAGCCGCAGTGGGTGGTTGCAGATCGAGTCATCGCGGCGTGGGATGATGAGGAGCGGAATGTTCATTTTCTTGGTCGTTTATCATCTCACAATAGAAAGGCTGAATTTTCCCTCATGCTTGGTCATTTTTCAGAAGATACGGACGCTTTCCTTCTGCTGCTTCATCTACCACTACGCGTCCGTGCGGGAAGTGCATCAAAGCCAATCGACTTATTCATCGTTCTTCCTGTTGAAAATCTCAACTCCCCTTCTTCGCTCAACATATCGCCCATCACATCTTCAGAACTACCCGAACCGCATCAAGACGCCATCAGATCTGCTAGTCTGACAGCGTCTTCAAACGTTTTTCGCGTGCAGCTTCGCGTCAGGGAGCCTGGCTACGTGTTGATGCCCAGGATGAAGATCAAGAACGAGCTTGTCGGCACACCAAGGGACCTCGTCCTGAGCTTGAAGTCGCTGTCTAAGGCATCCAGCTTCGATGTATATCTCAAACGGAACACCTACTCCCAAGTGGCTCTAAATGGACTGGCCTCGGCTGTTCTCGAGGGTACCGCTCACACGCCGGCATTCCGTTTGAAGTCGATGTACCAGGGCCGTGGCGCGAAACAAAACGCGTGGGAGCTGTTCGGCTTAGATGCAGCTGACACGACGCTAAAGGCGGGCAACCCGTTGGCACTGAAGCCTTGCGAGGAGGACCGAGAAGGCAGTGCTCCGCCTCCGTATGAAGAGGTAGTGCGGACTCCTACACCTTCCCCGGAAAAGCTTGCGGAGGAGCCTTCATCAGACCACCAGGAGAAAGGCGATCTGGAAACACCCCGCACTCCCGATGTGGTTGTTCGAGACAGCCAGTCTCTAGTCGAGGAAACGCCACCAAAGCAGCTTCTTTATGCAAACAGGACTTGCCGCAAACGCGCTTATGCAGATGCCGAGAGCCCAACAACGTCGGACAAGGACGCCGAGACTGAAACGAAGAGAGCTTCGAGGAGCCTAGTGCAGCTTCCTCTGTTTGCAAACAGCTCAACACCAATTCCGGGGTCGCCGCCGCTCATACACAGACCGCATAGCTCCCCTCCGACATCCCATGCTTCTTTCGCCGCTCAGTCAGGCGTCCGCTCTGTCCCGGACCTTGAGGCACCGCGACATAATCTGAGCACGGACATGCTGCTTTGCGAGGTCGCTACTTGGCTCCAGGATGGCTGGGCCGTTGATTCGAATGTGCATCGGAAGCTCATGATTCCGCTACTTGCATTGGGTTATCATGCACGTCGACGGGACTTAGTCGACTTCGACTTGGCTAAGGGTCGATGTACCTCGCTCTTGTATATTCGTATCGCTACTCAGGCAGGCGCGGGATCATTTGTCACTCGTCAGCAAGCTTTCTCGTGCGCGGATTTCGATGTGGAGGAAGACATGACCCAGTTGATTGCATGGGCAAACGGTTCCATCTTCCGTGGCGTTGAGAGCGTCTTGCGAGAGGAAACGGCATTGCTCGGAACATTTGCGGCACGAGTCTGCGACAATGGCTTAGCAGCAAGGGAAGCGTACATCCGTCAAAGGGCACTGTGGGTAGCAAGCGTGTTCGTTTGTTTCGGCACCTCGAGAGACGTCGAAACACTCACCGAGAGGAGGTTCAACATAGTTGAGTACTAATCGTATTATCGTTTCTGTCATTTCAGACCGCGGAGTGTTTTAAAGCACACGCCTTTTGTTTCTATTCATCTATCTGCGTGCAGTGATATTTATCCCTTGTCGAATAACAGCGCTCCCCTGTGTTTTTCGGCTTCGGTTGGTGTCCGATTACGAACGCGGTTACCTCTCGGTCTCGATCTAAGAAGACCACGGGACCGAGACACGAGCCCTACCCGCCTTTAGCTGCGGCATCTAACAGGCTATTTTGAGCTAGACCAAAGGCTTGTCCAATAGATAAGTGTCCACGTATGGAAGCCTGAGGAGGATCGGCGCAGCAAGATCTACATCAACTCATGTGCTGAACACGATCTGTCAACTTCACCGATACTTTCACCTTCGTTTCATGTTCAAACTTACATGGCACTTTGCACTATCTTCCTCACCACCGTCGAGTTGGACGTCGCTAATATCCTGTCAACGTCCTTTCGAGATAACGGCGAAGTGTTTTGGCATCTATCACACCGGCATGACGGCGTCCCAAGGCAGTGCGCCGAAGCTTAAAACGCATGCCAAGCTTACCGTAGCCTAAAACATCCGCAGGATGTGGGCACTACGGCATAAGCTTTCTCGTGTTTCCTGCAGCTTCAACCTCCGTATAAGAGGGATGTGTATATCCACTATTACCCAGTGGAGCATCATTCCTTTCTTCATCCCTGAACCTCCCACCACTGCAAGAGAAACTCGCACACAACCTCCCCAAGACCTCTTTCGACCGCAGAAAGATGTACGAATTCTCGTTTGCTGAACCAAATCACGGACACGCCCGTTCGGATTCCAGCTTTAGCAGGTTCGTCAACAAGACTTCAATACTGCCCTAGAATCATCCCAGCCCCCTTCTGATTGAGACCTCAGTAGCTCCTCGATACATGTACACGATGACAAAACGACCCTCCTCCCATTAGTCGAATCTCCTCTCCGCTACGCAAAAGGGGATGACCCTCGCTTCGGACTCCGCTCGGAATCGAATTCTGTCGAGCTGTTCTTTGACCTATTCCTAATCGCCAATCTCGCGACATTCACCTCTACACACTCGATCACGGACACGAATACTCTGGTTGCATACATTGGCCTTTTCGGAATTATTTGGTTCACATGGCTGCAAATCACTCTCCATGATGTGCGGTTCGCATTGGATTCCGCTTACGAACGCGCTTGTAAAGTGTTTCAATTCATCATTTTCGTGGGCTTCGCCCTCGTTGGCTCATCCTTCCACCCAGGTGGCAAAGAGCACAACAATACTGTGGGATTAAATGACTCTGATAGCCCGATCACCTAGGCTGACTCATATCCAGATTTTCAAAATTCTATGCATCATGCTCTTTGTCAGCCGCCTGTTGCTGGCAATGCAGTATTCAGTCGCTTGCTATTTTATACAGAAAAAGGTGAAAGGCCTCCGCTTTCCCCTAGCTCTCACCATCACTACTTTCCTTCTCTGCGGCGGAGCGTACTATTCCATGGTTCCCGCCTTCTCCGCGACATCGGGCAATGGCATGGGTATCTACTACGTCTGGTACATTATCATCGGGATCGAGGTCGCTGTCGTGATAGGCACGGCGTCCATCTGGCGCAAACTGAGCTTCAAGAAGACGCACTTAATGGAGCGCATGGGCCTACTCACGCTCATCATCATCGGCGAAGGCGCCATCGGCGTCACGAAGACGGTCGCGAAGCTAATGAGCAAGTCGGGCCTCACATTCGAAGGCTGCTTCCTCGTCATCTGCATCGTCCTCATCCTAACCTTCCTCTTCGTCCTCTACTTCGACACGACCACACACCAGCACTTCGGCTCCATCCGGCAGCTCATCTGGGCGGGTCTCCACTTTCCCCTCCACCTCGGCATCGTCGGCATCGTCGAAGGATCCCAGCAAGTCGCGCTCGCGCGCTACGTCTTCAAGCAATTCACCACCTTCCAGCACGCAGCCATCCGGTCCTGCCTCTCGCAACACCTTTCCGGCACGGACCTCACGGCCCCGCTCATCGACGCCCTCAAGTCGTTCAAGCTCGACGAGAAGCTCGAGTCGCGCGACCAGGTCCCCGTCATCCTGTCGTCCATCTACGCCGCCGGCAACGCCACCGACGTCTGCGCGAAAGCGAACCTCACCACCGGCGACGACGGCGTCGCCGTCCTCCCGCAGTCGCTCATGGCCGCGACCACGGACCTCCTGGGCGGCCTGTTCGAGGCCACGGGCGTGCGCGTCGCCGCCGGCGAGAACGCGTTCGTCAGCGCGCGGTCCGCGTACTTCACGCTGTATTTGTACTACTGGACCAGCATCATGCTCGCCATGCTGTGCTTCGCCGCCCTGTTCTGGGTCGTCTGCTCCAAGGAGCGGCGCAGGTCGAACGTGTTCGAGAAAGTCGCGGTGACCGGAAGGGTGCTGGTGGCGTTCGTCGCCATTGGCTTGGGGGCTGGTGCTGCGAATCACATGTTTATTTATAAGTTGTTTAGAAGCCATGCCGTGTTGCCGCTGGTGGCCGGGCTGTTGGGCGCGGTGGTCTTCGCGGATCGGATCGGGAGGAGGGTGCTGCTTATGAGGGGGGGTTAAATAGAGGTCATATGGCTGGCTACGATACGAGTTTGCGTTATTCTAAGGGTTAGGTATTATAGAGTCTAATTCTATAGATTCTAGTTTCGAAGAGCCTGTTAATAGAGCTTATTTATTTGTCTATTTATTTATTCGTTTAACGTTCGTATAGAAGCTAAGCTTAAGATAGACAGCTTAGTAGGAATTACGAATGGGGGACAGGGATCTCGATGCGTGGATGTGTATATATTGTTGTTGTTGCCTATCTGGATGGCGATCCGCTACTACAGGGCGGATCGCCCTACCGTTCCTTCCCTACGTATCGTGATATCTAAGGGACGATGATTTAACAGATCGCGATCTGTCACGACTATCTTATAATACGTAGAAGCCAAAGGAAAAAACAAACAAACAGCAAACGAAAATCGAAAAAAGCAAAACCCACTTACGGATTGCAATTCCGTCCTACGCATTGATATTCCTCTATTCCTAAACTATTACTCCCTCCACTCGGCTCCTACTGAGCCCCGTTGGTCCTTCCGACCGCGTAGGTGCACGTTCCGTACGAAAGGATTTTTATTAATTTCTTTTCCATATGTGTGTATGTGTGTGTATTACCTCGCCGCGGATAGCCGACCGATAGCCGGGAGTGCCGCATTAGGCGGAGGTAACGGTTGTCGGGATATTATTATTATATATAGACTTTATACTATCTTAGCGGCTTACTAAGGACGCTTAAGTAGATTATTTCTTACTAAAAGCTCGATGCTCCTTTCGGACGAGTAAACTACTAGTGTTTTAGGAGGCGTCTGCCTACGTTACTACTAAAGCGTAGGAGAGGAAGGCTAAAGAGCGGTGAATTCTTTTAGCCTATATAGCAATCTCGAAATTTTTGTCTATTCGCATTCAAAGATACCGAATCTCCCATTCTGGGATATACATCTAGGCTAGCTTTCGAGCAGACGAAACTCAAAAGGGCTATGTCCCCAGTCTGATCCTTCCTAAGAGGTTAGCTCTCCTATAATCGCACTAACTCTTGGCCAAATTCTGTCCCGATGGGTTCTAAAGGGCTCGTCTCGGTGAGTATTCGCATAATCGGCTATCTCGTCGAAGGAACTATCGTTTTTGAAGATACTGGGGTGTATACAGCGCTTGAAATGGAGTCGGATCACAGCGATGTTTGCTGGAGAGGAGAACTGCATTACTCCAGGTTGAGACTATGATCGAGTTAGATCAAAGATAAAACACTGCTCTGGATTGGACTTACGAGTATAGAATTGAAGAGATCGATGTAAGTCCCAGACGAGGATTCCCTGAGATCAAAAGCCACGACGACCTGCAAGCATGCTCTTGTCTACTTCTAGTTAAGGCTTGGTCATACGCTATTATGGAAGGATGAATACCAGAAGTACATTATCTGTAATGTTGGGTCTTGGGAGCCCTAAGCTCTTTTCCAACAGCATGCTGATGATGTTGGACCGCATGAAACGGTGCATAGGACTCTCAAGACTTCTTCCGTCCGCCTTGGGTATTACAAGACGCGCGGTTATAGGAAGCCTGTTGAGCTGTCCCCTAACGAGACTCACGCTCGTGAGGACGCGCTCAATCTCGTTGAAGTCAATCAGGCCAACTTTGCTATGCAGCATTGTGTTTCCATCTCGGAACTTGCCGGTGTTGGTCCTGATGATCTCTGGAAGAACACCTGCAATGCGGAGTAGCAAGTTGTAGTCGGATGTCAACGGTGTGTTGATCCTAAATGTATCGATGACCTCGATGATGTGTACGACGTCGATCGCATCAATGAGGTGGCCGTTTCCATTATTCTTGTTCTGTTCGAGCAGAAGCCTCATTCTTTGCACGAATGGTAGATCATCGAAGAGGGTCTCCGGGAGTCGGCTCGCGTTGTAGAAGGGCAGCTGAATGTTTTGTGGGACCCGTTTCCAGGAGTCCTTGACCATCTGAACAACTTTGGTAATCCGAACGGTGACGTTGATCTCCTCTATCCGCTTTTGAATCTCTTTGATCCGCTCGGATAAATCGGTCTTCTCGTTGCTAAGCTGATCCAGTAAACCCTGGAACTGTTCTTTGTTATGAAAGTCTCGACATGCTTGGCCAACCCACTGAAAAGCTTCGGTCGACATTTTTTCTCGTTGGGATTTACGAAGTCGCAGAGATACTTTCGCTGTATTTATATATTTAGACGCCGCCATGGCCCACTCGCGCGTAGTCTCTCGTCAAATTCGCGTAGCCGCTTTTGTGCCTCTCCATAATCTTTCAAACGCATCGTCGACACGGCTGTGTTTCCGTCTTTAACCCCATCTGGAACTACTCCCGTGCGTATATTCAAATGTCGGGACCGCAGGGCTCATTATCAGAACTTTATCCTCATGTCAATATGCCAGAACTGCCAACCTGCAGCTTCCGGCTGCATAATGTGATAAAATCACCTGACTGCATTACATAGAACTATTAACTCTGACTAATACTTCTTATATCCACAAATCGAAGCGGGAATGTTTTAAGGAAAGTAGTGGAAAACGGTTAACACACGACGCTCCTCCGTGGTTCTCGTAATTTCACGATTTAGCACCAGACTCTTCTGATAAACTTGGTTTGACTTCTTCTGGCAGCATCAATTATTCTGAAATACATTGATTACAACCCCCTTGCCATACCCAAGCGATTGCGAGAGCTAGTAATTCACCACGCACTACAGATCCATCCCCCGAGAAAGATTCCGGAAGAATTCTTCGTAAAGACCTCGGATCTGCTCGTGGACAAAAGGCGTCATGAATTTCTGATTTGCATCCACCATGAGCGCCTTGATTTGGGCAGTCTCTCCATCTTCCAAATACCTTGCAGGGTCGTCGGTGGCTTCTCCCAGCATCCTCGTACCAGCTATGATTGCGGTGAAAGAGAAAAAGTCACGCTCAGTTTTGCGTGTCTAAATTATGAGTGATTTTCATCGCAGAGGGGTGATTTGCGCCATACCTGTCCAAAAGTCTTGACCACAGTCTCCAGATTACTATGGACAAAGCAAATGTCAGAAAATTCGAAAGCCATATCAGACCATACGCTCAATGCACGGGTCCCGTCGGCGTTGACGGTACGATGCAGATGAAACATAAGCCAATGCGTCCATTTTCTTTGCATGTCGTCCCGAGTGTGGCTTTCAGACAGATGCCGCACAATGTCATATACGCAGAATTGTGAAGCCAGCCGGCGATTACGAGCAAGTCTTCGCGAGAGCAGTGGCAGGCGCTCCAGGAATTCCTCTTGCTGATAAAAGTCCCGCATGGCGCGGATTGGAGCAAGAGTGTCCATGTACATCGGGTTGTTATTAGGTTCGTTCGGATCCCAATAGAACAAGATTTTCGGAGTGAAAAGCGCCAGTTGAATCGCATGGTGTAGCAACATAGCGTCTCTTTTCGAGGCATTCTGTAGAGTGGTTAACGGTTTGTGAGAAATTGACCGAAAGTAGGAAGATAATTGTCGAGGAAGAAAGCCCTTACAACGCAAACGGCAAGCCAAAATATCTTGCGGTTTTCTGATGTCGATGACTGGCTTTCCACAGTCATGGCTAGGCTCACATGGGACGAATTGAAGGCATGAAAGCCTTCTGTGTCCTTTCTCAGCGCATACCCGACAATTTTCTCGAATCCCATTCGCACAAAGGAATCGATGGACGCTTGAACGACCGTCTCAACGGACTCCCGGAAAAAGTTCGAATGAATTGTTGGTCCTTCGCTGGAATAGACAATTTCCGGCCATTGTATCTCTGGGCATTCCGACTTTTCGGACGTATGGGCGAGGGTTTGCCACACCCGATCGAATTTCAGTCCACATGACGGACAGTATAGAATCTCAATCCTAATCAATAACAAGCTTGTATCGCGCTCTGATGGAATTACCGCTGCATTTTTCACAGAGCTGGTGACCACAGGAGAAAGCAAAAGACTTCGTGAAGAACAGGCTTTTTCCGCACCCCTCACAACGGCTCTTGAAGACAATTTTCCGGCCGACATTCACCAGCTCCTCCTTGTACCCGACGTGTCGGCAATCGTCATCATGCCAATGTCCATTACTTACCCTTTCCTGCAAGTGCAGGCGGATGGGGTAGCCCAGTCGAACCATCAGTCGAACCAAATCAGCGTTACAGGACCGTACAAGATTTCGTAATGGGGCATTCAGGTCGCTGGATTGTTCTACCATCATAGTTTGATTGACAACGCGCGTACATTCGCCTCTGAGCATTTAAGAATAACATTAATACCGTGCCTCAACGAGAAAATACAGGACTCGTGTAAACCAACGGCTTCGACGATGGCTCGTCCGTTCCCTCCGGGCTAAGCGGAATGAAGTGCTCTTACTCAGTTTCATCTGGCGCCTGTACCCGCGTCAACGCTTGGACGCTGTTAGGTCTGAATATCCGGTATGCACTAGACAACAAGGAACGATCCCGAGCCGGATCGGATAGGTGGATGATGAGCACGGCGATTGTCCCATGTTCCGGCCTGCATGTCGTTGACTTGGAGCGCCTGGGTTGAGTGCTACGGATTTATTGACTAAAGTGCGGTCGCGGTTTCGTGCCCGCAGATGTGGGAGTCTGATGGCGAGGGCAGACACAAACTACAGTAAGGTGACAAGAACCGGCTTGTCTTTGCGAAACAGGGCCTGAGCGTCAGCCACAGCTGCATGCATCAAATAAAGATGGAAGTTAAAAAAGGTGGCTTCATATTACACTGCGATCGTTCATCGTGAAGAGGATCCTTCTTCTTTGAGGGGGCTTGGTTGCGCTCGCAACTAAAGGTCCTCAAAAAGGTATAGTCGTCGCCGGGATCTGTGGCACATCACTAACCCTCAGCGCTTATGCACGAGAGTAGACTCGCTCTCGCTTCCCACAGATGACCAAACTCGCCCGTCGCATCCATTCCATCCCCTCTCGAACCCCTTGAACATCAACACATCCTCCAAAATGCCGGATCATTCGAATATCACGGCTGCGCTCTCAATTCTCAACGAGGCTGCAAATGAGGAGCTTCAACCTCATGCGCAGGCGCTTAGCCGCATTTATCGCAGATTGAAGGAAGTCCTAGCGGTAATCCCCGAAAGTTCTTACGTCGAGCCTTTTCTATCACTCTTCAAAGCTACCGTTAAGACTATCAATACGCGTTTCGGTCTGACCTCGAGAGACTGTAGGTAGAGTCCGGGCCACTTGCACGAGGATCGACCTCGTTGGGATCCACTGATCGCACCAGCGGCTCGAGCGATCGTGGGGCCAACCCAATCGTTGGGAACGGCCGAGTCAAGAGGCCGAAGAAAGCCAGTGCGGCCGAAAATGAAGCAGCATTGAAAGAATTGATCAAGTCTGTGAAAGAGAATGAAGAGGCCATTCGTCATCTATTCGACTGTTCAGTCGATGAAGCCGTCCAAATGAAGCAGACGGATGAAGATGTACGTATCACCGACATCGAGGCTGCCAACGACCGTTCCGTCGTAACAAGGTACCGAAAGGTCCTAGCATCCCGAAGCCTGGTGATCGAATACCATGAATGGTTGCGATCCCGCGGATACTCCCGCAAGAACTCGACGTCAAAGGTGTATATGGAAGACATGGGCATGAAGTACAAGAAGTACAAGTATCATTACGCAAGAGCGGAGAAGATTCTCAAATACGAGAAGCTGGCCGTGCCGACTATTTCCATCATTTTCGTCTTTTGTTGGGCAAAGGCCATAAAGAACAACTATATCGATGGCTTCGTTCATGCTCTCAGGGATGATTATAAACCGTTATACACCCTACTTGAAGACAATATCGATTGGTTTGAGAGATGCCAAAGAATTTACGACAGTAAGTTCGCACCAAGATTCCATCGCAACCTACTTACCGAACTAGAGCAATGCGGAGTACGAAACAAGAACATTTCTGTCGACAGAATATTCGTCCCGTATTTCCACAATGGGGTGGACCAGGCGCCTGGCTGTGACAAGCGAAAGCTACCGGTAGAGGATGGAGAAAGGCGAACCTGTCGCAGTCGAAGACTCGGTGATGGCGAGGCGCAGATGACGGAAGCTGGGGCCGACCAGAGAGCGCGCTCTTCAATGACTCGAGGTTTGTGTAATACCTCGTACAATGTGCACTCTACTTACGTGGAGCAGAAAATTCTGGAGCTGAACCACAGGCTGGGAGCCGCCAAATCCACGATGAGCAGGCGGGGTCAGCACAGGATTCTCTCCAACCGGCCGGCATTAGCTACCAAACGGAAGCCATAAGCAGAGATGACGTTACCCTTCAGACGCAGTACGGTTTCCCGATTATGTCAGCACCAGAGATGATGCAAAGTAGCACCACCCAGTTTGTCGCTGAGCAGTCGAGTCATCGATTCCTCCCGATCCAGTACGACCTTCCGCACGAGCAAGCAGGGAATACGGGGTGCCGGCCGGACGGTTCATACGTGGATCCTAACGGCCGTTTCGAACTTACAACTACCCCTCTCCTTGAATTGGAAAACGTCTTATGGGGTCCATGTCTCTAGATACGACTATCCGCATTGCTACCGCAGTCTTTGAACTAGTCGGTCTCCTTCAGCAGGAGAACGTCCAGAGACGATGCTACCCTCACAGTCTGCGGAACTAAGACGAAGCTCCCAACTCTAAGCTCAGCGACCAATGCGGAGGTCTCGCCCGGTTTTGGCAAAGTCGAAATAGAAGACAAACCGGATTCTATCTTCAGCGGGACAAAATAGATGGGCGTTGTGATTCGAAATGTCGTATTGGTTTTGATTCGGGCAAGGCCGGGCCGTTTCCCTCTGAATACCTGGTGCAGTTTAGCTACTATCTCGTTACACGCATTTACGCATTGCGTACTTCATTATAATTCTTCAGATCCGACAGCTGTTGCAACACAACTTCGTCAACCTCTGTTAAGCCCTCGTCGTTCCATTTCCCCTCGAGGCTGTTCGCTAGTCTCGATAAAATTGCTGCTGCATCAGGTCCGAGATCCTGCGGCTGCAGGTGCGGCTGAGTGTCAGACATGGGGCGGGCTGTCGTGCCGATTATCACTGCGTTGGCCTGGTGAGGACTCGGAGTCCTGGCGGGGTGGGACGAAACGCACGCGGGGCAGACGTGTTCGGAGTCTAGGAAAATCCGGCGCCGCGACGGCGATACCCATTTCTGCTCCGCTGTCCAGCCGCCAAACCCATCTACAGACTCTGGTGCTTAATGCATATCCAGCCGCGGCAGTCAGGGCCTGGCCACCGCCACTGTTTCCGAAGAGGACAATTCTGAGGCGGAGGGCTTTCTGACTGAGTTGTACAAGCCGAATGATATGATAGTGGATCTTAATAAGAAAAATAAGGTTAAGATGGATGACCACATTATACCCCTGGAGGAGCCTTAAAAATACTTTGACTTTGTTTAAATTAGGAACTGAGGATAATGGAGAACAAATACTCTTGTCCGCTAAGGCCGCCGTGGCGAAGCTCCAGATGACTGGGTTCGAATTCGCGATTAACAAGGCTATTATGCCTGATTCGCAGACGCTTAAGCTATAGGAACCGCACATATTAAAATGTATAGAGTATCCGTATGAGGCGAGGTCTAAGAACAAGATCTAGCTACCGCCGTCGTTACCACGAGGACTTATTCGATAAAAACCGCGGCCTTCTCCATCGCTGCAGCAAGCAGCTCGATCGAGAAGTCTCTTACTAAAAAACATATAGACTCCCCAGTAGATAGCTAAAGCAAAGACGCAGCAGATTCCCAAGGTTATCGACTTAGCAGGTATGGAGAGCGCTGATCCGGATGTGGAATCCGCCACGGCAGTCGAAGAGGATGATGTGGACGAAATAATGATATATCCAGGCTTAGAACATGGGATCACCCCGTTTGGAAGAGTCATTTTCGTCAGAGCGGCGGGGCGCGGCACTTATCGTGTATTTTTTAATGTCGAGATAGATAAGAAGCCTTTCTTAATCGTCTGTATCGGATCGAACTTCCCGAAAGGATGCGCCGAGGACTGGAATAATCAGGGCCGGGTCCATTCAGAGAGTAATTGGCCAAAGGGGTATAAACCTAAGCCGTTTAAGCCTTTAGACTTTATTTAAACGGGGAACGACAAACGGAGCCCAGCATATTTCTATGGTCTTGAGGACGGTAGACTAGTTATCTGGACTAAGACTGAAGGGCTTATACGTACAGGTAGAATGTTAGCACTTGGTGCGATCAACACATGCCTCCGTAAACGAGTAGAAATTCAGACAAAATTAGAACAGGAGAGGTGTCAAAGAGTGCACCGAGATACCGGGATCCCTCTAGATGATATTGACAGAGCGAAGACCCCGTGGCTGTTTCAGACAATATCGAGCTTTGAGGATGGCATCGGAACACAACTGTCAGCTAAAGGGTTGACCAAGATAATAGGTTCAGATGAAGACGATGATAGTGCTATCGTCTTGCCACAAACTAAAGGCCCTAGTACAAGGTTATGGAAGGGGAAAGGCCGCGCTAATGGAACGGCTACTGGGAAGTAAAAAGTAAATAGACTACTGTAAATACTAATACACACGATCGACCATTCGTCATAACTCTCGCGTTCTGGTTCAGAAACGGGCAATCGTAACAAAAAAAAAGAGGACCTTCCAGGGGCAGCAGAAGTATTCCCCCGGTCCATGCCCGAGTTTGTGAAAATCGGTATAGTATAAGAAGGGTCGAGAAAGCCTCATTGCCTTACAGACGACATCTACCAAGTTTAGACTCTTGATACACAGTCTCAACGAGCGCGCAGGCAAACATCCAGAGCCACGTATTCCTGAATGGCAGTTGCTCTAACGGGGTGATGAGATTTCACATCACGCGCAGCATCTCAAGACATGGCTTGTTGCTCTACCGTGGAGTGGACCAGGATGATCGTAACTTTATTGGCGGCGCCCAGCGCCCGGCGGTTGGCAGCGGGGGCGAATGTTGGGCCGCTGATTGACTCTGTGGCATTATTGCGAATCGAGCCTGGCGGGACTCGGGCAGCTTGATCCCACCTGCGCAGAGAGACGACCCATGGGACTGAAGATGAGCTAGCCAGCTAACATTAGTACTTTACTAAACTGGGGAAGGAACAAAGGGATCAAACAGGAGTTTGCACCTCCAATCACAGTCCAAAATCACGAATATCATTGTTCTTTAAATTCTGCCTGCTCCGCGTATTGGGCAAGACGTATGAAGAGGCCACCGATAGGTTGCGCTTTCGCGACAACCTCCTCCTTTCCTGACTGACATTAGTTTGGTCTCGTCGGCATTTCGTTCTTTCCGTCGATGGGTCGAGACGAGCTCGTTTCGCTGTAGGAGCAAACCCTTCCATGGCGTCCGCTTCACGTTTCCTAGCTTTTTTTTGATCCTTCTCTCGCTGCGGGAGCAGGCCTTGTGTGAGGGGCCCCATGGTAGGCCGTTTCATGCTTATGCGATCCATACGGGGTTGCGGTGCTGCGGATGTGTTGGTGCGATCGGACGTTCGTAGCGGGCGTCTCTTTTCCATACATCCCTGGCTTTGAATGTACTTTTTTTCAATATCCCAGTACTCAGGGGACTGAATAGCTCCTAAAACATCTATCGCATCATAGCCCCTCCAAGCGAGTTCCCATTCCAGGGACTCGGCGGTTAACCTCAAGTACCGCAAGTCACCGTCGTTGTTGTGGACTCGTATGCCAGCCGTCCTTGCAACCGCATGTAACTGGGTCACTCTTCTGTGGTGGAAGTGTGGGTCCTCGATTCGGCCGGTGCAGGCAAGGCCAAATGTGCATCTATGGGGTTCGTTCGTGGCCAGCGCGGAGTTGACTAGACGTGGCACTTCTCTAGACGTGCGTGAATCTGGGGAGGGAGGTGGAGAGGCCGGTTCTTGACTAATGTTAATGGCTTCTTGAAGACGTAATGTAGGGCTCGCGCGCGCCTCATGATCGAGGGGCGAGCAATCTGTGGTAAGCATGGAGAACGAGAGCGCATAATCATGTTTGATGATGGCGAGTGAGCGATTCACTGATGAGATAGACTCTCTGATGGAGTAAAGTTACACCGTCCCCGGGTTCCAAGAATTGCCCGATCCTGCGGAGGAATCGTGATTTCCGATTGGCTGCTTTCCGTCAGCCCCGCCGTTTCTCTTCCTGCGTCTGATTGGCTATATGTTAACGCCAGCGTGAGGGAGCCAGCCCATTTAATGCCCACTTCCCTTCCATATGATCCGACCGCGGTCGTCTACAATGAAAGGGAGTTCATCCAAGCGAATCCCTCCACTCTCTCCTCTACCGACACCCAGTGCTCAGCTACCAGTCAAGCCGAGACCGACGTTGCTGAGTCGAACCATGCCATCCTCATACTCAAAAACAAACCAAAAAAGGGAGATGCGTACACTTTCGGCCGGGATTCATCGTCGGATGTTATCATCCCTTGGCGATCGGTGAGCCGGAAGCATTTCCGCGTCCGTCCTGACAAACGCCTTGTACTCGCACGTGCGCACTTTACTCAAGATCTTACGAAAGCGTCCCATGCTTTCGAAAGAGTGATAAGTGCAAAGTCAACACGGGACCTTCCAAAGGCCGATGGGGAAGAGTATATCCATTGGAAGATCGCAGCGTCCATTTCCCGCGAGCTTAAATGCGATCAGCCGGTTGAGCCGCGTGTCAAGAGGAGAGAAGCGAGAATGAAATTTACTATGGCCTTCGAAATCACATCATATGAGAGCTTTAATCTTTGGAATTTATCTCAGCTCTCAGCTCTCGCCCTACTAACAGACTCACTTGCCATTGAGCCAAAACAGACTCTCGAAGTACTAGGGGAGAAGACTGTAGAAGGACTCTACGTTGATGTTCATACTTTCCTTAGCGCGCGTCGATCCTTCGATGTGTTCGAAGGGGTGCTAGGCCATCCCGTGGAGGTTAATAGGACAGGCCCGCGCCCGGCAAATCTATTTACCTTGGCCGAGAGGAAGCTGTGATTTGGAGTGACCACTTTCGACAGGAAAACGAAAATGATGGAATACTGCTCCAAATTATACCCTGAACCCGAGGCTCTCGAGCTCTGCGATCAGTAGTCTGCGAGGCCGCTAGGTAGCTACCCGGCGGTCCACTTCTTGGTCAGTGCCTTGAGGGTCTGACAGTAGTACTTCGTATCCTTCCCGTCGATAGTAGGACAATAGCCGTAGATACGAACCGACTAATAGTCGTATGACACCGAGAAGGCGAGGATCTCGCGGTCGAGCTTTTTCTCGCGCTTTACTAGCCGGAATAGCTCTACGACGGACCGTATAGCGACTATCACGCTATGCGCGTTCTGCCGGTCTGCGATGTCTAGCGCCGCTGCGCCGCACTTAACCTCGCATGTGGGGAAGGGAAAGTACATGTACCACGTCACTGCGAAGTATAAGTCGTCCCAAAGGGTTCTAACGGAGGGCTCTAGCCGCTTGAACTGGTCCGCCGTGAAAAGTATATGGCACAATATTTGCGTTATGTGTGTTTCGCTGTCCATTCAACCCTCCACACCTCCCGTTCCACCGATACCTTCCAAGCCGCCGATCCCCACACGTCAATCTAGAGATTTGTACAATGCGACCAACACACAAGCACACATTTGCGTGTCGAAGGCTAGCCCACGCTGGTACCATTCCTCGTTCCTCTGAAGCTCAGGACAATCTTCACCACCAAGGGTTTCCCATCCGACTACCTGATGGCCAAGAGCTATCAGATCATCCACTGCAAGCTCGTCAGCGCCTGGTCCTACATCGCAGTAAAGGAATTTGATAATATAATTGACCCGATCCTTGCGCCGGAATTCAAAAGGACTTCTCAGTCCAGACGGCGGCCTCCGTTCTCCCTCTACGAAGGAGCTCATGCACTGAAGTCGGATGGTCTCGAATACGCGCCTATCTCGCGCTTTAATCGCCTGGCAGAGAGTACCAAGTTCTTTAAGGTAGGCCTTATGGAAGTTGCCTTGCCTGTGCCACAATTTCCTCATCCAAAGAACGAGTTCGATGAACCAGTGATACTGGGTGCTGTCGAACAGGTTCCGACTCTTGCCATTGCAGAAAATCGAACAGGAGGTGAACTTGAGCCCTTCCTCGTAGAACCTTCTCAATGGTGACTTGATGAGGATCCGTGGCTGTTCGTGAGGCGTGCCGTCCCTCCCGCTGGCCATGCGTTTCCTATTCCCGGTCGCGCGCGTCTGCCGAACGGAGCGGATAGGCGGACCGCTACTGGGCTCGCTATCCGACAACGCTTCTCTGGCCTTGCGCTTCCTATGCCGTTCACCCTCGGCCTCATCCGGAGTTGAGAGCAGCCCCTTCACTTGCTCTTGAGCATAGCCGGAGCATTCTCCAATCTCCAGTGAGTGATCTCGGTCTTCTCCTTGTGCCTGCTCACGGCTGCCTTCTTCGCGGTCCTCGCTACGGTGCTGCACATGTTTTGATGAGTTGGCCTCTGATTCCGAAGGATATTGAGTGTCAGGCAAAGAGCACGGCGCCCCATGCTGAGGCCAGAGTTCCGGATGGTTGAGTAGCCATTGCATCGGATCCATGGCTAAAGTGTCCGGCTCGGTGTCCGGCTCGGTGTCCGCCTCGGCTGGAACGTCGGCTGGAACGTCGGCTGGAAAGTCGGCTAGAGCGTCGGTAACGGCGTGCTTGGAGACAGTACGTGGTGATTTGACATCTTGGCTTCCGCGCTCAACGTTCGTGCTCGCATTGTTAGGATCAGGCCGCGGTGATTTGCAGGCGTTGTCAATCTTGGCCACACTATGGGCGGGAACGTCCTCACGGCGAGGACGTTGACCGACGACTTCCTCGTATAAGGGGGGAGATTCGCCGACGACGTCGTCGTCTTGGAGCCCGTATGCTGTCCAAGCGTCTCGTCCCCACCTGCGTCCGCTGAAGGTGGATTTGTGATTGATCTCAGCATTGCAGAGAGTACCTTCACGCAAGTGCTTGAACATAGTATCCATCAAATATACATTAGCGGTGGTGTGTGGGAGGTAGAGATCAAAGCTCCCAGCTCCAGATAGGGATTTCAGATTCGATAGTAGTTCGACGGGTCGGCCCTTCAGCGGTCTCTGAGCTTCCGGCACCGGCATCAGAGCATTACGCTGGCTTCATGAACACGAGATGAACATGGACGACGTCGGTTTCTCCTCCTCCGTCCGCCCGTGTGAGTTCTCCATGCTGTAGGGCGCTAGCGCCTACATCTAAGGACTCGACAGGAAGCATCAAATAGATGTCCCCCGTGTGCTTAGACTTTGGGCTAGGCTTTAGCGGTAGATGGATGGACATTATGGCCTCTTTGCCCGCCTCACTTTGTCCAAGAACAAGGCACCAATCCGCCTTGGGCTCGCAGTCGATGGAGCCCAATTTCCCTAGGCTACGTGCTTTCGGGTCGTTCCAAGCAACGAGAAAGTCGTAATGGTAAGTCCATGCCATGGGCAAGTTCACTTCGGTGAGAGGCACGCGAGAGCAGTCGGACGATGAAGTAGAGCGGGCGTCCATCTGGAGCAAAACAAATCAATTAACTCTGTTATACTATATATAACTAAGAATATTACATTGAAGATGTACCCCTTCTCGCTTTCGCGGCAGGAAGCCCACCCACCCAGGCTTTTACGAGTACTCATACTCGGGAGTAGCCTTGACTCGAGATCCGCAGGAGTCCGACGCATACCCATCCGGCCGGCCAGTCAAACGCGCGAGTCAGCCCTAAACCTGCGCTGCGGGTAAAGGAGACCGGCATGAATGAGTGTGGCAAGCAAACGTCGAGTCGACCTCGACACGTTACGAGGGGAGGAACCGGCGCGAAGGTGTTAGCGGACCAACACAATCACGCGAGGACCTCACGCCTAGGCAACAGGTACGCGGCCGCCAACGCAGATGGGAATGCCGACCGCTGAAGACTAAGAAAATTTGTGCCTGTAAGGGAGAATAAAAGGGCGGTTCCGGCAATATTGATGAAGAAGGTGTACGTACGTTGATTCTGAAGGATGGGGTGCCCAGGTGAAAAGACGATTTTTGGTCGATGGCTGAGGGCAAAGATGGGCGGGGCGGCGCCCTATATCAAGTGCGCCCGCGCCAGGTTGTAAATTATTATTGGTGGCGGGGATGACGCGGCACGGGAAGACACGTTGCACAGTCCCGAGGTCGCGTCGCGTGACAAACGCGTCGACTCGCTTCGACTAGCCGTCGGCGACAAAGCGCCGAGACTGCCGATCCCCGAAGCTACTCCGAAGAGTCGGGATAGACAATACTTACTAATTAATAGAAGTAGACGATGAGCTTTTATTAACTTATAAAAGTATAATACTATACCATAGCGAGAAGGTTTTCTAACTTCTCCAGTCGGCGCTCTCCCCGCATAGCTTAAGATCGAAATGCCAGAGCAGATTAGTCAGAATGAGCCGAAACTCATACATTGCCAAGCTACCCGATCACGTTAGCAAATCGAATTCAGCTTCTGACTGGGTTGTTCTTTTCACTTTCTTCCAATACCATTCCTTGGTCTTACGTAGAAAGGCTGAAATGTCTTTTTATCATCCTTTGCGAAACGTGGATCACAGTCTGGCAGCCACCGCTCTGGGATAATTAACGAGTCTGGTAGAACCCAGTTGTGCGAAGAGCGGAAGGCGCAGTAATGGACGATGAATGCTGTAGTCTAAAGAAACGTTAACGAGAAAGTACTCAAACTAATAACAGAACTTACCCTTCCAGGCACAAACTTTCCCCAGATCTCCGCACCCTGAGACGGCAAGCTCTGACCAGTGCCTCCGGTGCAGCAGGATACAGCCTCATCGACTCATTGATAACAGCATTCAAACAAGGCAATTGTGGTAGCCTATCAAGTGTCATCTCGTCAGCACTCTTGAAACTCGCACAAACCTCCTCTTTCAACCTCGCCAAGCACTCCGGATGCTTCAATAGTAGGAACACCATCCCCGACAGCGCCGTCGCCGTCGTCTCTGTTCCAGCAATCATGAACACGCCCGCATTCGCATGCATTTCCGGCGTTGATAACTTCACCTTGTTCCCCATCCCCCTCCTCCCTCAACACCAACGTCCAAATATCCGGCCTCTCCGTCCTCCTCGCTAACCTGGAATCCACCTGCCCGGCTGCAAACGCCAAGTGCTCCGCCCTCTTCCTCTTCGTGCTCTCGGAAATCAAGTACGACATCACCTTCCCCATCCACGGGAAGTAATACCCCAAAATCATCCGAAAGCTCAGCATCTTAATCGCCGCGACTATCGTCCCCAACTACGGCGTATACCCCACGCGCTCCAACAGCCCCAGCGGCGCGCCAAACGCCAAGTCGCCCATGATATCGAAACTGGTGAAATTAAACATATCCACCATATCCGCCGTTGCCCCGCGGGCCCCCTTATCCGGCCGCGCCCTCAGCACGTCCATCAAGCGCCCCACGTGCGCGAGTAGCAGGGGCTCCTACTCCTTGAGCGCGCGCTCGGAGAAGGCGGGCGCGAAGACGCCGCTCTGGCGCCGATGCAGCGCGTCGTTCTCGTCGTCGACGTTGATCAGCGCCTTGGCGCCCGTCGTCGGCGCCGGGTTGGCCAGCGGGTCTTTCGGGAAGGGGCTGTCCCGTCGTGGCGTTGTGCCCGTAGATGTCTTTCCATGCGGAGCTGCTGACGTAGCTGAGCTCGCAGGGGCTGACGCGGACGATGGGGTCGTAGCGCTCGTGCAGGGCGTGCGTTCGGTACACGCCGAGGCCGCGCCATCGCGCGAGGATGCGGGGGATGGGCGTGGCGCGGTTGTGGTGGGGATCGGGGTAGGAGCGCAAAGGGTGGAGGAGTAGGTTGTTAGTAGAGGATGTAGGTAAGGACGTATAGGGCCTAGTTGGGGCTATTAGCTGCGGGAAGGGACTTTTTTTTTTTAAGAGAATGGAAGTGGCTGACTGGTAAGAGGAGGATGATCTGGATGAGTGTCATGTTCACAGCGTGGAAGTCGAATGAAAGCTTCGCTTGAGAAAAGGGCTTGAAGAGTTTATATCAGAAGGGCGATACTCGATTTGGAGGAAAACAACTGGGAACTGGCTTGGGAAAGTGATTACGGATACAGCCAAACTGTCAGGCTTACCTGAAAGGTCAGATCAATGTATACTTCCAATGAGGTCTCCGCGATTCTAAATACGGGATAGAGAGGAGAAATCCCACCGGACAGCACTATTCAATGCCCAAAGGTATTGCTCGTATTGATCCTTGACACATCAAGCGTTGAGAAAGAAATGCATGCTTGTCACGAGAGAAGCTATCGTCATGACTCTTGTCGGCGTTCTTATCTTGATAAAGCTCATAGTCAACTTATTGGCGCCGGCGTGCCTGACGCGGGTCTTGAGTCGTTAATCGACCCGTCGGCATATGTGGAACCACGGCTTTCCCTCTTCTGGCAATCCATACGATTCGTGTCACTGCTCTATCAAGACTGCGGGACGCCCAAGTTCGACGCTCCATATGATTGCCTTGTCATGCCCGCGTGATCTATGGCCGTATCTGCGGAGGTCTTAAAGCACACTGCAACTCCGCACAGTACCTATTCGGTAAATCACACTTTCACAAGCCAATTTTTCTTCGAGGAAGGGTGAGAAACTGCAACAATGACGCAGGAAAAGAAGGTCGTTGGCGACCGTAGAATCGTCAGCGCCAATATTGATCACCGGCAGTGCAAACGTGTAGTGCCAATGAAAGTGCACTATTTGGGGTTGTCTCGGACGGGAACTTCATTTATTTTCCTCTTTCCATCGAAATACCTCACTACGCGTATCTGTACATCTCCCCGGCGATTACTGATTTGGGAAAATAGCCCTTCGACAGGCCTTCCTCGATCTCGGCTACTCTGACATCTACCACATGGCCTCAGCTGTGAACGGGAACCCCAAAGGCCGCGAAATATGGATGGACCGCTACAAAGCCCTCAAAGACGGCCAAGGCACCTGGGGCCGTGAAAACAATGGGATCAACTGCTCGGCCACTGCATGGCAAGAATATCCCTGCTCTAACCCGCTCCCCCCCGGGCGGGATGCGCGGGCCCCCTCGCAATCCCAAACCTAACAGCACACAGGCCGTAACCGACAACCCCTGCATGACCTTCTCCCGCCGACTCATCGCCGCGTACCCAGACGCCAAAGTGATCCTCACGGTCCGCGACCGCGCGGACGCCTTCTACGTCTCCAACATGTCGACCATTTACACCTACGGCACAAGTGGCACGCGTACCGCAGCCCGGCTGATCGCCTTCTATCGCTGGCTGCAAGGGCCCAGGCCCCTCCGTCTGCAGATGGTCGGGCGGTGCTGGCACGAGGCCGGCTACCCGGACTTCCCGCAAACGGGTCGCGAGATGTACCGCGAGCACAACGAGATGATCGAGGCTTTGGTCCCGCCGGAGAAGCTGCTGGTGTACAACTTGAAGGAGGGGTGGGGCCCGCTGTGCGCGTTCCCGGGCGAGGAGGTACCGGAGCGGCCGTTTCCGCGGGCCAACGATCTGGAAGCGTTTAAGCAAAACGCCGAGTTTGGGGAGAGGATGTTCATGATGATGGCGCTGGTGAACGGTGCTAAGCTGCTGGCTGCGGTGAGCGCGGTCGCGGTGGCCGGGTGGGTGGCGTTCTCGAGGTTGCGGAGGTAGAGGGGGCTTTACGCCGATTGTGTTTCTGGATACTGCGAGTTTCTCCTTATTGAGATTTGGTGGTTTGGAGGGCGTCGTCGATTTTCCCGTATACGACCGGTCTGGTGTCTTTCAAGGGCTCCAGCAGCCGTGCCTTTTCGTCCGTTGCAGAGAGCTCGGACCTCAGCCGCAAGGCGTCATTCAGGATGATGCGCCCTTCTTCCAGAGTTTGGCTATACTGGAATGCCGTAACGGCGCTCGTCTCCGCTTTCCTGAGGTTTTGGGAGAAGCAGGTCATGCTCCTTTTGAGTTCGTGGATTCCACTTTCGAAGTGTTTCAGGTCCACCGCGAGCTTCTCCGCCTGCTTCCGTAGGAACAAGCAGTCCTCTTTGCTCTTTCTTGCTGTCTCAAGGGCCTCTTCAAGCCGTTTTAATAAGTTCCGCTGGGTTTCTTGAGCGCTTCTTGCTTGGCTGATCTTCTCCTTGAACTCGTCTCTTCTTTTACTCCAGCCTTCTTTTTCGTTTGCGGCCGTACTGTGTATTCCAGTCAGAACGGGGTTTGGGGTGCTCAACTTAAAAAAAAACTCTTACACTGCCAAAGGAATGAAAACAAAAGGGATGATTACTGACGCCTGATACAGTTAGTCGAAAGCCAGCTGGTGTGGGAAGTTTTGATACTACTCACTATTGAGAACCCAATAGTCCGGCCGTTTGCCGCATCTGCTTCCTGCCTCGCCTTTTCTTCCGCCGCCTCATGTTGTTCGATCTGTTTCTCAAGTGACGTGAGATGTTCTTCTGTCTGCCCTCTCCTCCGCTCCGTCTCTTCGATTTCTTTCTCAAGCTTATTCTCAGTTTGTTCGATCTCCACGGTGGCATCATGGAGTTGCGTATTTTCAAACTCCTTGGCTCTTTGACTGCCTGCTGCTACTGCCTCTTCTACCTGTGTCCATTGCCTTAAGCTCGTAGCGAACAATGTGTTTATGAAGACGGCCTGGTGCGAGATCGTATGAGAGATGTCAACTCTGGCATCCCTGAGCGCATGCTGCGTATCTTCGATGCCTTGGAAGGCGGTACTAATTGAGGAAAAAGCTGCACAGGTCCCTTCGGTGATGCTTTTACGAATGTTTGCTTGGAGGTCCTTGGCCGACGTTTCACATTTGTCAACCAACGCCTGGAGCTCTTCGGTGATATTTTCCCCAACGGTTGGAAGAAACACCTCAATTTCTCTGATCATTTATCAGCTTGATAGCTCAGTGGAGAAAAGCAAAGGGGGCCAAAACAATAGCACGTGACCGGGGATCTTACAGAGACAGCTCGCCGTCTTGGTTGCTGATGAAGGCATCCAGTTCAACAGAGGCTTCTTGCCAGCTTCCATCCCTTTTCCTCAAGCTTGCACGGAGTATCGACGAGTCGCCTTTCTGTTCCAAAACGATGTCCCTTGCAGTCATGGAAAAATCACGATCTCCGAGCATGAAAGCACCATCCTCATTCCCCAAGAAGTCGTTGAGTCTTATGGTAGACTCCCGCCATTCGCCGCTGCACGTCCTGCACTTCGCCGAGAGCAACGAGTCTTGCGATATGGCTACCGAATGTGATGATTTGGTGAAAGACATTAGCGGCATGAAGCAGAACGAGAAAGGTAAGGAATCTGAATACAGGATCGACAGCGGGGAGACAGGAACAAAGGACTACCGGTGCAGAGGCGAGAGAACAAGTCAGAAAGTGGCAAATATCAAAAAGCAGTGAGCTGTACATCCATCAAAAGGTACGACCACCAACCCCTTTGTACACGTAGGTTATCATGTGGCATGATCGACGACTATTGAAACAGGGGGCCCACAAGCGGGCGAACAGCGCCCCATCCCTTCCGCTCTGCACCAAACCTACGCTCGAACCAAATGCGCCGCGCTCAGCCTTAATGCGTTCCGACCTTCGGACGACAACCGAGCCTTTTGAAATCGCGACTTGGGCGAGATCGCTCATTGGAAGAGCCATAAAAAAGAGAAAATCCGTTCCCGGTGGTGTCGTAGACGTGGCCTTATCGTCTCACCGCCTTTTGGTGTGACAGCCATTCTGTCTTTTGCGTCTGCAAGTAGCCGTTTGCTGCGGATACGTGAGCTGGAACGTGGCGGTCATAGCGGAGTGGGCAAGGACCAAAAAAAAAAAAAAGAATCGTGGCTTCGGCGCATGGACGTTCCAAATCCTCAGTCCTCCTGCAATGTTTTTCGGTTATCGAGAAGGGGAGAAAAATCCTCCTATTGGACCGGGAGCCTGGATGAACATGCCTATCGGGATCTTGCCGTTCGGCCGCGGCAGCCCACATGATGTGAAACTTGAGATCTGCTTTTTTAACTTATGTGAAGAAAAGGGCTTGACGCCTGCTGCTACGATCTCCCACCCTCTCCGCGTCGTAGCGAGCAGATCATACGGCATCCGAGACTCAGTAACCCCACCACTTTAGTTCATGCCAAATAGGGTAAAAGTGCCGTCGAACCTGTGAGTAGTATGCGTCCAGTGGAGACGAAGTACGAAGCATTTCTCGCTGTTGTAGGTTCCTCACGGAGACATTTAACGGCAAAATGGTAAATTCCAAGTCACAATGTGGGATCTCCGATCACTCCCCGATAGTGTCTCTACTAACCCACCCCTGGTTCCAAATATGATGCCACTTTGTTCAGCTCACTCGTCAGCTGACCCTTGAACTGGATGAGACCATCGATGACTACGATCACTGTCCTTAGTGTTCAAGAGTCCCCAATCATTGCCTCAGCAACACCTGTCGATAATAGCTAGCTCCTTGCAATAAACATCGTACAATGCGAGTCAAAGACACACTAAGCCGAGATGTCAGCACGACACGGTCGAGTCTTAAGCCACAGCATGTCTACCATCACAAATCCATTGACAAAGACCAAGAACCCAAGAAGAAAAGAAGACTAAAAATTGTATTCCAAACAGCACCTCACGATTACACTCCACTAGCCAACTGGGACACAAGCATCAGAAACCTCTATCCCGATTCATACAGCCCTTATTCAACTCTTCCCCTCGTTCTCCAACTGCTGTTCCAGGCTCCCAAAAATATCGACTTCGGTCTCTTTTTCCTTCTCCTTCTCATTCTCCGTCTCCGTCTCCTTCTCCTTCTCCTTCTCCTTCTCCCCAGCCTCCCCGGCCTCCTCGCCCTGCGCAGGAGCAGGATCAGCAGTGACAGGCTGCTCCTCGGGCTTCGCCTGGGCCTCTGTCTCTATCTCCATTTCCGTCCCCGTCTCCGGCTGCGGTGCGGACACGGGTGCGGGCGCCTCCTCCACACTCACGTCGACATCCATCTTCTCGGGGCTAGGCTGCTGATCTAGTTGCGACGGCTGAGGTTGCTCGGCGGGCTGCGGTGGCGACAACTCATGCTGCTGTGCCTGTTCCTGCAGCTTCTCCCCCTCCTCCTCAGCAGCACCCTCCGCCTTTCCCTCCGGCGCCTTCTCCTCGGCGATAGGAGCAGGCTCCAGCGGCGGCTGCTGCTGCTGCTGCTCAGCCGACGGCTCAGGCTGAGACTGCTGGTCTAGAGACGCCAATGATTCGGGAGGCGGCTGAAGCGGCAGCTGCTCGGGCTGAGGCGGCGGCGGTGTCACCACACCGCCTTCCACACCCTCCTTCACCTCTGCGGGCTGGGGCGGGCTGGCCGACTTCTTGCGTGCAGGAGTAGGCGTCCTAGTCTTGCGGGTCTCGGAGCCCTGGCGGCTAGTGCTGCTGCCGCCTGCGAGGGGCAGGTCGGGGGAGCTGGAGGCGTTGCGGTCGGCATCGGAAGAGCCGGCGCGCCGCTTCTTCGGGATGACGGGCTCGGGCGCGACGGGCGGCGCGGGCGGCGGGATGGCAGGCGGGACCTCGGTGGTGGGGGCCACTGGGGGAGTTGCCTCGGCGGCCTCTTCAGGCGGGGCGGAGCTGGGTACTGCTTCAGGTGCGGCTGGTGTGGAAGAGATGGTGGTGGTGGTGGTAGTAGTGGCGGCTGCAGCCGCTACGGGAGTGGACTGTTCTTCGCTCTTGGGCAGCGGCGTGTTGCTGCCAGGCGTTGGCGACCCTTCGCGATTTTCTTCGTCTTCAGACCCTTCAGACCCTTCTGAGCCTTCTTCGTCATCATCACCTGCCTCGGCCATCGGGGTGTCGCCTGGAGCGGGAGTGCCTTCGGTCTTGATGTTCGGATCGCCTGGTTGAAGAGTGCCATCCGGACCGGTTGTTGCACCACTGGTACCCTCACCGGGGGTGAACATGACCTTCTTCCGCCCTCTGCCTGGTCCCTTCTTAGGCTTTCTACGTGGAGGAGGCGGCCGACGTCTTGGAGGTGTTGGTTGATTCGCGACGACGACACCTTCGGCGTTGACAACGCCAACACCCTCAACGACTGTTCCTGGCGCGGCTTCTTCTGGCGCAGTCTCTTTCATCTCCACGTCTTCCTCGGCAACCTCTCCCTCTACTGTCTGACCCTCAGGTACCAAAACTTTGTAAACATGCACGTTACCGTCCGCATCTGTCCGCTTGACCTTGGTCTCGCGCATGGGTCCACTGGGGGCTGGTTGGCCGTTGCTATTGCTCGTTGAGAATGCGGATGGTAGTCCTTTCCTACGCTTGGCGAGAAATTCTGGCTCCGGCTCCTCCAGGTGGCGAGGGACTTGAGACCATTTCTTGGCGACATAGCCCGCTTGGGTGTCCTTGGCTTCTTCATCTTCTTCGCCCTTTTCCTTCTCCTCTTCGTCCGGGGGGGTAGGTAGCTTGTAGAGCCTTCCGGCACGTGCAGCCCTTAACAAAATTTGGCTGTGGTCTGGAAGTAGATGTGAGTCTCTCGGCATGGGGGGTTCAGGCCAGTCATCCTTGGAAAGTGGTTGCTGATTGTGATTTGCTGCTGGTCCGACTACGGCATCGGTCTGTCGCCATTGCCTAATGGGTAAACCTTCGAAGACGTCGTGGTCGACCTGGCCACGACCAGACCGATTACTTCTGCCACTGGGGCGAAACTAAATCAAGCATCAGTAGTGCAGTTCTTTTGCCATTGTTCCTGAAATTGAAAATTGTAAAACAAAACGTGACATGCGCGCGAAGAGCCTTAAGAATATGAAAGTAGGCTTTCGGGCCAAAGGGGAGTAACTGGGATCCATTCATCATCCAAGGGAGCAATTAAGAGCTGCAGCTGCGGCAATAGAGGTGTTCTATCCCAAGGCGCAGGAGAATCTGGTTTCAATTTATCCTTGTTCGGTGGGCCTGTGGTTGAACCGTAATGGTATTTGCTTTGAGACCCGGAACCCGTGCATGCTAGACGTATATCCTTGGAAATCGGTGGTCGCAAATGCGGACTGAATCAAAGCCCCTTTCGAGAATAGATGAAAGAGCGCCCATGCAAGCGCCCCGGAAGGTGTACTGAAGACTGAAGAGCTATGTCCTGAGTGAAAGTGGCTGTGGCAATGCTTTACGGCGGCCGACGAGGCTCAGGGTATTACAGAAGGATGATTCAACGTAAGAGGGAGATTTTGCAGTGAAGGATAACAGAGACAAGGGCAGATGCAGGGAGGAAACGCGGAGAGAATGTATGCAACAGAGAGCGAGACTGTAGAAAGGCTACAGCACGGATGAGATGTCGTATCGAGGCGCAAATTTGCGATTGCACTTTTCATGCTCCATATCGGCTGGTGTTTCCACCAAGTGTCTGGTGTTGAACAAAGCCTTGGTGATGTCCAAGTCCACTGGGTGCAGGGTCCGAGTCCGAGTCCAGGACAAGTCGGCCAGATCGGGGGTATGGGGCGCGCGACAATGACGGTGACAGAAACAAAGCGGGCAGAACTCACCGGTGCCATGATAGTGAGAGTCGCGCAGACTAGCTAAAGTGAGCCACGTGCACTTCACGGATGAAAGAGTCACGATTGGGTGGGCGCGGCGCGTATGATGAGTGAGGAAGCTGCTGTCGTCGCGAGCCTTGCGGCAGCGGCACGTGTTGTTGTTTCGAGCCATTGGCCCGTGCACTTTGATGACTAAGCAGAGCGCGCTTTCCGTCGCGCCCACCCTGCGACAGCTGGGCGTCTCATGAGCCTGCAATGTGTATTCGTTCATGTGCGCGACTCAACGCGGGATATTATAAGTGACTCTGAATTAACGCTGATGTACACGTATGCGCCTGTTAGCACTACCCTATAGATACAGTTCCAGCGGAGATTGATGTCAAGATGCCCAAGCCCTGTTGAAAGTACCCCCCGCGCCCATCAATTACAGAAATGCCTTTCTAGTCCAGCCCCGTGCAGACTAGTCCCAGCTGCATTGAACGCGTCAGCTCAGTCCCCCATGACCGGGCGAACATGGCCGACACCGGCAATATTGCGGTAGAGGAAAACTCACCCCGTATCCTTCTGCCTGACGATTCCGCCTTCTCCGCCCGTCTGCTTGCCGGTCTTGCCGCCTTCTACCACTAACCGGTCGAGCTGGTAGAATTGACTGATGACGGTTTGTCTCTGTAGAATCCATAGATCAGCAAATGGGTGTCCTTTACTAGTAGGTGTTGGGCCTCCGTGCTGTCGTGGCCAACGCTCCCCGCATAGAGAGGGGAGCACCCGTTCCCCATAGTGTATCTGGTCCACATGATGGCGCAACCGCCCATTGACACTCCAGTGAATGTCCCAAGACCCATCCTGATTCAGGCTGCGAAGATACAGCATAACCCGCGGAATCTTTCATATGCCACATGGGCGCGATGCACACCCAGCCCAAGGGAGGCTTTGACGCACCTTCAGAACCTGCAGCTGAGTCAAGCCCTTCGATATAGCATCTTGTATCTCCCGAGAGTCGGTCAAGTTCTTATTCGCGCGGAATGCATCCTTGGTACGACGGAGCGCATATTCACGGAAGTTGTAGGCGGCGAACTGGCGAGACTGGCGGAGAAGCGAGCGATACTATAGAAGTACGAGGGTCAGCGTCTGTCGTTTACTGGTCTACAAATCGAAGGAAAACAATCGGGAGTAAAAGCAGGCGGCAGAAACACGATCTGCAATTTTGCGATGGAGCAAAGCTCGATGACGGAGCCGATGGCAAACACTGCGTCGTATGCGACAACACGAGACTTACCAGTGAGCGCACTTGGTACGCGGTGTCTGCTGCGACTGCGGACATGGCGAAACGGCAGTGCGCGAGTTGAACTAGAGCGTTGGTGTTGTAGAGGCGGGCGATGGCGGAGAGGTGTCGCTGGGCGTTTATGTCATTGAAAAGAAGCTCGCTCGAAGGCCGTTCCTCGGTGCCCGGGTTAGCTACGGAAATAAGAGTCCAGTAACCTGGAACCTCGAGAAATCGCAACTCCGCCCACTGCATGCCCGCAGATGCGCACTCCATTATTTCATCTGATTTGCTACACCTGGTGAACTTTTACCGCGCATTTGCACCGCTGCGCCGAACTACCAGAAATTGGCTCTGTCAGCCTGATATCCTTAAAAGCAAGCCTGAGAAGTCCATAACCCCACCAACGCCGGTAATGCTTCTGTCACTATCACCGCCTGCAAACCCGTAGCTTTGTTGTTTTGTACAATGTCAGCATCCTCGCTAGTTTACTGCTTGAACTTCTGGTGGATCTGGCGAATCTGTTCCTGGATGTTCATGCCCTGCATCTGGGCCATCTGATTCGCGTCCGCGTTCGCCGGCTGTCCATCGTATCCGTTGGCCGCCCGCTTCCTCCTGGCCTCCTCCTCAGGAGATATGCGTGCACCAGTAGTCGGGTCGAAGATGTCGTCGCGCTGGCTGGCAAGACGTTTGAGGTTGTTTGCAACGTCCTGGGTAGAAAGGTTGCTGGTTGCAAAACGAGCATCGGCCTTGGCCTTCTGTTCCTTCCATTGAGGATCGAGAAGCTCGACTATAAAAGTTTAGTATTCGTGCAATATATGAAGACATGGGCGCGGTCTTACTTTTCATGTGTTGATCGAGTTCGTCGACATCGATCATTTGACGACAGTTGGGGCAGGGGACTTGGGTGACGTTCTTGCGCTTGGCCTGGGCTCTCGGAACGTAGTCGCTCCTGATCTTCATCTGGGGGGGACCGGCCTTGGCTGCAGCCTGAGCCTGCTGGGCCCTCTCCATCTGCTCTCTCCTTTCGCGGATGAGGCGCTCCTCTTCTTCTTCCTGAGCCGTGCGCTGGGGGGCGTATTCTGTCGGATACGCGGTCTGTGGTGCGGGTTGGTATGGCAGAACCTGGGGCTGTTGCTGGGCTTGGGGCATTTGAACAGGAGGAGGTTGAGCCCATTGCGAGAGATCCTCGTCTGGCATGGCCTCCTCGATGCGCATGTTGTGGGGCCGGAGCGACATGGCGGCCTTCTGTTCGAGCGAAGCAGTTTGCAAGTCGGCAAGCGACGTCGGTGGAGGCAGCTCCGTCTGCTCATCAGCATCAGTGAAGAGCACCGTCTCGACAACCACGAAATCGTGCCAGTCGATCTCAGCATAGGCGATGCGCTCGTCCTCCTCCTTCTTCTCCCTCTCCTGACGCTGCTTCTCCTGATGTTTGACCCACTCGGCGCGCTGCTTGGCCTTTTCCAACATATTGAGCTTGTTCTTGACATTCTCCTGCAGTTGTGCCTTGCGCTCCTCTTCATATTCATCAGACAAGAGCTCCCTGTACTGTTCGACCAAACGGTTGAAGAACTGGTTCAAGCTATGCTGGGGTCGGAGGAAGTCAAACTGCGAGTTGCTGGCCTCTCTCTGAGCGAGCTGGGTGGTAAAAGCGCGGCCGTTCTTCGCAGCGAAGCGAGCGGTTAGTTTGACAACGTCGAGATCCTGCGCGTTGATGTTTGGCATACGTGCAGAGAAGTGAAACTCCGGAGGCTCAGCCGGGCCCGAAGGCTTGATTGGCATGGCGGCGCCATCTTGGCCTATGGCTCCTCCAACACCCAGCGATCCACGGCCAGCCTTGTGCTCGTCAATGCGCCACTGGAAGTAAGGGTAGAATGCATCCTCTTCGAAGACGAAGGCAAATTTCGGGTTGCTTCGGTGGTTGGAACGGAGACGGTCAATGAAGGCGCGACCATTACGTGCAACATAGCCTGCGGTTTTCTCGATCGTCTCGTGAAGTTCCCTGGGAGGGCGAATGAGTCCGACGGGCGGCTTGCCAGAAGAGTCCAGGTCGGCGGGAGGGGACGCCATGACAGCAGACTCGACGGAGGGTCCTAGATGTGGGCGTAGATGTGCGTTCGTCGAGAGATGCTGCCGGATGCGAGGAGTATTAGGAAGAGGCGAGGCCAGGTTAGTGTCGAGTGCTTCGCTGTCGCATGAGCGGGAGGGTGACGACGCGGTAGCTTAAACTCGGATTGGAACCTTCCTCAGCTTGCAGATCCGGCGCCATAGTTTTTCCGAAAGCCCCAGGGTGGGGCGGGGCGGGCGGCGGAGAGCGGAAAAGCTTGTCAGGCTTTCAGCCTTCTTCATCAAAAGTTACGGCCTTGTGCCGTGCATGCATACAACAGCGATCAGGTCGCAGGGTTTGTCTTCCCGCGGAGATAACACAGGTGTGCGAGTGTTCGTCGCGAAGGCTTTCATGTATGTTTGTTGATGGGGGCGAGGAACACAACGCCTCCTCCGCCCCCAATTTTCAGCCGCTCTGTATCTCCAACACGCATTGCTATTCTTCAAATGCCATTGGGGCGGGCCCGTCATGGTTGCGCCTTCACTTTATGGCCTTTGTTTCAGAAACTCGAGGTTTTCGGCGCGGCGCTTGCTGGCACTCAACGGCGCGCGAAGCGTTTTTGACGCATTGGCGCCGGTCCCAACGGAAGATCGAAACAAGGCGGCGAGGCACGTAGGAAATTTTGGCCAAAAATTCGGAGAGCACACAGACTGCGGTGCAGCTCATATAGTTCACATGCCTGCGCGCGTTGAATGTTTCGCGGCACCCCGCCCAGCTGCGCGCGAGCCTCGGCGGCATTTGCTATTTTTGAGAGCTTTGCAGCTTGCGCAGAGGCCACCTGGCGGCCGTCGTCAAGACTTGCGCGGCACAGGCGAGCAAGGGACGATCAGCGACTCCTGGCCCTTCGAGAACCCATCCATCCACCAAAGGTGTCTTCTTCGGCCCGTGCCAGGGAGCTGACATCGCGACCCAGCTGCTTCTTCCTCCTTCTCGTCTTTCCTTCACGCCCTTTCCTTCTTCCTCCATCTTCCAATTGCCAGCTGCCTACACGCGTCGCTCCGCTCACCCTCCACTAACCCCCCCATCCGCTCAGGCCAAGCCGTAGCATGCCTGTCGCGAATCAGCCTCAACTCTACATTTAAACTCTGAGCATACTACGGCACTCCCGCCATGGGCTCGGAAAAGACTCTACTCCAACGACAACCCTCGCCGCGCGGCGGCCGCGGCAAGTCTCCTGCGCGATCCAAGAACAACAAGTCTCACGTCCGCGATTACACCTCCGAGGGAGTCAAGGACAATGACATCTCCAAGCTGCCCGCCTCCGACTGGCAGTTGCTCGGCCTGCTCACGCTTGTCGCTGCTGGCGTCCGCCTCTTCCGCATCTACCAGCCTGGCAGCGTAGTGTTTGACGAAGTCCAGTAAGCTCAGCCGCGTCACTGTGAAATGTGTTCCTCGCTGACAGCGCGCCTCTTCCAGCTTCGGTGGCTTCGCCTCCAAGTACATCAAGGGAAAGTTCTTCATGGACGTTCATCCTCCGCTCGCGAAGCTTCTCATCACGCTTGCCGGATGGCTGGCCGGATTCGATGGCGAATTCGATTTCAAGGACATTGGCAAGGATTACATTGAGCCGAAGGTTCCGTACGTCGCAATGCGTCTGCTGCCCGCCATCATGGGTGTATTGACAATCCCGACCATGTTCTTGACATTGAAGGCCTACGGTGCTCAGACCAACATTGCCGCTCTCGGTGCAGGTCTGCTGATCTTCGGTACGAGCTTGTGGTGCTCCAATTCGTTCCACGGGCAATGCGACTGACGCGAGTACAGAGAATGGATTCGTCACACAATCCCGCCTTATTCTGCTTGACTCTCCCTTGGTCATCTTCACCGCCTTCACCGCGCTTATGTGGACGCTCTTTACGAACCAACACGAACAAGGACCTTCCAAGGCTTTCAAGCCTGCCTGGTGGACCTACCTTGCGCTCACGGGTCTGGGTTTGGGCGCAACTGTCAGCGTGAAATGGGTTGGTTTATTCACAATTGCCTGGGTTGGCAGCTTGACTGTCCTTCAGCTCTGGGTTCTCTTGGGCGACTCGAAGAACGTCACTCCGCGCCTGTGGTTCAAGCACTTTTTTGCCCGGTTTTTCTGTCTGATCATTATCCCGATTGGTTTCTACGTGGGAATGTTCGCCATCCACTTTATCTGCCTGGTGAACCCCGGCGATGGCGATGGCTTCATGTCTTCTGAGTTCCAGGCCACTCTCAACAACAAAGGCATGGCCGACGTCGCGGCCGATGTCGCTTTCGGCAGCAGAGTCACCCTCCGTCATCACAACACCCAGGGTGGCTATCTTCACTCTCACGCACACATGTACCCGACTGGCAGCAACCAGCAGCAGGTCACTCTCTATCCTCACAAGGATGAGAACAATATTTGGCTTCTTGAGAACCAGACCCAGCCAGTCCTTCCCGATAACACTACGATCCCCGGGCCTGCCGCCTGGGACGGCATCGACCCCGTCTGGATTGAGGACGGCTCCATCATCAGGCTCTACCACATCACCACTGACCGTCGGCTTCATTCCCACGACGTTCGCCCTCCGGTCACTGAGGCTGACTGGCAAAATGAAGTATCCGCATATGGTTATGAAGGGTTTGAGGGCGATGCCAATGACTTGTTTAAGGTTGAGATTGTTCCATGGATGTCCGATGGAGAGAAGGCCAAGAAGCGTCTCCGCACCATCGAATCAAAGTTTAAGCTTGTTCACATCATGACCGGATGCACGCTTTTCTCCCATAAGGTTAAGCTTCCCGACTGGGGTTACGAGCAGCAGGAGGTCACTTGCGCCAGGGGTGGCACTCTTCCCAACAGTGTCTGGTATATCGAGTCGAACGAGCACCCCAAGCTTGGTGCGGATGCTGAAAAGGTTAATTACAAGAACCCCGGCTTCTTCGGCAAGTTCTGGGAGCTGCAGAAGGTCATGTGGAAGACGAATGCTGGCCTCACTGAGTCTCATGCCTGGGATTCTCGCCCGCCGTCTTGGCCCATCCTCCAGCGTGGTATCAACTTCTGGGGACAAAACCATCGCCAGATCTACCTCATTGGAAACCCTCTTATCTGGTGGTCTTCCACGTTGGGTGTTGTCATCTACCTTGTTGTGAAAGCCTTCGCAGTCATTCGCTGGCAGCGTGGCTACCAGGACTACAGCAACGTGACCTTCAAGCGCTTTGACTACGAAGTCGGTATGACTCTCCTCGGCTGGTTCTTCCACTACTTCCCCTTCTACCTCATGCAGCGCCAGCTCTTCCTGCACCACTACTTCCCGGCTCTGTACTTCGCTATCATGGGACTCTGCCAGATTTACGATTATGTGACGAATCGCTTCCCCAGCCTCGGCTTGAAGCAGCGCCCAGTAATCGGACAGACCGGTGCCGTTCTTTTCCTGGCTGCATCCATCACCGTTTTTACTCTCTACGCACCTCTCGCATATGGCAACGCCTGGACGCAGGATCAGTGTAGGGCAGTGAAACTGTTCGACAAGTGGGATTGGGACTGCAACACTTTCCACACTTCGGTAGGTTCTTCTGGCTCCCTCCATGATTTTCCCGCCTAACAATTGGAGACAGTATGACCAGTATGGCCCATTGTGGGTGCCCAAGTCTCAGGTCTCCCCTGCCGCAGACTCGCCCGTCGCTCAACAGGAGCAACCCAAGGAACAGAAGGTTACCCCTCAAGCCGACAACGCCAACGTCATCTCGCGGGAGGAGAAGATTGAGTACCGGGATGAGGCGGGAAACTTGCTCGATGAGGAGCAAGTCAAATCTCTCGAGGGCAAGGTCAGCTTCAAGACGCGGTACGAGACCAGGACGCGCGTGGTCGACGCGGCAGGAAACGAGATCGAGGGCGAGGGCGTTGCGCCTCCTCATCCGGACTACGAGGGCCAGAATCCCGAGACGGTGGAGAAGGCCGAAGATGAGGCCAGCCGACAACCGCCGGTCGTTTCTGCCAGCGAAGACGAGGCCAAGGAGGCAAGTGCGGAAGGCAAGGAGAAGAAGGGAGCGCCTAAACCTGCAAGCGAGGCGAAGGAAGCAACCAAGCAGTAACAAGCTCTAATGACACGTGGGGGAGGGGTTGATAAGCTTTTTTCTTGTTTTCCCGCCGCGTCGGATCGCTCCGACATGGGTTTCGATGACGAACACGGTCTTCCGTCTTCATTTACCTCTGCAGGTTTTCCTTGAGTTGTAAGATAGTCTGGGTTGGGAGCAGCAGGCAAGGCGTCTTGAATTGGTCATACTTGCTCGATGTTCAGTACTCTCTCGTCTCAGACGAACAGAAAAGCAAACATGGATGCAGACATTGTCGAGAGCTTGAGCAACCGCACTTCCTCACAGCTTCCCCGCTCAGATCTTGTATGTGGACGGGAAGCCGTGAAACATTGGGCATAGGCGCGGTTCCTGGTTCCATTTCTCGTTGGCCAACCATAGCCGATAAAGGCACCTCGGGCCCCTATAACGGCACCTGCAGCCGAGTAGCTGCCTTTTTGGGAAATGATCCCTTGCTTGGCGCTAGGCGGAACCCGGCATCTGGTTAGAGTCCACGGGCACTCTCGCCTGCTCTGATTCGCACGTGTTTGTTTCTTGCCGGCATTGATGATTCTATCTTCCCCCGGATTACATGCACTAATCCATGCTCTTACTCCACCGGACTTCACCGATGATGCTGTTCGCTTTATCTCCACCGTGCTCCGTGCGCGGATAGAGGACGGTATTTAGGAGGCCGATGCCGCGCTTCTTCCTTTGCTCTTTAGCAGTCTGTCGCTCGCTCCTCCACTTCCGCAGCTCTGGCCAAATCGTTTGATTGATTGGAAAAGAAATAAATCAAAATGACTCGCTCGTCGTCCATTCTCCTCTCCGTCCTGCCTCTTCTCCCCGCCGGCGCCCACGCCTGGGGAACGCTTGGCCATGAGACTGTTGCTGTACGTATTCACTTTCTTTCCTGATAACACATTACGTAGCAGAAAATATGAATCCTTTTCAATTCTAGCGGAAGACAGTATCTAAAACATCAGACAATAATTAAAAGCATGGATACGGAGTTGAGGCAATTGTTTGGACGCGAAATTCAGCGTACTCCTCAGAGATTCGTTGCCGGATCTTTGCTTCACCAATGTTACTTTCATGATAATTCTGGGGTTATATGTCCTACGGCGAAGTTAATGGCGCCCTTTTCTTTTTTTTTTTTTTTTTGGCCATCACCCCGCGACACAGATGTCTCAGACCCGACTAACCTACGCTCCCTTACGCAAACAGTTCATCGCCCAAAACTTCGTCTCCAGCGCCACCAAAACATGGGCGCAAGGCATCCTCGACGACACCTCGTCCAGCTACCTCGCCTCGGTCGCGACGTGGGCGGACAGCTACCGGTACACGACGGAGGGCGCCTTCAGCGCGGGGTACCACTACATCGACGCCAACGACTCGCCGCCGTCGTCGTGCGGCGTCGAGCTGGCGCGCGACTGCCCGGAGGAGGGCTGCGTCGTCAGCGCCATCGCGAACTACACGGCGCGCGTGCAGTCGAGCAGCGTCAGCGCGGCCGAGAAGCAGAAGGCGCTGAAGTGGATCGTGCACTTCGTCGGCGACATCCACCAGCCGCTGCACGACGAGGCGCTCGAGGTGGGCGGGAACGACATCGACGTCACGTACGACGGGGAGTCGACGAACCTGTACGTTTTTGGCAACCGCCCCTGAAACCCCGGGATCCTCAACCTCTGATCATGGAACGCGTACCGCCCGCGCGCCCCGATCACGGTGCACGATGATGGGGCCCGCGATGAGCTGACGAGAGCCCCATAGCCATCATATCTGGGACACCAACATGCCCGAGCAGCTGGTTGGCGGCTACGCCCTCGCCGACGCCAAGTCCTGGGCGACGACCCTGACCGCCGCGATCAAGAGCGGCGCCTACGCGTCCGCCAAGGCGGGCTGGCTGGACGGCATCGACGCCGACGACGCCGAGGCGAGCGCGCTGGTCTGGGCGCGCGACTCGAACGCGTACGTCTGCTCGACCGTCATCCCGAACGGCGTGAGCGCGGTCGAGAGCGGCGATCTGAGCGGCGCGTACTACGACAGCAGCATCGACGTCATCAAGGAGCAGATTGCCAAGGGTCAGTCGACGTTCTTCCTCGGCTCGTGTTGTTGTTTGAATAGTAGAGAGTGCTGATTGCTTTACAGCCGGCTACCGTCTTGCTGCTTGGCTTGACTTGATCGCCACGGGCGAGACGAGCCTCGCCAAGGCCAAGAGGGATCTGGAGAAGGAGGTCCGCGAGTATGTCTTCCCGCCGGAGGGTTGGGTCAGGATGGATGCGAGCGCGGAGCGCCAGAGGCACAAGAGGCATACGATTGGCTGCAAGTGTTGAGTCTTGCGCCAATACAAGATATCCTTAAGTGGGTGTGAGGTGCTCAGTGAAGCGTTGCAGCGTGTAAATAACGAAGATGACGAAATTCATATTGACGGCTGATTGGCGCTTGAATGTGATGTCTCAGGATGTTTAGTATACGCTCGGCATGCACCTAGCCGTCCTCCATGCGTTCCGCTCACGCCTGCCCTTCGCCTCATCCCACCTTACACAAGCTGGGAATGTTAAAGCGTTGCCATCAAGCGCGGAGGAAGTTTTAGCGGTCGGTCTACATCAGCCTACCCTTTATGTCTCGGCTAAGCCAAGTAGTAGAACAAGGGCTTCGGCACCTACTTAGGTGGCGTCACTAATTATTCAGTGACTGAGAAGTTTTCTTACGCATGGCGCTCCCTGGTTGAGGATTACAGCTCAACGGCGTTGGTCAAGCAGGAATACAAGCTAATTGCTATCTCCGGCTTGGTGGCACAGATATCCAAGACCATGGGGATGACATATTGTGCAGGGCTTTGGCTAGACACATTCTGGACCTTCTTGTGCTGGTTCCTCCGACCAGGTTCAGCGCCGTGGCTATGGCCACCTCAATCGTACTGGGCCCCTTTCTGGACCTGGGCTTGTATGGATGGGCCGGTGGACTATCTGCCGTATGACAAGCAAGATCGAAATCACAAGGAGCCTAACGTTGCGACGCATAGGAGGAGAATTTCGGACACTTGGGAATATTACACAAGCCATCTTTGGTCGTGCGAGGCCATGCAAGAAAGGCTTGAGTTGGAGAGCGGGGGTCACCAACGTCATTTGGCTGGGCAAGACTCGATGGCTCTACAAAAGAACGAGCTCAACTGCGACTAGCTGTCGCAGGAGATGCTGAGAATACATATCTCTGAAGTAGAGGAAGGTAAAATACAATCTCACAAGTCGTTTTACAAGTCACTGTCTCGGTCCATCGAGAGTAGAAGAGATACAATGAATGATACAAGGCTTTTAAACTCTGGAAGGTGAAACAATGGTACCCAAGATGTACTTCGGAAGTGCAAGAACGCTTCTGGACACAGCCGCTCATCGATATTTGCAGCCGTATGCGCCCAGAAAACTGCTTGAAATGGACATGCAGTACTTGTACCGCCAGCACGACTCGAATGGAAGCTGAAATGCAAATCCTCAGCCATTAACCGTGCTCAGGCTCAACCCCATCCCTTCACTCACCCGCACACTCTCACTCCGTGGCCAAAAACGCCAGCGCGCCACCCACGTACCCATCCACACCAAACCGCAACGACCCCAACACGGGCGCGAAATACGCCGAATGGTTGATCGGCACCACCTCCCTAACCCGGTCGTCCCCACCTTCCCTCTCCGCCTTCTCCCACAGCTCCGGATCAGTCCCGCCGTACGTGAAAAACACGCTCGGCCGCCCCACGCTCGTCGCCAAAACGCCGCAATCCTCGCTGCCCCCCAACCTCGCGGCCTCCTTGTCATACCCCTCCCCAAAGTGCGCCTCGAACACGCGTTCCACCCGCGCCGTCGCCTGCTCATCGTTCACCAGGAACGGAAACGTCCGCGTCTCCACGAGCTCCGGCGGCCGCGGCGCGCCGGCGGCGGCGCTCTCGGCGTCGACGATGCGGCGCACGGCGTCGAGGACGCGGGAGCGCGAGGCCTGCGAGAAGGTGCGGACGTCGATGCCCAGGTCGGCCGAGGCCGGGATGATGTTGACGGCGTCGCCGGCGCGGATGTAGCCGACCGACACGACGGCCGCGTCCTGCGGGTCGACCTCGCGCGCGACGACGCCCTGCAGGCGCGTCACCGTGTGCGCCGCCGTCAGGACCGGGTCGCACGTGCGGTGCGGCTGCGAGGCGTGGCCGGAGCGGCCGTGGATGGTCAAGCTGCGAAAGGCGGTCTCAGTTTTTTTTTTTTTTTTTTATCACTGCGATTGGGAGGAAAGGGGGGAGGGGGGAAAGGGGCCGAGGGAGGGGGGGCGAGATGTGATCAACATACTTGTACGAGTCCGCCGCCGAAGCAACCAGCCCGCGCCTCGTGCCAATCGTGCCCGCCTTCTGGAACATGACGTGCCCGCCGACAACGACATCCGGGACGGGTACCCTGTCGTACAGCCCTCCCTCGACCATCGCCTGCGCGCCCTTGCCAAGCTCTTCCGCCGGCTGGAAGCACAGCACGACCGTCCCCTTCCACTCGGCGCGCGCGGAACACAGCGTCTCGGTGGCGGCCAGCAGCGCGCTCATGTGGACGTCGTGGCCGCAGGCGTGCATGACGGGCTTGACCGCGCCGTCCAGGGCGGTCATCCTCTGCGTGCTCGCGTACGGCAGACCCGTCTTCTCCTCGACCGGCAGCGCGTCCATGTCCGCGCGGAGTAGCACGACGGGCGCGTCGGCGCCGTTGCGCAGCACAGCCGCGAGGCCGTGCGAGCCTATGTCGGTGTGGATGGAGGTGGTGATGTCCGAGAAGCGTGAGGCGAGGGCCTCGAGGCGCTGTTTCATGAGCGCTGCCGTCTGCGTTTCTTGGAAGGAGAGCTCCGGGTGCGCGTGGAGGTGCCGGTAGAGCTCCTCGTAGGGAGCAAGGTCGGGCCGGTGGGTGGTGATTATTCTACTGATTCTGGACATTTTTGTTTCGCTGAGAGATTGGAATAGCAATGGGAAGAAGAAATGTTCTTACACGGATACGGAAGGGAAGTGGAATCAATTGAGTGTAAGAGAAAATAAAAGTAATGTTAGAATCCCATGTGAACGAGTCATCGAATCCTTCGACGTAAAGTGGGGGGCTGCGGGGTTCTTTGCTGACATTCACGGGTCTAGCTGCAGGCCAAGCGATGACGAAAGAACCATCTCCGTGGGTCGGCCCGCGTTTTCTCTTGCCCTCCTTTGATTTTTCTCTGGCAGCTATAGGGCGGTTCGAGGGATACCGGGAATTTGTTGTTATTTGCAGTATTCTCTTATTAAGGATACGTTCAGGGTTTCTCCCACTTGGAATCCTCTACAGCATACCTAACCGCATCGTAAACATCATCTACGATGACTCTAGGCTTACAACTCGGTTCTGTTCCATCTTGGTAAACGCCCGTCTTGAGAAGGACCGATTTCCAATCTGTCCCGAGTGGGCTCTCGTAAGTGTTTGCGCCGCGAATGTCGGATTCTGTCAATCAAGTCAGCGAGGAAGGCTGTTCCCATAAACCCCAACCAACACGAACCTGGGTTATCTCCAACCATGTAGACCCTCTTCAACGGATCCAAGTTGCTCTTTCCAAACAGATCCTCCCTGTGCCTATTCAACCTCTCCTCCGCAAACTGATACGTCATGCGGAACGGCTTGCCAATAACTTCCTTCTTCAACTCAACGCCGTGCCTTTCACCTCCCGTCACTGCAGTCCAAATACCCTCCAGCGCTTCCCTAAAACCACCTTGGCCCAGACGTGAGAGGTGGTACTTGGCTGCCCACCACAGATCCGGATTGCTGTAATACAGCGGCGGCTGTCCATCCTGCAAATATCCCCTATTCGGCAAGCTCCTATCGCCATTCTTCGGTGAGATTGTACCCATGATACCTTGGCGAGAAAGCAGCACATCGAGGATAATAGCGGCATCGAGACCCCAGTCGCGAGGATCATTGTAGACAAACACAGCATCAATCTTCAGCGAAGCGTCCGGATTGGCGGCGTCAATGGGGCGTGGTAGCGGGCGGGCGAAGGACTTGTAGTAGTCGAGGAAATTCTTGGAGAAGGGCCAGATCTCAGGGTAAGCGGCGTAGATGTCGCCAGGCGTGACGACCGTCTTGTAGCCGTACCTGCAATCTGTTATTGTTTCTGTCCGAATTCCAGACGTTATGGTGGGGTGGGGGAAGGCACACTTCTCAGCCACTGCCCTACACTTCCCACCGTCTCCGCCGCACACCAGCACTGTCTTGTCCTTGTAGACATCCATTCCGGCGAACGGAGTGTGGCTCTGGACGAACATGGACGTATCGAGAGGGATCTCGAGCTTCTCACTCAGCTCGGCCACACGCTCAGACTCATGTTTGCCGCCGCCATTGGTGAGCAGGATGAAGGGAATGCGTTGGCTCTGGAGGTACGAGAGGGCCTTATGAGCGCGGGGTAGAGGGTCGGAGCTGCGGAGGAGGACGCCATCGATGCTGCGACCTGTTAGCCGTGACTGGTGCCTTCGAGATGTGATGTATGCCGGGGCATTGCGTGGGTTGACAGGTGCCAGATTGCGGGACGTCAAGGTGCCAGGCGGAGAAGCGGGGAAGCTCCGAGACCCGCGTGCTGACGGTTGTCCTCGTTCCTGTGCGCGCGCGCGTGGAGCTTCCCATGTAGCTCTCCCGCAGCCACAATGTCTCGCGTGTTTATTTGTTCCCCTTGTGCAGCTATTGGACGTACTCGAACGCAAAAGCAAAGTCGGGTATGCGCGACGTCGTCGATGACGTTTGGAGGCTGCGGAGCTGCTTAACCTGACGCGCGACGAGGCGGGTCGCGGGCCAGCCGGAGGAGACACGCGGCGCGGAGCTGCGTAGACATCGTGCGAAGAGGGCGGGCGCAGCGCACGCTTGCATGGTGTGCGGGAGGGAGTAGGATGGGCTTAATGGAATGTTGAACTAAGGTCTAGAAGGGTGGAGGCTCTGCTGCTGTTGGCGACGCGACCCACGCTGATGCACGCCAAGACGCGTGTGCACGACTATACTCCTGCCACCAGGGAGCTCCGAAGAGAACTCCGCCGATATCGCCGCCGCCCGATCTGGATCTTTCAGATGACTGACCGTTACATGTGAATGAATTCTTGCTTTTGATTGCTCATCACTCATCAAGAAAACAACCAGCTTATCAGCCAAGTGGGCCCTGCCAATGTTACTACAAGAGAGCACAGCCTCATCATAACTCAACAATTCATAGCCAATTGCTCAGCCCACGCAGCGTAATTGAAGTCCTCTGTTAGATTCCGGAAATATGCAACGTGGATGCAACTAGCTCTACTTCGATTCTCCCCGTACTTTTAGCTTTGATAATCTCCCAACTCCCAATCATAGAATAGCATCGAACCCCTAACACTCATCCCAGATGACGTTTGTCAGGTTGCCGGGGATCGCAATGCTGGCGATTTCGTCACCAATCACACCGGTCTGCACATCCCGCTTCTTGACCACAACCTTGCTGTCAAACTGCAAAGCCACCGCGATCAAGTCGCCATCCCCGTTGAGCGAGAAGTGGCGGGGATAAGAGCCACCAGCCGGAGCCAAGTGCTCGAAGGCGAGCGTGCCGTTGGGCTGGATGGAGAAAGTGGCAAGAGAGTCCGAGTACTGCTTGGTGCCGTTGTATGCGCTGGAAATCTCGAAGGACGAGTCGTTGCGGTTCGAGACAATCAAGAACCTCTGGTCAGGCTGCCCATTCTGTTAGCGTTATCGATGCAGACGGTGATCTTAAAGACTAACCGAAATTTCAATCTCAGCGGCAGTAGCACCTTCCTCCGGTGCCGGAGCATCGCCGTAGGTACTGTCCTTGCTTATCTCTGTGAAGGAAAGACCGCCCGCGGGAGGGTAGGTAACCGCGTAAGTGGTCAGGCTGTTGTCCAGCTCTCCAACCAAGTAGAAGTAGGTAGAGTTGCCGTAGTAGGACTTGCCAGTCCAGAAGGCAGCGTGACGCGGGCCAGTGCCGGCCTCGGTAGCAAGAGACTCCTCCTCCTTGAGGGCGCCGGTGCTGTCGTAGCTGAAAACGCGCACAAGGTCCGCTCCGAGGTCCGGAACGACGATGAATTTCCCAGTGGGGTCCGTAATGGCCTCGTGCTCGTGGGGCGCATCCTGACGATCAGGAACGGCGCCGGGACCGTCGAGAGTGAACGTCTGGCTTCCTCCGACGATCAGCGTGCCGTTCTTCGGCGCCCCCCACCACGAGACAGCGCTGCCAGAGTAGTGGGACACGGCAAGGTGCCGGGAGTCAGGGCTGCCGTAGAGAACACTGCTGACTGGACCAGAGATGGACTGCTGAGAGCTCACCAGGGTGAGGCCGCCGTCCTCGCCAACTAGTAGGGAGTTGATGGTGCCATTGACGCTGGTAAGACCCTCGTCCAAGCAATACAGGATGCCGCTCTCCGAGTCGAGGGTCAGCCACGAAGGGCTGGAGCCGCAGTCGGTGCTCGAATAGACCGTGTTCAGAGAGTAGGTGCCATCGTCGGCGTCGTCGAGGCTGGCCGTAGTTACAGTGCCGCCATAAGAAGCAATGAAGAGGTTGGTCGCGGTGCAGGTAGCCGCCGAGGCGGAGAGGAGAAGTGGAATGTTGACCATGATGCCGTGGGGACGGAAACTTTCTTCCAAGCTCTTCACAACAAAACTTGGCAAGGAGCGAGCGAGACCTTTATAGCAAAGAGCGGCAGGAGGCTCGGCGGGCGGTCTCTGCAAGCGGGCCTAGAGCGGGACTTGTGAATAAAAGAGAGCACCGACGTCGCAACAGGCAACTCAAATGACGGTAGGGAGCGGCGTCTATGGGGCTGTCTTAAACTCATCCAGGAAGCGTGGGCTGCCGGACCGGGAGTGCCTGGAGGACGACTCAGGGCTGTTTACTTGGCGGGCGCTGGGCAGAGGAGGGATCGCCAGGGCAATGGCTGGCGCATGACATGACGCGCCTTTAGCCGGGAGACGATGAGCAGCGGACCAGTGGCGAGCAGCAGCGTGCATTAGATAGCCTACCTGCAGGTCGCACGGCCGGCATGCCAGGCGTCGCTGGCTGGCGGAACAATGGGCGCGGTCGTCAAGGCGAAACAAATGGGGTGGTGAGCGGTGGTAGGCGCCGCTGTCTGGCGCGGGGGTTTAGGCTGGGGACACACGGAGATGACTGCGGGGGGCGGTTGAAAGCGAGCGCGTGAGTCGGCCAGTGTTTCATCCATAAGCTCTCTCGCGCGTTCTGCGAGGTTTTGCCAAGCGCCGCCAGAAACGGCGTCCCCGCGAATAGTTTGCCACAGCCTAACACAGCCTCATACTTATTCGCAGCCGCTGCCGCTTGTTGGCCATGCTGCAGTCCTCAGCCGGCCCCTGGACACTCCTGTCCGACAGCTCTCAGCGTGCCACTCTCAACAAGCGAGCCGACCTTCCCTCGCTCTCCCACCTCTGCCCACCTCTGGTGATCCGCTCTCTCCTTCGGCTTCTTACCGGCGCTGGACGGAGGACTCCGCGCGACCTCGCGAGCCAAGTTCTTGTTGTCACCGGACCGGATCAGGGAATTCTTCTTCCGACCACACTCGGCAGCGCGCACCGCGGTCCCGCCGTATCCGCCTTTTTCCAAAGTGTATATATGTCCGGAGCCCAGTGCTTTTTCCCCGCAAGTCTCCGGACAGATGTCTCCATCGCCTTCCCCCGTAGGTATCGTAACGCGCTCCAGATGCATCCGCCAGTTACTTGGTCCGCCTCTTTGGAATGTCGTTCGGGGTAGAGCAAGGCTACATGATTGCTTCTTCCAGGCCAATGGTGGCGTTGGACTTCATGACCTTCGAGAATAGTTGAGAATTGTTGGGTAGGTAAGGTACAAGACAGCTGTTTGCCAGGTGTTGGCAAAATGTCCTCTTCGGCAACACCTCGGCAAGTGACGTGATTCTTCGGCAGTCTTCCTCCACAAGCATGCGCGCACCAGCTGCCGATTGCCGGCGCCAACCCCCATGGGCCGCAATTCGCGCAAGATGTGCGTCTGATCTTATGGTACTAGTAACGCTGATGCTCAGAAATTATACAAGAGTGCCCGGGCCCTGCCAGTTGTCTCATCTCTGCATTAGACACAAAAAGACCACGCGAAATATCGTGTCTGGTGTTCTTGTATAAAAACACACCATTGTTTGCATAAAACTTTCTGTCTCTCAACTTATTCTCCAAGTTTCCCGTTGGATGACGGCAACGGACATGGCGTGGTCTACTTACCCAACAATTGTCGTTAATACTCACATGCTCTTAACTTTTCTGTCACGAGCCTGCTGTCCCTTCCTATTGCAGATGGCCGCCATCCAGGGTCAGTACTCACTAGTCGATGCTATTCTAGACCGTCCAGCCCAACTCAGGTGTAGCAACGTCTTGCACTTGTCACGCCAGTGCCTTCAAAGGAGCCATTCATCAATATCTTACAGCTTAGGGATACAAAGCGCAGCTCGCTCATCAGTTGCCAGAGCTCCGAACTAACATCTCTTGATCAACTTGCTCTTGCTTCCAACTTCACTTCAAACCTCACTGCATTGGTCTCACTTCACCACCAGCATCATACTGGACTTTTCGCGATTCAGTTTAGCAAATTTCTTCAAAATAACACAGCTCTGCCTCAGGAAGTACATACAAATGACACGGACGTAACCGGCAACCTCTGAGAAGAAGTCTCATTTGAATAGTCGCGCCTCTACTGGTACAAACGCCTCATCAATGAGCGCTTTCAGTCCCTCTCTCAGCTTATTGAGCGAGAGGTCGCTCCCTATCGATACCTACGACACTGATGTAGAGATTGAGTCTCTTAGGGCAGACCTATGCCACCTCAATCGTGATCTTGGGAATGCTGACCACGAACTTGAACGAGAAAGACTTCGATTATTCTTAAACGCCAAGCAACATTGCAATGAACCCGATCATTATCCCAACTCAATCTTCCATCTTGAAGCACGCTGCGCTCAACTTGCAAAACAGCGCACGAAAACTGAAGAGAAAATTGAAAAGCTAAAAGAACACAGGAAGGAGGTTTTCATGCGGCGGTATGCACATTCAACACGTCTAAAAGCAACTACGACCCAATTAAGCCATGAAATGCCAGAGGCCAGCCAGCAATTTTCCTCTAAGTCTTCAGCTTCTTTTGAAAATTACATTGGTTCTCAAGAAACGCAATTTTCGATTTCATCAGCATCATACGCCAGATTTCTTGTTAAACGCACGCTTGAATATGAAAATACCACGACAGGAATACAAGACAATACTAGGTATCTCAGTCAAAGCAATGAGGTGCAATCCGCCAGCGAATTCATCACGTCCTCGAAACGACTGTCCAATGACTCACGAGACTCGGGCAGCCCCGCATCCTCGCAAGACTCACTCGATTTGCTGATTGATCCGAACAAACCTTCACACAAGACCGCTTTGATCGTCATGAAGAAAAGCGCGCTGGAGATGCCTGAGGATGCGCGCCTAAAGACCCGAGATATTATTTTAAAACAAATATTTGTTTATGCCATCGGAGATCACGAAGATGATGAACATTGCTGGATATATAATGGTCACGAGGCAAATGCGACAGCCCAGAAAGTCGAGAAAAGATTCACATGGACAGACAGTAATATCCGGGAGAAACCTCAGAAAAGATACGTCAGACAACAAATCGGCGCCATGTGGATGGTATTGAACCACTCCATGACGCCGGAACAGATGTATGGTTGGGTATTTGAGAGCTGGCATCTATCTCATTTGTGTGGCAATTGGCGATGCGTAAACCCCGATCACCACACGATGGAACCTGGGAAGATCAATTTGGACAGGAAATCATGCCATAGTGGCACAAGACCGTACTATGCCTGTCACCATGAGCCTCGCTGTCTTCTTCGGGATAAATACGGGGCTCCCAAACCCATAGGACTCCGTGGCACCCAAAACCAGAGGCCAAAATCCCAGCGTCAGCAGGAGCTTAGGATTCCACAAAGAATTCCTGGATCCGAAAGTCACAAACCGGCAACGCTTCCTAGCCCTTCCACAACGACAGCCAGACGCAAGAGAATGCGGCAAGAGGCGGAAGAGGACAGAGCCCGTGGCCTGAAACAGACGAAGCTGAATTTTCCGCCCCGAGGTAAGCAGTCAAAACAAGGTGACCTTCCGTTCGATGTCCACTCCATTATCTGGTTCCGTCTTCCTCGCAACTCTCACACTTCAGCCGGAGAGCCTGGACCAGGGTGCCAAATCCAGATAGACGGCCGAAACTGCGTCCACGTTCACCGATCGGAGAACCCAGTTGAACGCAGCTCAAACGCGCCCGAACTTCCTCGAAGTCGCCGTCAATTCGTCAATCCGAAGCCCATTTTTCAAAAGTTACTTGATCCATCAAAGGAACCACACAAGTTTCTCCCTCGATCAGCTCGCCCACCTTATATCCACCCCTTCAGAAAACGTTCGGACAACAGTGGACATGGTCCAGCGAGCAAAGTTGATAAGGCAGCTGCTCATTCTTGGATGGAGGACTATCTGGCTTAACTTTTACGGAGAAAAAAGTATATACCATACGCGGAAAGCGGCCAGTCTCAGTCCGGCCTACGTTGCTGCGACGCAAGATATACAGAGGTAACAGCAAAGGCATCAAATGCATTAATAGGAGTTTGGTTTTGGAGAAACAGAGAGATATTGAGGCGAGGTGCCTCGCAGTGCTTAGACTAAAGTTGGAGGTCTACAAATGGATCTCTCTGCCTTGCCTACAATTCTTTTCTAATTCAAACAAAAGGATGCCATTCTCTATGTGATTTGGATAGATGCAGAGCAGATAGAGGAGCAAGAAGAGTAAAGAATAAAGACAAAATGGTACATGTTTCAATTCGATGCTATCACTTGAATGTCTTACCAGGAGTCAACTCGGATGTTTCATAGTAGTACCTAGCATGGTGGCTCGACGCATGATGCTTGAAGCGGCAAGCTTCTGGAAGATTACCTAATCGAGATTGGGACTAAATACGGACGCAGATCTTGACGTTGACAAACGCGCAAATATCATCCGCCAGCTCAGTCAATCATTGAAATGTCTGCTTCGATCAACTTTCTGTTGTGGAGCTTGCCTGTGCTTGTTGCATCTTCTCCCCATGACCGGGTTACGCCAAAGAGACGATCCATGTCCGCTGCAACAACATCTTGGTTACACAGCTGTCACCGCCGTTATGACTCCCATATCGCCCAGAGTGCTGAATGGAACGTCCGAAAATCGCCAGATGAGGATTTTAGCACCGAGCGTATCTTTTCTCCTAGCATCGGCTTTGGCGAGCCTTGCCAGACGAAGGTGTGGCTGCTGTCGTTCTCCATGATCGGACGGGAGAGATGTGACAGGTCACCTACTTAAGTTGCGTGCAGGTGCTTGAAGAGGTGGGGACGCATGAGCCTATGGGTGACTGGCAGGAAGCAACCTGAAACGTTGATTAATCTGCGGGCAGTACATCAGATGCTTTGTTTTCCGCTGGCTAGACGATCTATTGACACTAATGGTGTGTAGGACACAACGGTGGTGTAAGCGAGCCGCTGTCTCATGCATGGAGTAGTCAACCCAGAGCTGCAGCCACCCGCAAGCGCATGTGGAGAGTACCTACTTAGTGAAAGCTCCAGCACTATGCGCGGAACGATGCATGGCGAAGGTAGCTGTCTCTGCAATCTGTCTCTGCCCCTCGCCCTGACCTATGGAAACGCGGGCGGGGAGAGACGGGGCAGCTTTCAGTCTGGCGTGGTTGCCTCTTCCGAGTGACCTCTCATCGGTCGACTTACACTCACAGCGGCTGTCGCGCGTCCGTGTCTCTCCTTCCCGCTACACTCACATCGCCACGGCCACGCGCAGCCGCCATCCCACTGACATCCTCGAAATTCGTCTATGCTGTGAGCCCATTTGCCGAGTTCCCTGGCTAAAATCACTGCTCATTCGCCCTGGCGCCGCACCAGCAACCCAAAGGGAACGGCGGCACTCGTCGTCGGCGTGAGTAGATCTTTCGGCCGCAGCGTCACTGCTTCTTGTAGAATTCGCCTGGATCTAACTACTAGGTTCCCTGTCAGGCCGTGGCGGCCGCAATCGTCGACACCAACCTCCGCAATCATTTGCACACATCCAAATCATTCGCCGTGACGACGTACGTCCGCAGCACCTCACAAGCCAACCTTCCAGCGACGATCCTGTCCCCGACATCTCCTCTGCCTCATTCCGTCGCACTGGTTCCGACAGCGAGATCACTAGCTTTCGCTCCACCAGCTTCGCCCGCAACACCTCTTCAAGTTCCATTGTTGCGCCTGGCCAAACCTTTGCCGACATGGCGCGTACCGGTGGTTCCAAGAAGAACGAGCCGTTCGCTATCCGCTCCACACCTGCCCAAAGCGGCCTCATGAAGCTCAAGCCCAAAACGAAGATCAAGTCCAACTGGAAACCTTTGGACCTGTCTGAGTCTGACAGTAAGTTGTCCGTTACAATGCGCCCGACACCAGCTGCATCTAACCTGCACTGCGCGCCATATACACCCTACTCTCCATCCTGACACTCTTCTGTTGAATGAAAGCTGACGCACACCAGACACTGAGAGCTTCGCTGCAGTAGACGCGGAGATGTCGCAGGATGAAGGCGAAGCAAGTCCGGTTGCAAGTCCTTCTGAGATCTTTGCACCTGTACGCGCTCCTCGTGGTCCTCCAATTGAGATGGCCGGCTCAACTGCTGGAAACGAAAAGGATGAGATCATGGAGGAGTTCGGCCACAACCTTCCGGATCCTGTCTGGTTGAGCTCTAACATGGGTAAGCAGAACGGCGAACTCAGGTTTATCCAACACCCGAACAGAGAAGTCTCCGCCCACTCCTGGTCATCGGATGACTACGAATGGGTTGAGCTTGGCCGTTACTCTCGCATCCGCAAGGTCATCGAAGGCAAAGTCATGGCCTTGGAATTCCTCCAACACGTCCGCGCCTCCAAGAGCCGTCAGCCTTCACTCAGTTACTTCGCCGAGCTTGCTAAAGAGTATCCTCGCTACTGCGAAGCCCGTCCAGCCGTTATCATGCCTCCGCTTTCCTCTTTGCGCCCAGCAAATGTCGTTCAGCAGCGTCCTAGTCCACTTTCGAAGCCGCCGCCGCCCGAACTGACCCGTTATGACTCTCTGTCCACAATCTCCACTTCTCTCAATGAGAACGAATTTCCCACACTGTCCACACTTACTTTACGCGACCGCCCGGTGGCATGGCTCAATAAGCCTGTTACAACTGTTCGTTCAGGCATAACTCCTCAAGGCCTTGGAACTCCAGCGGATGACCCCTTTGCAGCTGAGTCATCAAACCCATCGAAGAAAGACTCGCAAATCGCCCAAACTTCCGACGCGGTCCCCAAGCACATAGACAAGCGCGATCCGGGAAAGATGGATTTTGATTTTCGTTTCCCGCTGGGTGCCAACCTGGGGCCGCGCCTTGACGCTGTTCCAAACACTCGTGAAAACAACCCGAAGGCGTTCTTCTCTGAGCAAGAGCGTAACCGCGCTGAAAGGATGCGCCAGAACTTCGCACCACCCGAGCATCCTTCCCATGAGGCCACGAACCCAGCCAAGGCGGATGATACACCCCTATCTGCGATACTTGACGTGATGTCCAGGTACCCACTAGGGCCAGACCCTTCTGCACCAGTGGTTCACCAGGGTCTAACCAATGTGGCTTTTCCGGGACATGTATTTACAGCAGCACCCACGGCGAAGGTTTCTGCTCCCTCAACAGAAATCCCTCAAGTCCAGCTCCCACAGCAGCCGAACGAAAACCGTGCGCGTATGCTCGACTACCTCAACCGGGTCGGCACAGAACAGCCACCTCCGTTAGGTTCGCCTCACGACCTGCGCTTTCTCCAACGCCCTGAACCTGCAAACAGGGGCATTTCAAGTTCAGGCCAAGTGGCGCCTCATGACATGCCAGCTTCTTCCGGATCGCAAACCTCGCGCAGCGCATTGCGTACCAGCGACCCAGAGCCTGAATATTCAGAGAATCGCCCTACAAACATCTACAGCTCCCTGGGTATTGATGGTCCAAGCCCGCAAGAATTCGACGGACCGTTCTTCCAGGATAATATGCCTACCCAGTCCAATCCGACAGCTCTTCGTTCAGCCCACAAATCACGTGGGGAAGACTTGGATGAGTGGTGGAAGTCGGGGACCCTACCGGAGCGCCAGGATGCTTTTGCGAAGTCACTGATCAGTCCCATGGCCGCGGGAGCTGGGAAGGATGACAAGGACTTCATGGTCACAGGTCCCCTCTTGGTTCGTCTGTACGAGAATCTCGCTTCATACGTCCATCTTCCTGGAGAGCCTCAAAAGGGCCCTGACCATTTTGCACGCTTCGCTCCGCCGCCCGAGTGGGCTATTGACCGCAGTCGTGATGGAGACAAGAGCTTCTTCGGAGAGGACTGGGGTGAGACTCCTCGTCGCATCGGCCGTGACCCTAGGTACCGACCTACTTTCGGCCAGCACAGGTACACTCTATATGAAGACGCGTGTGAAGAACCTGCCATTCGCTTCCCGTCAGGCATGCGTCCCAGCCCGGCAGGCCCCAGCTACGCAGGCGGTAACACGGGCGGATTGAGCTACACTGCTGGCAATGCTGGTGGGTCGAACTTCCTTGGCGGTGCTTTGGGTGGATTCAAGTATCCCGTTGACGCTACACCCGGTAAACTCAACAACTACACCAGCGGCAACCCAGGTACATCCGGATACAACGGCGGTAACACTGGTGGACAGAACTACTCAAGCGGAAAACCTAGTGTAACAGATTTCTCTGGTGGCTACTTCATGCCGCCGAAGTACTGAACGGCCCTATCACTGTGTGTGTATGGTGGATACTTTGATTAGTTGATACCACAACGGCGGGCGGATACTTGCTTTTTTTTTTTTTTGACGATTCGTGTTACTTTCATTTCCTTCACTACAATAAGTTTGCGGACTTTCCTCACCTCGAATGGGGTTTCGGGGAGATGACATCAGTTCAAGCAGTTCTCAACGGGAGAGAGGTAATAATATTGCGGGTAATAGGTAGAAGATCGAAAACTCAAGCAAAAAAAAAAATAAAATACTGTATTATAATGTAAAACAAGACCCACAATGATAATGCTTTGTGACCACGAGCTGATAACTCCGATAAACCGGAATATTCCAGCCTGTGGATGCATTAACATCCTCCTATTGCGAGACAATGACGCAGAAAACAGAACAGCGTATAACTTCACCATGACACCTGATTTCACAGTTGGTTTCTCGCTTAATTACTCGCTCTGGTAACGTGGCACATGAAGGGCCAAACGTCCTCCTCCTCTCTCTTACCCTGCCTCACGAAACAGGCGTCGCTCGCCACCACGCTGCCGCACTTGAAACGGAAAAGTACATTGAATCCGCCGCATGCAAGTCCGGGATACCCGAACCTCGTCGCGTACACACATCTGCTTGTAGAAGAACGAACGAACGACGTCGCTCCTGACACCAGAGCCCCCGCCGAGGCGTCGACGCCCTCCTCCAAAGCTCTCGCGCGCCGCTGCTCTGCCGCTCTCGACGCCGTCGTACCTCACTGTAGTATCCTGGCCGATACCAAGACCAGCACTGGCGTTGTCGCTCCAGAGCTGGCCGTGCACGTGCGTGGTTCGTCGGTGTGGGGTGTGATATCCATGGCAGGTGGGATCCAGCGCTGTGGGGGACGTGATTCCCGGGGGCGCTTGTTGAAATGCTTTAAGGTGTGAGGAGTCTGCCGGCAGGTACTGTAATGATGTTAAGCTGAAGATGGATAGGGCGTGGCGGATACGGAAAGCGCAGGTAGAAACGAGTGATGTGCTGGAGAAGGGGTAGAAGGTCTGAGGAGTGGTTATGGAGTAGCTGTGGGAGGACGGTCTCCTTTGGTGCTGGTGGTGGTAAAGCGAGCTGCGCGTCTTAGCTCGCGAGCGCTCCATACCTGGAGTCAGGATTGCAGGTAGTGATCTCTTACGTTACAGAAGGACATGAAGAACGTCTGCGTTATCTCAACAGGTGTTCAATATTCGTAGGGTGAGTTGTAGATCGATTGCAGTCTCCTTGTCAGCTGTGCATGAGGGTGTTGCCATCGTACGTGATTTGGAAACAGTTGTTGGTGGACATTCAATGCGCTTACTTGGTACCAGCGTGGTCGTACGCTAGAGATTCAGGAAGTCTGCGCGCCTTCCTTATCTTTCAACCTTTCATTAACCTCAACTCCACCGATTTCAAGTTCAGCCCGCATCATTAGCGATAATGATGGCGAATTCTTCCCGGAAGCGTTCTACCGATGGCACCGCTTCTGATGCCAAGACGCCCTCCAGGAGGTCGAAAATTCAGGACGGCGACTTGTAAAAGTCAACTTCATTGGATGGCACAGCGGCTGCAGCGCACACTCTTGCCACTTCCGCTCCTGCTACTCCTACTCCTCTGACTTTAACCCTGAGAGCTCCGCTTCGTCTGATAGACCCACCTCCCGAACTGTTCCAGCGCATCATTCACTTCCTTGTCATCAGCAGCAATGCTGCTGATGTAGCGGAGACCCGTTTGATCTCCCGTAAGCTACACTCCTTATCATAACAGCCCCTATCCCTATACCCTCTAGCGTTCTCTCCAAGAAGATGCTCTCCTAACAAGATGACTCTTCAAGGAGATGCTCTTCTCAGGAGGACGGTCCCCTGAGAAGAATATCTCCATTAGAAAAGCTCTACTGAAGAGAGAGATCTTCCCAAGAAGACGTTCTGTGCACCACGAGGACGCTTAAGATGGTCCGAACAAGGAATCGTCAGGATAACCCGAAAGGATCACAGGCCTCTTCGCCGGCGAAATCGACGCCGAAGTCCTCTGGAGCAGCGCCTCCCATGGCGCCCTCCGTCCTCCATCAGCCCCTCACGCTCGCACCGCGCCCACAGCGCGTCAGCTTCCTCGCCGCGCTCGCCCTCAACACACGCAGCCCCGTGACAGCTGCCCTCCCCGCCCTCATCCGGGGCACCGCCCGCGCAATCATGGCCTACAAGAGAGGCCCGATATCCTCCTCCTCCTCCTCCTCCTCCTCCTCCACCACCACCACTACTACCCGTCCGCGGCTTGGGTCTCAGCGCACACAGGCAACGCACGCTTCCTGGCCGGGCTGCGGGGTGGCGGCCTCGACCTGCTGAGGCGACGGAGCGCGGGCGGTCAACACGGTGCTGTGCGGGGCGACGGCGCGGCGCGGGCCCGGGCACGAGGCAGTGGTCGCCATAGTCACAGAGGCGTTCCTCGCGGGCGACGACGGCGATCTGCGAGCGCGCGTGCAGCGCCAGGACGTCCAGGCGAGCTTCGTCAGCCCGAGGGGTATTTCCTTCTCGAGAGTTGCTGCTGCGAGGACTCGCCCCCGCCGCCACACGATGGTCCCGAGGATGGAACACACGTTCTTGAGCAGGCGGTCGAGATGCCTCGTATCGATGCTCTGGTAGCTCTGCTCGAGCGCGCGCCGTTCGAGGACGATAGTATTGCTCACGACTGTGGTCAGAAGGCGCTTGGGATCGCGATTGGGAGGAGGTAGGTTGAAGCAATCGGTCTGCTTAACATGGCCGGCTTTACCGTCGAGAATATCTTAGGCGAGAGGGGGACCGATAAGCACGAGGACGAAGCTGAGGAGGATGGCACAGAGGACGGAGACGACGGGGAGGGCCAAGAAGAAGAAAAAAAAAATGACAGGATGATGGGTACGCCCAATATAGGGGTACAGGGCTCCGGAAAGTACGGGAAGAGTAAAGAACCGTTGAATAACGCGTTGGACTCGGAGGACTGTTGTGAAAATAGCTGATCGGAGAATTTGGAGGATTTTCGAGATGTTTGGGTTGATGTCGGCCAGGCGATTAATACTGGCGAAAGGGGGCCCGTGTTCGACGTTGGTCCTGTAGAGGGACTGCTCATGCTTGTTACATTACGAAGAAGCTTCGTGGTATACGACTAATCACTGTTCATCAATAGCTGAACAAGTCCGAGTCTGTTGGGATAATAAATTGATAGGAAAAGGCGTGATACTTCCATGAGGCAAGGTACAAGAATGGTCCAGAAATTAACATGATGGCAAGGCTTTGTGGAAACCCCAAGCAGGCGTTCGGAAAGAAAGGTCGGGCAATCCTGGTGAAATCAGGTCAATACGATAGGTCCAGCTCCGGACGCGCATCTGTGATGTTTTTGGAGCCAATTCCGTAAGCTTCCCGCACTTCCTGATACGGCTGACATGCAGATCGTCATGGTAACCTTGGCAAAGCTTAAAAAGAACTTCATTAGTGTGGGTTTCCTTCAATACGTTTTTGTTGAATTTCCTTCTCTCTCTCTCCATCCGCATGTCTTCTCGTCATATGTCGGGTATCCATCCCAACTTCTCGATCGGCCATCTTATCCAGGGTCTACTTCCGTCATCCATTGAACCGTAGATCCCGGAAAGTAAATGGTATACCCAGCCTCTTATCCACCAGACATTGCCCAACTCATTGATGAGGACCGTGAAGTACGCGAAGATGGCGAGAGCCATTGGCTGCTTCTGCTGAAGGCAAAGCACGAAGTCATCGGAGACACGGTAAAGCCAAATGAAGATCGTTTGCGAATGGCCAGATACGGTGGAGCCATCCGGTAGGAAGGTGCATGCGAAGCAGCGCGAGACATCGTCGATTGCAGCGATGTAGGTAGGAAGGTTCGGGCTGTCGGCAGCCATATCGTGGCAAAGCTGGCGGAGTTCTGCGACCTGGGGGTGCTCGTCCGAGATGTCGTGGTTGTAAAATTTCTGCACGCGGACGATGGCGGCGTTGAAGAGCGGGGAGAGTGGCCCATCTCTGATCGTGTCTCGTGTGGTTTCCATAATGGCGCGTACGCCACGAAAGAGAGCAAGCCATTCGGCCGGACCATGATCGCTGAACACGAGGAAGTCGCGCGGCTTCGGGCCTTTAGCGAAGGTGTAAAAGCAGGATATGATGGCAAAAACGTAAAGCGCATGGGCATTGCTGTCGTTAACCGTCGGCAAAAGGGATGTGGCGGATCGTAAACCGATCTCCCAGTGGCTGTCGGCCTTAGATATGTAGGAGGCGCGACTGGTCTCCCTGAAGTGGGCCAAGTGGCGGGCAGAGAGGGCGATGATGGCGTGAAGCACAAAAGGATGAGAAAAGCCTATCTGGGGCACGTTGACGCGGTAGAACGTGTGCATTTCCGATGTACTGGCGATTGTGAAGGAAGTTGAAGTGGACCAGTTGTGCAAGAGCTCCAAATCCGATACGTTGGAGACAGCAGCGGACCGAGGGGGAGGGGCTGGGGTAGCGCCATTTTCACCGACGCTCATGAATGGGCTAGGAACTCCACCCGGACCTGATGGGGTCACCGCGGCTGTGACGAGGCCATCCTGAGGGCTTAGATGGCTGACGGGGCTGGAAGCTGCAGAATGAGAGGAGGCGGTGGTGGCGGCGGCGGGCGTAAAGTCACAGTGGATAGCATGCCTGATGCAATTCGTGCATTCGGGCTTTTTCTCATCACACTGCGCAGAGTCAGAATAGCCGCGTAGAAGGTGTAATGCGTGAAGCGGTAATGCGAGGACGCTTTCACAATATCCAGGCGGTAGAGCAACAAAACGTGAGCAGTTGAAGCAGTTCGTCCGGATGTAATTGCCATTAGATCCAATCTGGATATACACCAGGACGAATATACACCCAGACGACGGCTTCAACTACCTACATATTGCTTTGCCATTGCAACGCCATGAGAGCAGATTTCGTCGGTGAATGGGCCGGGTAGCCAACTCACGAATAAGGGGCAGGGACAACAGAGCTCACTCACCTTGATTCTGCGGCGCTTGCAGTTCTGGCAGCCCAGGCGAGATTTTCGGTGGGATCGGCGTGACGCTATGGGCCCTTTGATACTCTGCGCCAGGTGCTGCTCGGACATAGTCACATGGCCAGACAGAGGTTGACGAGTGCGCAGCGAGCGGAACCAGCGCGCACTGATTGGTGCCGCCCAAGCGAGTGGTGTAGCAGACCTGTGGCTGTCGAAAGGGTGGAAACAGAGGGGCTGTCGGGTCTTGTAGGACGAGGGCGAGGAGGCGCAGCTCAGGCCAGGGACGCCTCAGCTAGTAGCACACTCCTTGTAACACTGCAGCCTGGACCGAAAAACGCCCGCTGCGCCGGCAGCTCCACCCTGCGCCTGCCTGTCCTCGGCACACCCGGCCGGCAACGATTTCTGTCACCCTCTAGAAAACAAACACAGCTGCGTCGCGTCTTCAAGGCGTCACCGTCATGCACCGCCACCTTCGTCCGATGATCATCTCCAAGGCCCGCCGGCTTATCTACTTCCAAGTAATCGTCCATATCAGGCCAAGTGGAATTTTCCTACTCCACGGCTGTGGGTGCTAAGGCCATAGAACATTGTCCAGTCATTACTCTTTCTGACCGTAGTCGCTAAGTCTACCCTGTCTCAAATCACAAGCATCCGAAAACCTGGACTTCTCTTCCGTAGATGCCACTAAAATCATAAATCACCATGCAGTGCCCGTCATACTACCGATGGGCTGAACGCCTGGCGCGAAAACAGACACGATGAGGGGAAAAGTAGCAAACTGAGACGTGGAAAATAAAAAGAAAACCATCCTCGCAGGGCCCTCCATGCAGCAAAACCTTTATATCATACCGGAAGGCCCAGGAAATCATGACCGCTGGGAAACATGCCTTCCATGCAAGATCCACTCCTCTCATTTCTACGCCAAATCAAACCATCTCGCGAGGGCCGTGCAAATAGCCTTCCTTACTGGGGTCGACAGTCTCGAGGCTAAACCCACTCGCAGATGGCCTCTCTCCCCGGAGCAGGTGACCAATCTCGGCCGGGTGCTGCCAGTTCATGTACGCCATGACGAGAAACATGAGAAGCGCGTCGAAGATGTAAAGGAACACCTCGTTCTTCAACAAGTATCCATCGTGTCCCTGGATGTATTCGACGGCACGGAAGATGCACCGGACCATGATGAGTATGCTGACGACGTAGAGCGTGGTAAGATAATGCCGCCAGCGGATCTCCGGCTGCTCCGACTTGACTGTGGGAACCGCGTTCATGCGCTTGTGGAAGATGGCTGCGACGACGATGAAGAAGCCAAACCAGAGGAGTTGAAGGATAAGTCCACCGATGATGATGTTCTGCGCCGTCTTGATGGAATCGGGGTCATCGCTGCCCTTGGCCATAAGCCCACCACCTAAACAGAAAGTCAGTCAAGTCTGCCAACTGTGAATAAAGAACCCGCGCAGGTTAGTCCATATGGGGAAACTACAGGATGCATACCACTCGACTGCATCAGGAAGGAGAACACATCTCCAAAGACGAAGAACTTGGTGAGCCAGCGCTTCTTTATGATCGAATGGCTCTCGCCGTCCGTGAGAAGGATAACGCGTCCAAGAATCATGTAAATCGAGGCGGCAAAAAGGGCTGGCGCGACCAGTAAGAAGACGCTCTGTATGACGTACGGTCCGACCGTCCACTCTCCATAGTCTTGCTTTGCAGAGGCAGCTCGACCGATGTAGCCAATAACTTCAACTGTGTGGACAGGCCTGTCAGCACCAGTCAACGATCCGTCAAGGAGCCAACTCACAGAAACCTCCAATGAGGAATGCAAGCATGTACCATGTCTTGTGCTTGACCAACTGGAAGGTATGGAATGAAGTCGTCAAGGCAAATGCGATGATGAAAATGATAGCAGCAGCCAAATTGGGCCGATACTCGTACAGTTTGTAACCGTGGAGATCGTCGGTTGCCATTTCGATGGTGAGGTTGCTGTTTCGATTCAGGAATTAAAGCCAGTCTTCGGAAACTCCGCTGTCTTTGCAAGTCGTCGAGGGAAGGAAATTGTTGATGCGGATTGGAAGAGATCGTAGGCACTTCATCTTTGTTTATAGGATTGACTGTGTACGATTTCAACCCATACCACGAGCTACGAGTACGACTCAGCACACGAGCACACGAATACGTGTCACGTGTGTGGATCCTCCGCTTTCCAGCCGCTAGATTAATAGCGGTCGGGCGCATGCATCGGCCCTTTGAGGCTAGTTCCAGATAAGCTACGACTGCTTCGACTGGACGTTGAATTGAATGCATTATACCCCTGCTGCTGCAGGACCTTGGAATCTGTATCTTGACTGTGAAATATAGATAAAGAGATGAGTTGACAAAAACGAGCGTATCTCCATCTGATTTCCGTAGCACTTCCCAGATGTCGAGAAATTGAAGCTACATTGATCTGGAATATTGCTTCGCTTGATCGAGAATCTTGAAGTAAAGGTGCGCGCCAATTTGTCTTGCCATGATACAGTACGCCAGAGTCGCAGCAAATTCATCATGATGCAGAACTCTCGCCCTCTCTGGGTTTGGCGCTCCTTCTGCATCTCCTGTAATGCGCGGCTTCGCACAAGTGTGGGCCGCTTTTCCTGCGCACGGACCCTATTCGAATTCGTGTTCGTGTCCATCGTTTGTGGCGGCTGCTTCGCCTCCTCTATTTTACAGGGCGCCGCAAAACTCGAAGACGTCGTAAGCTTTCTGCAAGCCCAGCCACATTTTGCAACAGCCCACTGGAATTCGAAGCCTTAGATGCAGTTGTATCTGGGGTAGTGGCACATTTACCCAGCCACAAGTGCAACAGATTTGCACACGCTTCGTATTCGCGAGACGCCGGCACTCAGCCGATCTTATCAGAGGAAGAGCCAAGCGCAGCGGCCAGTAAGCTTATGCTTTCAGAACAGATATCTACGTCGCGTATCCCATCTATTACCTTGGTAGTAACGCTCAGCTCTGAAGCAAGACCAAGGTCTCGGGATGAGCCTGATCGGGACTAGCGCAAGCGAGAAACTCCGCCTCCCAGCGCCGCCTCCTTCCGTCTCCCATCCTCCTCCGTTCTCCGCTCATCCTCCGGCTGATGGACAAACTCGGTCGCTCGATTGACCCAGCCAGGATCAGAGGACGGCAGCCATGAGCCAGGCACGAAAGAACGGGCGCCTTGTCGCATCCAGAAGGACTCACCGCAAATCGCGGCTGGGCTGCGCAAACTGCAAGAGGCGTCGGATCAAGGTATGGTTTGTTGCCCATCTCACGTGCCTCCAGAGTCTGACCATTGTGTACAGTGTGATGAAAAAAAGCCTTCCTGTACCAACTGCGTCAGGCACGCTATACGCTGTGATTTTACCTCGGTCTCTCCATCCAACCCACCCAGTGCCGCCAGTCCTGGCTATGCCCTCAGCCATTCTCCGTTGCCTGTCGGCTCTCCATCTTCCCGGATTGATCCGGCAGCGACCGTTTCCGGCCTGAACATGTTGGAGCTGGAGCTTTTCCTGAATTATCTCAATCACACAGCCGAGACTATCGTCGGCGGCCCTGTAATGCATACGGTGTGGAGGACGACCATTCCTCAAATAGGTTTCACGCATCACTACATCCTGGAACTCATTCTTGCAATGTCTGCGTTCCAGCTTTCTCGGAGACAGCCGGATCGCGCACTCTTCCTCCGGAGCGTGGCTGAACAGTACCACGATTCCGCAATTCATGCCGTCACAGCACTCCTACCTCAGCTGAGCAGCGACAATTGTGACGCATTGTACATCGCCTCTGTGTTCATCTGCACTCTAGGTTTTGCAAGGGGTCATACTCCTGGAGATTACCTCATCATTAGCGACAAGGGCGCGTCTGATTGGCTCGTCTTGAATCGAGGGACGCGCGCCATCCTCGAACTTCAACGAGATGTCCTTTTTTCCGGTCGCCTCGGAGCCATGTTTAGCACTGCAGGACGAAGGCTTCGAAACGCTTTTATCGAAGGTCCCATTCCCGATATCAGCGAAGATGCACGAGCCTTTCGCAGTTTCCTAGTCAGCATGACCGTCACCGAACCCAACACCAGCACTTACCTGCATGCATACGATCGCCTGATACGTACGCTGCATCCGACAATAGAAGCAGTTCGTGCTGGCGACCAAACCAACTTACCCACCTTCTTATTCTCCTGGCTCTACTGCCTGGATGAGAATTTCATTTTATGTCTCCAGCAACACCAGCCGCTCGCACTCGTCATCCTGGCTTACTTCGCCGTAATGGTGCACTGCTCCCGAAGTTACTGGTTCATGGATGGATGGGCGGAGCACATCATGACAGGAATTGTCCATCTTCTCCCTGAAGATTACAAACACTGGATACGATGGCCTGCAGAACAAATTAATTGGACCATATGACGATGGGTCTCTCCGCCAGATATAAGGTACCAAGGCCTGTTCGCTTTTCTATCTTCTTCCGTCGGCATCCTCATTCAAATCTTCCCACTATGTCTACCATCGCGTATGGCTTTGTTGAAGTTCTCAGAGTGATCCCCCGGATTAATTCGAGATCAGGCCTGATGCACGGTATGGGTTCCTCTCATGAGATTCCTCTGCTGAGGCTGAAGGGGTTGGCGGCCTGTGCACGATATCTGACGAGCGATCGTCGTCCAGGTGTAGAACACGCCCTGTGCGTTCCTCAGGCCAACACCAGGCGCACAATAATTACGAACCCGATCATCTTCTCCTAACATGTACAACAGCGTGCCTTGCCAGCCTGATTTGCCTCCACACAACGGATACTACCGCGAGGATTAACAGACTCGTCCTTCGCTCCTCCACGATGCGGCTGATCGCCAGGCGAGCACCGTCATCTTGCCGTCGACCTTTTCTGGACGTCTTTCCATCGTTATCGCGGCTACACGGGCTGTAGCTTATCTCACAACTCTATCTGTCGCCCTACAGCTTGAACTCATTTGCGACTGTCGGTCCTATAGCCTATTAAGAAGCGACCTCAAGCTTTCTGTAGGTCGGCTTTTCCGATGTTTTAGCGCGCATGAAAGATGTGTGCGAGGCAGGCAAAAGAACAGTGGGCTTTGCTCGGATACGTTCGGAGTGCGCCACGGGGTACGGCACGCGAGGCGTCAGGCGCGCCGTGGTATGCCTGAATGTTGCGCACATGCCCCTGAGCTGAACCGGGAATATGGGAACGCTTACCGCCGACAAGCACATCGACGCTTTGTCCTTTTTTCTTTTGTGTCCAAAGACATGGATATCACGATGAAGAGATGGAATGAGAGGTGCGACACGCGCTGATGGATTTCTCGGCTTGCGGACTGCTTCGATACGAGAGACTCCTGAGACTACGTCGAAATTGCTGGACCCGCTATGGCCTTCGGATTGCTCGGGTTTTGGATCAGCAAACCGAAAAATGCTGCGCCCGCTTCCTTCAAAGACTCAGCCAGTGATCGCGATAAGAAAATTCGAAGGCCGTCTTTTCCAATGCAAATGGACGCGATGAGTGGATCATCTACACTAGGATTACAGCTGCACACTGGTTAGCAGATAGGGTTACCTCGATACCTTGGGCTGCCATCACTATCTTCCAGTTATAGGCAAGGTTCTGAGATTCGTCCACAGGGCCAAGTCACCACTCCAAAACAATTTATTGGTTAATTTCAGCTACTGTCTGCCGCAAAGACTGGATTTGACGCATCTCAACGTACCAAGCGCATCCAAAACCTAAGAGCTCTTCCTTGTAAGGTGCACGCAGTCGACGAACGTTTGAAGGAGGACTGAGTCCACTACTCGGCACTCATCCTGTGCAGACCCTGATAACTAAGATACAAATATTCAAGCTCACGACCTTCGAGCATTCTAGCAATATCAGCGGCACCCAAGCCTCAGGGGCGCAGCCCTAGTTTCTGTGCAGGGCTTTCTAGCTCGAGGATAACTGTTGTGGCAGAGTGGTGATGTGAATTCAAGATTGCCCTTTGAAGTCCCACCAGTAAGCCATGAAGGAACCGATGCAGTCGCAAGCTTACTGTCTACTCTACGGTTAATTTTCAATCAGCCTTGCATGTGCTGCCATTTTACTCGAAGTTTGGCTCAAGCTCAAAATATTGTCCAGTTCACCTACAGAGTCCGACAATGAGGCATCCATTCAGATCATGATCAAAATTGATTGCATGCGATATCGGGCTTCAAAATAGTCCTCAGTAATTTATCATCTCAAAAACCAATAGGCCTATAATCCCCCCAGTATCTACATGCATGTTCGAAAAGACTGAGCTTTCTCGAAGATCCCATCAATCCTTTCTCATATTGGTATAATATCCACAGGAAGACAAAATTTGTACAAGAAAAGGGCATCAAAAACAAAGGGTCCAGCGATGAACCATTTAGTCCCAAGAATCGCCGAAGCAAGCACCACGGACCTTGCCGCTGTCGGACTGGTAGCAGGTGCCAACACCGTCTGCGCACGGGAAACCAGTGGTGCCGACCTCGCGGCAGGCAGCCTCCCACTCGTTGCCCATGATATAGTTTCCAGTACCGTCACCGAAGCAGTGGCCAGAGGGGCTGTCGTATTTGACAACACCACCCTACAGATGCAGTCAGCACAATGGCACTTTGGCCGATCACTTTAGAGATACTCACTGCATAGCCCTTCTCGTTGTAACGCTCGCAAGCCTTGGAGGACATCCTCCAGTTATAGTTGTCGATGATATTGCAGGCACACTCGTTGTGCTTGTCGGCAAGAATACTTTGTCTTGGTCAGCGATCAGTTCTCAGTATGAGCGAATTGAGGATGCGTACCCGCCGACGAGAGTGGCAGCGACGGCAGCTGAAACGGAAAAAAGCTTGGAGAAGAGCATTTTGGATACTCAGGGCAGAAGGAACGAAATGCTCAAAGTGAAAAAGAATGTGGGTTTTTTGTAGGATGGGTTTCTCAAGGCGACTTGCGAAGTTGGTTGCTCTGGCCAGAGGACGGAAGATCTCCTACTCTTTATATTCAACGACATCCAGCCTTCAGCAGCCCTCCACGATAGAGTCACATCTCGGTGAATGCTCCTTCGGCGAAATTCGAGGTCTCGAAAGGCGAACGACAAAGCGTCGAAGCCGCGCCTGCCTCACAGGGCGGATATTGTTTGCTTGGCGCACGACTGTGGCATGACAGCCTTTGCCGACAGGACTTTTGGGGATGGCCTGGCTGCGGCTGGGCCCGGAACACACGAGCAGCAGTAACTGGTGGAGAGAAAACGTTGCTGCCCGGGCACGGAGGATGCCTCACGCTGTGGGGGATGTTCAATGGTGTTGGTGTGCCTGACAGTTGCCTGAAGCGGGTAGATAATCATCTACAATGCTTGGCGGTTCTATGCTGCGACAAGATACGAGAGTGGCCCCGGCGGAGCTGCGGACTCCGCGTTGCGGGAGGCCTTAGACCAACGTCAATTTGCTTCCCTTCAGGGAAGGTCCTGCAACGTCACAGTGCTTGGTTTTCCAAGCCTCCAAGCCCCCCACAGCGGTGGTGTGCCCCTGCAATAAGGACGGCCTGTAAGGTCTGACTCGGAGCCCTACGAGCCGCATCTGCAAGCACCCGCTTTTCTAGAAGAACTTTATGCTTTTCTTAGCAGCATCTTAGCCCTGCTAGGGCTGATGTTTATGCGTGCTACGCGTCTGACAGGGCTGTAGATAACGGCACAGCCTTTCCCTTTACCGCTTACGGGTGCTCGGGATGAACGACAGCACGCCTGACTGGTGTTTCTGCCGGCGTGGCTCCCACCGGACCCATTCTTACCGCTCCCCACTCTGTGGCCTGGCAATCAGGCCTTAGCGCGATGGCGGCTGCCAAGTCGCTTCTTCAGATCGCGACTCATGGTTCAGCCCTTCCACTCGCATCTACGTGGTGTCGAGCGACCTTTCAACACCGCCGAACGAAGTCGTTCTATCCTGACTCTGAATACTCCGTGGCCGTAATTTCGCCGCCTTACACCATGGTCTTCACGTAAGGCGGAGGCGGGCCAGGCGCTCACAGTCTAAAATAACGGCATATAAGAATGCTCTGCCTTCACCACCACCAAGCTTCCATCACCAGCCTTCCAGCCGAGACAACAGTCAATCTTTTTCTCTTGACCACCGCGTCTTACCTTCATTCTTTTTCCAACCCTCCAAAATGCACTTGAGCTCCCTCATCGTTGGTCTGGCCGGCATCAGCGCCGCCACTGCCGCCGCCCTCCCCAAGCCTGCGCCCATCGTCCTCGAGCAGGACGACATCATCGTCTACGGGCAGGGCAAACACCAGATCATGAAGCGCCACGAGTGGGACGCGCACCAGGCCGAGCGCCTCGCCGAGGTGGAGTCGCAGGTGCGCAGGCGGTTCGCCAACCTGAGCGCGCCGGAGCCGCCCACCAACTACCAGGGCCCGGCTCCCCTCAGCAAGCGCCAGTGCGCAGGCGGCGAGGTCGACGAGGTGCAGATCACCAACACCGAGACGTTCCTGCAGTGGGACATCGTCATGTCGCCCGTCATCACCGCGCGCTACGACCAGGCCACCGTCTCCATGACGCAGGGCTACCAGCTGTCCAACTCCGTCTCCGTCTCGCAGAGCGCCGAGATCGGCCTCAAGGAGTGGTTCAAGACGACGCTGCAGGTCTCGTTCGAGACGTCGTGGACCACCATCGAGTCCCAGGCGTACACCTACTTCCTCAACCCCACCGACGCCGGCGAGGCCATGCACGGCCTGATCGTGTCCAACCCGGCCACCACCCGCTACACCGGCAACTACATCACCGGCTGCTCCGACAACCCGACCAAGGAGGCTTTCTCGGCGGACGTGTACGCCGAGGAGAAGAAGAGCGGCGGCCTCACTTGGGTCGAGGGCACCATCGGTCTGGCTGCTTCGACCAAGTACCCCGTTCCTTGCTTGATCGGCGAGTGCGAGCACAAGTAAACGGCCCGTCTTGGAATATGATTTACCCCTGGATCTATGAGGATTGTTGGATCTGGTGGGCTATGGCGGGATGACAGGGGGAATTCACAGATAGCCCGATGGGCGGATGGGAAGACGCAGCGTTGCATGTCATAGATGCTTTGTTACCCACTTTTCGGATTTTCTCTGTTCTTTCTTTCTCTTCACATGTATATATGAGATTGGCATGCAATTCGATGTACACATCAAAGCAATGAAGCAGCGAGTTTGAAACGTTTGTCGCATCTTGAGCTTGGTGAACGTCTCGGCTTTTGAAACCGTTGACTGGGACTGGCGGCTTATCCGACATAGCCCGGATAAAAGACGGTAGGGCTGTTGGGGACTCTTGGCCGATCGGAAGGGTTCGCCGGTTCGCTACTGGGCTGCGCATCTATTTCTCCGATGGACCGCTGTTCGTTGCTTTGTGTGGAAACAGCCAAGATATCGAATGTTAAGTGTAGCGACTGCTAACGGCCGACGGAGAAACAATGTGAGGCTTGGACATGCAGGCTCGGGGAGCTTGTATTTGGCAAGCACACAATCACCACCGTGATTTGAAACGCAGGGTCTGAAACAGACATGATCACGCGAGATAAGCTTGCCTACGACCGCTTCCGATAGTTTCTGAATCTACAAGATCACGGTCTGCCGTTGAAACTTTCAAGTGTTCACGGAGAGACTCCCAACCTTAGGTGCCGCGCACAGACACAGGCCAAGCTCCCCCACCGGCCCGTTGCCAACCGGAGCCCCGGAACCTACGTCAATTCCGAAAAGGCGGCCCGCCAAGTACTTCGCCCTCGTTCTCGGCAAGTAATGGAAATGGCCTTAGGCCTGAGCGTGTACAGCTGATCAGTAACAAGGAGCCGAACCACGTAGAATGGTCTCCGCTCCTCATGACTTCGAAATATGTGCTCGTGATCACAAACGGCAACCGTTGAGGCAGCGAACGTGGCGTATCACGGCCTCCCGCCCCACACTTCCATCGATGACTCCAGGAAAAGTCCGTATTCACGGTTGACCTCATCCCCGCAATCGTCTCCGCCCATCGATCTCGGGGTCCATCTCGGCCGCCGCCCAGAACTGCATGACTAGAATGCTGCCGACTCAAAAGGCCGCAGAAACTTCACATCCGGCAGCTCGGTCACATCGTCACTCCGACCCATTCCCCGGTGAGCCCCAAAGCCCCCATCCCCTCACACCCCATACTCTCACACCACATCCTCCCAGCCCGCCCGCCCTCCTCCTCAGCCGCACCTGCACATCCTCCCTCGGATCCCACACCCCAATCGGCACCTTCACCCCTTTTCTCCCCCCTTCCACCTCCCTGCACCCGCACACCAACGGCGCCGCGATGCCCAGCATCTCGATCTACGCCAGGAACCTGCCGGGGCAGTGCACGTCGCCGCCGCCGCCGCCGCCGCCGCCGGACGCCCTGAACGCTGCCTGTCGTCGGCGCCGGGGCCTCGGCACCGGGCGCGTCGAGGAAGCGACGCGGGCTGAACGCGGCGGCGTCGGGGCCCCAGACGCTGCGCCGGGCGTGCACGACGCCCCGCCTCGACGACGCACGGCGCCCTCCCCGCGCGCGCGCGCGCGCGCAGCAGGTGGTTGCGGCCGGCCAGCACGACGTCCTCGCGGACGGTGCGCACCGAGGTGGTGGGCACGACCAGGCGGACAGGGCGGGGACGTCGACGGCGGCCCCTTTTTCCTCCCTCTCGCGCAGCTCGGCGCGGAGGTCGGCGACGAGGGCCTGGTGGGGCGAGGAGGCAGGCCAGGAGCCAGAAGAAGAGCGTGTGCGAGGAGTCGGGCAGGTTGTTGTAGAAGACGTCGTGGCCGGTGGAGATGACGCCTTTGGCGTCCTCGTCGAAGAGGTTCTTTGAGGTTGATCTGGTGGGTGGTGCCGTCGTCGAAGAGCATGCCGTTGCGGGTGAAGGAGACGATGAGGGGGCGGAAGGAGATGGCTTCGGATTGGCGGTTCGCGGCGGCGGTCAGGGCCGGGCTGGTGATGATGTACTGCTTCCCGTGCCTGTACAGCCCAATGACATGGCCGAAGATGGGGATTTTGGATGGAATCAGCGGCGGCTCCCTTGGATCATGGTCCGTACGGAGGATTCTTTACAGGATCGCAAGGACGCATGCCAGCAGGGCGACGCCCAAGGACGGCTTTTAGGCGGACTCAGAGACGGTGAAGACGGCGTTCAAGGCTGCCATGGCGAAGACGCGTGCCAATGACCTCAAACTCCTCTGTAGGGGCGGCCAGGGTCTGTCAGATCACCAGGTACGTCTGACGGAGGGTCTTGGTGACGTTGGGAGCACGTTCCTGCTAAGCTGTGGGATGCCAGCTGCGGGATGCCAGCTGCCGCTCCGCTTTAATTTGGGCGCCCCAGCATCGTCAACCTAATTGCTCACTCAGCCGGCCCTTGCTTCCAAACTCTGCCCTCAACACCTCAACGCTCCATCCTCACATTCTCGCGCTAGACACTTCCTCATCGTGACGGCAGTGACACTAATCCGCGCCGCGAAAAGGGCTCCGAAAGCCTATGCTTCCGTCTCTGACCATATTGGACCTTTTAGCGCCGCCCTCGCCAGCTAATTGCCACTCATCGTCATGCTCTCCCCCTCTCGAATGATATCGCTTTACTTCTTCAAATTCGACAGCTTGTGCATCTGGACCTTGATTTGTCTCCGCAATTGTCTCGCCAATACTCGCCAATACTCCACAACTTTGTTGTTGTTGGCGCTATACCCTGCGCTGTTCACTACAGTTTATGGAGTCCGCATCGATCAATGCTACTCGGGACAAGCGTTGTAAAATCACCGCTAGATCAACACGCCAGAGACTCTGGAGCGTTTTTGTGAGTGCTCATCCTTAGTAATTTCGTAGGAGCTCTTCCCTAGGCCCGAATGATCTCTTTTATCGGTAGGCCGTGTGTCGGCCTGCGGAGACTGCCGCTTCTTAGCCTCTGGATACCTCAACGCCCGCCCGTTGACGTCAATACCGTGTTCCTGATACACCGTCAACCTAGTTGCTTAAACGCCACTGCCTCAGTTGTGAGAACACGACCCTTTCGACGCTGCTTCTGACATCTTGCAATCCGGACAGTTAAGGCGGACTACTTCGACCTTCAGACAGCATCCCCGCCCCTAAGAGCAACATCTTCAGAGGTGCGGATGAAACGTCCAAACAGTCCTGTGCACCTAGGCTTTTCGTCTGGAGTTCCTCTGAGCTCGCGCCTTGTCCGGGGCGGCCGTCGCCACTGACGTCTTCCAGTAGACTTCCAAGACCTTGAACGCATCCCTTGATGCAGCCAGCCAATCATGTGTTTTGACGTTCAAATACATCCCTCTCATGATGTTGGAAGTTACGGGGCCGCCGCACCTGATTTCACTCCATGCCTGAATTGGGAAGCCACCCGCCGCCAAATATGGGGTAAGATGCCCTTTTTCTGATGCCCTCCGCGCCCCCGAGACGCACTTGCCGCGACTTGCCCCGGCCAGCCACACATGCTCTTGACGGTCAGACGCTTTCGAATTAGTACTCGGGTACACTCGTTTATCCGCAAGCGGAAGTCGATGTCTGCATTCGGTCAAGTCCACTCCCTGCCGTCCCTACTTGCAACATCTCCCAACACCACGGCACGAAGCATTAACATACTATGCCCGACTACACATGCGGTGACATCTGAAAGTGTAGATCAACGTGGGGAAGTGTTTCCCATCCTGCTGGATCTCCTCGAGCCGCATCTGGACCGAAGAACCCTGATCCGCCCCAAATGCCGTTAGCATTCATGAAAATCACTCTCGGCAACGTTATTGTAGCCTGCACTACGGAGCTCAAAGCCGGACTGTTCAAAGTCTGTAAGCATCAACACTGCGTCGTGAAATGTATAAGATGGCGAGCTACATCCCCGAAAAACCAACACCAAGCCCATCCTCCTCTCTTCACTTCCAAGCATATTCATCATGCATACCTCCGCCGCTATCGTCGCAGCTCTGTCTGCCTTTTCCCTCTCTCCTGTCGAGACCAAACCCATCGAACGCCGTGCTGGTGTTGGTTTCACCCTTCAGCAGCAGGTCTATGGCAAGCGTCTGAAGAACGGGCCTATCGCCCTTGGCAACCTTTACAAGAAGGTTGGGGCGGACATGCCCAGTGAAGTCCTCGAGGCTTTTGCTGTTGCAACTGAATCGCAAGCTCCTGTCAACATTAACAGGAGAGCTACTTCGACCTCGTCCACTCTGGCAGGCAAACCCAAGCCGACCAGCAGCACAACCAGCACCTCTACTCCTAGCCCAAGCCCTACCACCTCGAGGACTTCGCCAACTTCCTCTACGCCTACCTCAGGCTCTCGCACCTCGAGTATCTCGTCTTCCAGTGCCACTTCATCTTCGACCCTGAGCTCCAGGTCCTCCTCGGTCGCTTCAGGCTCTTCAGGCTCTTCGAGCTCTTCCCGGTCGTCCTCGATCTCGTCCACCGTTGGCTCCCCCGCAGCTGTATCCTCCTCTTCAAGTACCTACAAGTCGGCTTCAGTATCTGCAACACCGGTCAACCAATTCGACACTGCTTACATGATCCCCATCGCCCTTGGCGGCACCACCGTGATGGTTGACCTTGACACCGGCTCGTCTGACCTCTGGGCATTCTCCAACTTGCAGCCTAGCAGCCAGACTGCCGGTCACAATGTCTACGCTCCCAACCAGACTAACCTCATGCAAGGCCAAACCTGGAACGTGTCCTATCTGGACGGCAGCAACGCCGGCGGTGTCGTCTACGTGGACAATGTCACTCTCGGTGGTACCGCCTTCTCCAACATCCCTGTCGAAGCTGCTCAGTCTGCCTCCGACGCTTTTGTGCAAGCCGCTTACGACGGCATGCTGGGTATGGCCTTCGACAGCCTCAACACCGTCAGGCCCACGCAACAGAAGACCCTTTTCAGCAACATCATGAACCAGCTGCCGACCAAGCTCTTCACCTCGCTGCTCAAAGCCAATGCCCCCGGCTCATTCGATTTTGGCTTCATCGACTCGAGCAAGTACACCGGCAGCATCAACTACGCGACCGTCGACCCGAGCAGTGGATGGTGGCAGTTCCAGACTCAAGGCTACAGCGTTGGCACCGGCGCCGCCGTCTCGCAACCTTTCGCGGGCGTCGTCGACACGGGCACCACCCTCATGGTCCTCCCCTCCAGCATTGTGTCCGCCTACTACGCGCAGGTGACCAACGCAACCTACTCGAGCGATTACGCCGGGTGGATCTACCCCTGCACGGCTGTGCTCCCCAACTTGAACGTCGTCATTAACAGCTCCGTCGCCACCGTCCCTGGCAAGCTGTTGACGTACGGCCCGATTGACTACGTCGGCAACTGCTACGGTGGCCTGCAGCAGAACGATAACATCGGTGTTGCTATTTACGGCGACATCTTCATCAAAAGTCAGTTCATCGTCTACGACCAGAGCACCTCCCCGCCCCGTGTTGGCTTCGCCAGGCAGGCTGGTTTGAGCTACTCTTAGATTTTCACATTACTCTGGAATTTCCATTACGAAGTCATGGCTAAATATTACACTCGTTATGACGGAATAAATCTCCCTTGGTCTGAAAAGACGTACAGCCCCTTCGGGATGAAGCCGCTATAGTCTATGAGTACTTGGCATGTCGTTGTGTTGTTGGTCACGGCTTTTGTTGAAAGGTGAAAAAGAAAAAAAAAAGTATTTTTGGGTTTCCTACCTTTTGATAGAGGAGAGGCAATATATACTATAGACTCTTTATTTGGTTTGACTCTTCTGTGACTTGAATTACCGCCAACGGTTGGAGTAAATGTAAATCGTCATGTGACGTGATACATGCTTGTAGCCACTAAGTGGCCCTGCTGAGAGACCTATCTTACAGTCCATACTGAACCAAACAGACCCGAACCCCCCTCTTCTCCCTTTCTCCAACACATACACAAAAAAAAAAAAAAAAGAACAGCGGTGTCTTTAATGTTGCTCTTAGAGAATTAGAATTCCTGAAGGCTCAGTTTGTAGTACCAGAAAGAAGGAGAAAGACAGTTACCTAATCCAGTGTAGAGCTTGTGTTTTTTTTTCTCCCTTCCCGTTAGGATTCGACTATTGTAGATACGTTCCGAAATCAACTTTGCACCACCGGCATGGCCATTTCCGTCCGTGATCCAGCTGCGGATTCTGTTTTACCCCGATATTGCACATGCACTTCTCTCTGCGAGGGTGGAGCTACCTTCTGAGGCTTTGAAGGACGAAAACATCCTCTTCACTAGTCAAGTGAAAACCCATCCATCTCACAACACGTCTTTTTTTTTTTTTTAATTAGCTATCACTCGCTACGCCTCTCCCTTCTTTCGATAAAATACCTCATATGCATCGGCGATCCACCCATCCACAGCCGAAACCATCTAGTTACACGTTTGATGGATTAAGAAATACTGTAACGAGTGCATCTACAGAAACACGTTCCGTGGCAAAGCCCGCGGAGGTACATCCGTTGGTGTTGTGTGCATATATATACATTCTCAGAGAACAACGGTTGACCCACAACCAAGGTCCAGACTAAAGCATAGAACATGAAGAAAGAGAAGTAAGGCACAATCCGCCGTACCGAACCGCTCCGTGCTGCACATCTCCCGCTTCCCCGGCATGCTTCCTGCCACCCAGCTGAGCTTCCATGCCAGGGTTTGATTACACTCCTGCTGTTTCCGAGTCTTGCTTCCATGCTAAGCTATTCCAGCTCACTGTTACACAGACCTCAACGTTCCGATACATTCCTCAGCCACCCACCACTGCGGTTCAACCCCCCCCCCCCCCTCCATCCTCACGACGTCGACCTGCCCACCTGTCCCGCATTCTTGCTCACGTACTCCACGACCTCGTCCCCGCCCTTGAACGCAACCGGCACGTCCTGCTCGTCCAAGCCCTCGCACCCGAGCACGAAGCCACCCTCCACGAACTCGCCGTCCTCATTCTCGCTCTCCAAGAAATACGCCCACGTGTTCCGCGCGTTCTCCGCCAGGTCGATGGCCTGGCCGTTGAACACGCTCTTCGTCCCGAACGGCGCCGGGCTCGTGCCGTCGGCGGGCCCGTCGGCCGGCGAGCACAGCCTCGCCGGCAGCGCGGGCGTCGCGAGGTCCGAGAAGGAGAAAATGCGCGACGAATCGTCCTTGTACGCGCCCTCCTGGACGAACGCGTTCGCCGCGACGAGCACGGTGCTGGCGTTGTAGATGCCCATGTTGTACTGGAAGTCCGGCTGATAATCCGCGGCCTGGTTACCTGGCTGCTGCTGCTGCTGCCGCCTCCTCCTCCTCCTCGCGGTCCGCACGACCGACGCATTCCCGGCGAACCCTCCGCCGCCGCCGACGCTGTCGTCCTCGAACAGCGGCGCGCGCTCGGCGCGGTTCTCGAAGACGTTGCCGACGAGGTAGAAGGTGCCGAAGCGCATGAGCGGGTTGCGGCTCAGGCTGTCGACGAAGCGGTTGGCGTAGACGGTGAAGCGCATGCGGCCCAGGTCGCGGCCGGCCTCCTTGTTGCCGCCGCCCCACAGCAGGCTCTTGCGGTGGTTGGCGACGACGTTGTGCGAGAAGGTGACGGCGTCGCTGCCGTCCTCGGCGTCGAACAGCCCGTCGTACCGGTCCACCTTCCAGCCGCCCGCGAGGTCGTCGTCCGGCGCCACCGCCGCCGGCCCGTCCTCGAGGACGTTGCCGTCCAGCCACGCCGCCGTCGTGGACACGAACGAGATCGCGTCGTACCGCGCGTTCCACGTCGAGGGGTACCTTTCCGGCGCCGGGAAGCAGTCGCGCGGCGAGGAGATGCGCAGGTTGCGGATGATGATGTTGGACCGCGTGTTGAAGCCCAGGTTGACGCCGTGCAGGTACGCGGACGAGTCCCAGCCGATGAGCGTCAGGTCCCCCGCTGCGTCGATGGCTTCGTAGGATTTTTGCACGTTTTGGACTTGGCCGCGCCAGCCCTGGGGAGAGGGTTAGTCATGTGGCATCGATGTAGTATCATTCGACATTTCTCCTTCTTCTCCTTCTTCTTCTTCTTTAACAGGAAGAAAAGGAGATGAGTAACAATGAGAGACAAAGAACGAGAGAAAAGGAGAGGACAGCCGTACATTCTGACGCTTCAGCAGATTTAGCAGCTCAGTTGCATTCTGCCCCTCGAACTGCTGGCCCGCGTCCGCGGCGGCTTTCACCTGATTCGTATACGTTTCGTTCAAGCTCTGAATGTACAGCGTGAAGTTGAATTTGGGGTTGTTGCTGCTGTCGATGTAGAACTGGCAGTCGCCATTCGTGGTCTCATTTATTTCGTTGCCCCTGATCTCGCCCTTCACGTACACGGTGCGCGGTGTCTCCATCTTCAAGACCGTGCGCAGATCCGGCATATTGTCCACCAAATAGGTGTTGTTCGGCGTAGGCGTTCCGCCACCTGTGGCAGCCGCGCCGAAACCAAAAGGCTTGCGGTCAGGCAACTCTGGCGCCGGGCCATTGTAGAGTTGCAGAGCGTAAGAAAAGGAGGAGAAAGCCGCGAGGGCGAGAGAAAAGGCGTACGCCATGATTGTGGTGGCGGGGATAATATAACGAGTGGAAAGGAGAAAAGAAAGAAGAAACCAGTTCCAGGGTAAGTGCGAGCTAAGGGACGGGCCGTGTAAATATATTCTGCAGTCCGGCTAGGAGGGGAAACATTGAGATGTTTCAGGCAGCCATATTGATTCCGATTGGCGACTGAGCGGTTAATGTACCTGGCGGGCCGGACGCGCCGGTAGAGGAGAGGATCATCGTCCGCCCTCCAGATTTCATCAAAGGCACCGGAGAAATTACTCCTCTGCGCCTGAAGCTTTGTAAACTTGAAGGATGGTTTTAACAATGGAACTGGGGTCACTGAGCTCAACTTGGCGACCGGATTGCTTCTGAAAGGAGTGTGCTGGTCAAGCGACCATTCGTTGGTCGTGATGTGGTGGGGGATCTGCTGCGTTCGTTAGACGGGAAACACTTGTTTCACCGATGACTCGCTCCACCTCGTTTCTTCCGTCCAGTGACGGGCCTTTCCCGCCTTACGCTGCAGGATATGCCTTCGACCTTCTCGATCCATAAGCGAGGTGCATTTATGAAACCCAATCCGGAAGGTAACTGCCTAGTTTCGTCAGAACATACTGCCTATTTTCAGATCTCGGCCCTGGCGATACGCCGAGGCGGAGCCAACTACTACTTTATCCACACGTCACTTCCAACGAGTAGTAGCACCGAACTCAAAAGGTTGCTTAAGTCCTCGCCACGAGAGTCCAATTCTTGCCAACCTTGAAAAAATTCTGAATACGCACTTAGTCTTCCAATCTTTAGCATAACTATAGTGATACCAGGGATAGCAGGATTCTGAAGCCATCACAAGCTCGAGTTTAAGTCCCCTGAATCTGTGTAGACGAATAGCTAGTCCAGCAATAAATTTAAGAATTGCAAAAATCGACTCAGTAGCAGCATACTCGCAAAATTCTGACCTAATATTTACGCACTAAAGCATAACGTTATGGCTGTAATCCAACGCTTTAGACCAGGAGCAACTTCCTCTAGGGCGAATCACTCCACTTCCCTCTCAAGCCGCATTAGATCCTCTAGCCCCCTACCACTCCAGCTCCTCCGACTTCTCTTCCAACGCCCTCGCCACTCCTTCCAACCCCTTCGCACTCCTTACTTCCGCCTTCACTTTTATCCTTGAATAGAACACCGGGCAATCCCTGCTATCACATTTCACCTCGTCTCCAAACGCTGTGCCCTCACAGCTCCTACACACATCATCGACATCCCTCGCCCTCTGCTCGACCCGCCGCTGCCTCAGTCTCAGTTCCAGCAGCGCCGTATGCGGCTTCCTCAGACACGCCTCGCACAGCGGCACCACCGCCTTCTCCGGCCTGCCAACCACGCCCTTCTGGCGGGACGGCGGGCGCGAAGGCGGCCTGTCCAGCTTCGCGCGGCAAATCAGGCACGAGCTCGCGCGCATGTAGTTCTCCAGCGTCTTCCGGACGCCCGCGCCCGCACCGTCGCCGCCGTCTACGCCCACGTTCCGCACGCGCTGCACCTTCGGCATCTCGTCGTACCAGCCCCTGACGTTCGCGCCGACGAGGTTGAAGATGCGTTCGAGCGGCGGGATCAGGTTCTTCGAGATGTAGTACTCGGCGTCCAGCTCCAACGCGTCGTCCCTGAGCAGCGCCTCCGGGTCGACGCAGCGGTCGATCAGCCGCGCGCCCGGCGCGCCGGTGACCACGACGTACGGCACGCGCTCGCCGTACTGGGGCTCGGCCCGCGGGTCCGCCAGCATGCGTCTCGTCGCGACCAGCGCGCCGGGCGGGCCGGTCCCCTTGTCGGAGTAAGTGCCCAGCCGGACCTCCTTCGCGAACAGGAAGTCCTGGACGGAGACGCGGCCCTGCATGATCTTGCGGCACTGCTCCTGGAAGTACCGCTTCACCTGGCTCAGGTCCTGGGTGCGGAACAGCAGCTTGAGGGCCGTCTCCTCGATCTTCTGCTCGGCGGGCGTCCCGTCGCGGCGCACCGTCTCGATGCCCTTGGCGTCGAAGTCGGGCTCCTTCTGGCCGCGCGTCTCGTACTTGAACCCGACGTAGCGCTTCTTGGCCAGGAGCACGCACGGGTGGTACACCTTCTCGAACTTGAGCTTCACCGGGCGCGGGTTGCGCTCCGTCACGGCCGCCGCGATCTGCTCGCCGACGTCGAACGCCTGGTCGCGCGTGCGGCCCGGCAGGTAGACGAAGAGCGAGTCGGTGTCGCCGTACACGACCTCGGCGCCCCACTCGCTCACGCTGTGGATGAGCGCGATCGCCTTCTCCAGCGTCTCGCGACCCGTCTGCACGATGCTGTCGGCGATCTCGGAGCACGGCATGCGTCCGCTGAACGACGCGGAGGTGTAGCCGTACGTGACGTTCGCGATGAGCTTGAGCGCGAGCTGCCGGTTGTTGAGCAGCTGCTGCAGCGTCTTGTCGTCCTTGTCCTCCTTCATCCCGCTCTTGACCATTACCCGCGTCTCCAGGATCTCGCCGAGCATTTTCGCTAGGAGCGATTTGCGCATCTCCGGCTTGACGTACATCATCCCATTCGGCGCGATGTTGACGTGGTCCTTGACGAGTTCGAGGAGCCGTGGCTCGCGTTTGAAGTCCGTGAATCCCATCTTGTTTTGTCCACGCCAGCTGACGATTCGGCCGAGGAAGGTGGAGTAGCAGTAGTTGTATGCGATCATGACAGACGGGTACAGAGACTGGAAATCCAAAACCAGGAGTGGGCTGTTGTAGAAAGCACTCTGAGGCTCCATGACGAGCGGCAAACACTCCAACGCATTTTGCTTTCCGACTTGCTTTCGGGAAGGTGATGGCAGGACAAAATTCTCAGGTTTGGCGATTCGGAACATCAAAGACTCAACCTTGAATTGGGATCCTCTGGAAATGACTGAAAAGAAATCTACACCTAGAAGACGTGCCTGCTCGCTCGTTCTCGGGATGATCTCGTTAGCTTCGAGGATATCCAAGTTCATCTGAACTCGTGACAGGAAATAGTCAAGGACCTTCGCCAAGTCTCGAGGTACGCCACTTTGGTACCATTTCGTCAGGTCCTGGTGAGTAAAATGTGGAATCCTCTTGTGCAAAAGGTGGAAGACGACGTTCTCCATCGTGTACTGGAGTAAGTTCAGCTCTCCTCTCATTGCTCTCCAGATATTGATCATGTGCCTTCCAGTTATGCGAATGGTCGAAGTGTGAGTGAATCCCCAGCGATCAGCTTCTCTGCCGAAGCGGCCATGGGACTGAGACTTCATGCGGGAAAACTCGTCGCAGAGGTTGTACTCGTACTTAAGCCGCGCACGTTCGATAAGGTACCCCCAGGAGCTGTTGTGAACCTCGTATCCTGTCAGGATATCCGGATCATACTCCCTCACGATGTCCACCATTTTGTTCATGAGATCGAGTTCATCCTCTTCATGCTGTACCTCCACATCGAGGAAGCGAGCCATTTTCTTGGCAATCCCTGTCTCGTGAGACAATGCCAGCACACCAAGGTGGATACCTTCTCTTTCATCTTCATCGGTCTGGACGCACCAGAATATACACGCAATCTCGTCTTCCGTAGGGTCCGGAAGGAAGGTGCCACGAGTGTTTACATGGACTTCAAGACTCATGATGCTCATGTACTGCGTCTCGTGCTTCACACTTGTCGACTTCCGCTTCTGCGAGAATTTGAAGCCATGTTTGTTTTTCTGAGTTGGGCCCTCGATTTGAGAAATTTGTGCTTTTGCTCTCATCTTTTTCTGTTGTTCAGCCACCATGTCCACGTCCACTCCTCCTACGTCGGCGTCTTCCTTGTTCATTTCTTTCTCCTCGCACGTAAGCCACTGTTCGACCTCAGCATACGTCGGTGGGGGCACAGCATACTCCCAGTTGAGTAGGAAACATTTCATAGCGCGCCGCCGATGCTCAGCGGCCTCCTTGGCCTTGTCCCTGACGATACCAGGTGTCTCCCCAAAGTTTGCTGGTGAAGTTCCGGTTGGATCGAAAGGTGGCAGAAAGGGTACTGTATTGCTCCCAAGCCTGAACTCTCGACCCGCGTATTCTCGAGGCCTTTCTGGCACATCGCGCTCATCGCTGTAGTATGCATCCTGGTATAAGACTGGTGGTAGCCCGTACTCGAGCATCGTTGTAGACACAGATTCGGCGGATGGAGGTATCTGCCCAAAGAGCAGAATCGTGGCATCCTCTCGGATAGGGAAGGCTGATCGCAGCTGAGCCGCCAATTGTAGAACTTGGGATGATGTCGTCGGGTCGCTTGAAGCGGCGCTTATTGATGATTTGCCGTTGCTCCATGGTGTGTAAGGCGAGACCTTTATCTTGTCCGGCGAGGAGGCCTTTGAAGGAGTACGAGGCGATTTCTGTGAATTCGACCATCCGCTGCGTTGACTCAGACGATGAGCAGCCTCCGGATCGTGGGGATCCTTCACGACAGGGAAGGAGAGTGTGTTTGGTCCGTGCGATCCCTGAGCCTTGATGTTCCCCTGTGATGATTGACTCGCGCCCATGTTTTGACTGGGGTTCATCTGAGGATTACTCGTTGGTTCCGCAAGATTGCCATCGTCGCCGAAGGTAACTTGCTTTGATAAGAGCATCGATTTTAGAGGCGATGACTTAATGGGTGAGCTACTCTGGCTTGTCTGACTATTGGCGTGGCTGAAGACATCCCCAGAAGCATTGAGTAACTTCTGCCGCTTGGGCGGATTTCCGTCTATGGAAACAATTCTATGTTTCTGGCCAGGTTCCTGGAAAGAACTGTCAAGGAAATCTTGGTGGAAGCTACCAAATTCATCATCCGAGATGTTGAAATCCCGTCTTTCTCCTTCGATCAGGGACCCAAGTGGATCTTGTGAATCTTGAAACTGTTCCCCATACTGCTCTCCATTGGGGCGAAACTCATCCTTATCCGTGTCCTGTTCATCACCCCTCCCATCAGACTTGATCTCCAGATCTTCCAGCAGAGGTGCCGCCTGAGACAATGTCATCTCTCGCACGCGGTCCTCATCAGAGTCATAAGCACTGTCCCCGTCTTCCATCCTCGTGATACTCTCTTCATTGACGAGTGGTACGGACGCATTGCCAGCACTGCTGCTGTCCTGAGAAATATGTCTCTGACTGTCGTGAAAGACTTTGAGCTGTTCTGGGAAAAGGTCTTCCACGCTCTCCAGCACCGTCTTGATCTCGGATTCCTTGGGATGAGGTTTGATAAATTGATCAAAGCGGACATCCTTACCGCTATCAAATTTCCTTTCATCAACCACAAGCTTCTCTATGATTTCTCTGAACTCTTCCTCATGAATCCACCCTCCTTTGCTTGTATCTCGTGGATCTGCCGACATTGAGACCAGAACTTCAGGAGGAAATGGACTACTAGAAGGATCAGTGAGACCCATCCTACGTTTCCGCCTGATGGTCTCATCTCTCCAAAGACCAGCCATAGAATGCACGAATTTCTCATCGGGACCGAGGTGGTTGAATCGCTCCAGGAAATCATGATGAATAGGCCGGGAACGGATCTCCTTGCGGTTGAGAATATCCTGTACGCACACGTCGACCTCAATGGCGCAGTGACTCTGGCGAGGAACATCATCTTCATCAGAGATCCAAGTTGGAGAGATAGATCTGTCGTGCCATTTGTGGGCCAGATTGCTCATTTCCAGATAGTCCGGCACCGGGCTACGAAACTTCACTTTAGCACAGTCTATGTATGCGCATCCGTAAAGATTGTAGTCGCACATCCACTGCAACAGGTATTGCAGGTGGCTCTCATAAGGCTGCATGACCTTGGCAAGAATGGCACCTTGCTGCAACAAGTCCGCCAAGCGAGTCATGTTGAGAGGGTTTAGCAGGTAGACTTTCAGATAGAATTTGTATCCAACATGATATCCAAAGAACGGCACGCCTTTGACAAGGCTGATATGTGCGACAAATTTCGACTTGCCGTCGTAGGCATTTCGGCGGTAGCTAACGGCAAGGGCGTGATCGATGGAGATTCGTAGGCTCTGGATATACGCGTCGACTACGAGAATCAGCTGAATCCCATTGCGCCACTTTAGCATCGCTTACCTTCATCCTGCTCCAGGCTCCCATCGTACTCTAGGTACAAGTACGGGAATGCGCCGTGAATGTGAGCGCAGACTTTCTGGCCGGTTTCAGTGGCACCAAAGGCGCGAATAACAGGGACCTGATAGCCATCCTGTCGCTGTGAAGGGAGGCCCAGTTCCCGGTACAGCTTCGGGTCGAATTCTGTAGGAGTAGCCTGATAGTGGTCGACACAATTCAGGCGAAAGCGAAAGACATCCATCAAGGCCGGGGCCAGTTGAGGTGAAGAGTAAAGAAAAGAAGAGAGGTTTGTCGGGTCTGGAGCATGATGCGCGGACTTGTCGCAGCAAAGCAGCCAGGAGAAGGAGCGATCGAACCGAGAGCGCGAGGAAGCGCGTTGTGCTTGTATTGGCGGGGGAGCGAGCGGAGGCTGGAGAGCGAGTTGACGTGCGCTTGACGCGCCGCGAGGCCTACGCGAGTCAGGCATCCAGGCAAGAACCAGCACCAGCCACTCGCACCGCCGTCAGTCGCATCGCCTTCTCCCGCAACTTTCAACCTCCGCTTGTCGCAGCTCCAGCCCCTCGCGCCCGACGTCCTCCCGCCTCCCACTTGCCAAATATGCCTCCAGGACAGCCCCGCAAGCCGGCCGAAGCCGCCAACAAGGAGCGCAACGAGTACATCCCCAGTTTCATTGCCAAGAAGCCCTTCTACATCACCGACGATAACGACGATGCCTCCGCCACCTCCGCAAACGATTACCTCGAGCACCAGCGCTTGCAGAAGTCCGCTCTCGAGTCCAGCCAGTCGAAATGGTATGACCGAGGCAAGAAGGCCGGTCCCGCTGCCACCAAATACCGCAAAGGCGCCTGCGAGAACTGTGGCGCCATGACCCACAAGGCTAAGGACTGCTTGAGTCGGCCACGCAAGGCTGGCGCACGATGGACGGGCAAGGATATCGAAGCAGATGAAGTCGTTCAAGACGTCAAGCTGGGTTGGGATGCCAAACGAGACCGCTGGAATGGCTACGATCCCACAGAATACAACGCTGTCATAGAGGAATACAACCAATTAGAAGAAATGAGGAAGAAATTGAAGGGCGATGATGCGAAGGAGGGCGATGAGGAGGAGGAGGAAGGCGATGAAGAGGGAGCCAAATACGAGGCTGAGGCGGACATGGGCAGAAAACAACCTACGTCCACCCGCAATCTCCGCATTCGCGAAGATACAGCAAAATATCTTCTCAACCTAGATCTCGACTCCGCAAAATACGATCCCAAGACGAGATCTATGGTTGACAGTGGCGCGACTGCAGATAAGTCTGCAGCATTAGTCGCAGAGGAAGGCTTCATGAAAGCTTCGGGTGATGCGGCTGAGTTTGAGAGGGCACAACGATTGGCGTGGGAGTCACAACAACGTGGAGATAGGAACCAACTTCATCTCCAGGCAAATCCTACATCGGGTGAATACTTCAGGAAAAAGGAACAGGAAGAGGCAGAGGCGAAGCGTGCCGCAAGAAAGAAGGAACTCCTCGAAAAGTACGGTGGCTCGGAGCACTTGCAGGATGCTCCCATGAAGGGTGCTGCCGTCATGGAGAATGAGAAATTCGTAGAGTACGACGAGAAGGGCCGCATCAAAGGTCTGCCCAGGACCAAGGCCAAGTCCAAATATCCCGAGGACGTTCTTATCAACAACCACACATCTGTCTGGGGAAGTTGGTGGTCTAATTTCCAATGGGGCTATGCGTGTTGTCATTCTACAGTTAAGAATAGTTACTGTACAGGTGAGGCCGGTAAGAGAGCGTTTGAGGAAGCAGAGCGCCGCAGAACTGGCGCAGATGTTGATGAAGTGCCGAAGGAAATTGCCTGGAAGCAGGAAGAGAACCTGGAAGAGCATGTACCGAACGCAGTCGATCGGGATCAGAAAGCCAAGGAGGACGCCAAGGCGAAGAAGAGAACGTTGGCCGAAATGACAGACGGAGTCACAGAGGAGGAAATGGAGGAGTACAGGCGGAAAAAGCAATCCGCGGCTGATCCTATGGCAAATATGCTCGGCAAAGACGAGTTGCTGGACTGATTGAGTGGCCTGATCAATTTTCTCATTTTGGTAGGATTCCGGCGTTTCTGGATCATCATCGTGCATCACTCCGGCGCAGACCCATCAAGGGTTCATCAGTCAGCAAAAGACTGGTGCAGATGCCTCCACGAAGGCACTGGATTGTAAATGATATCCCACATCTCTAAAAGTAACAGCTCACAATATTAGCTGTAGCTCATGGCTTTGATTGGTTGAGGGATCAGCCAATGGCAAGGGTTTCGATATGGGGCGGAAGGTCACGCTGCAGAGTCGGATAAGCTTCCGGATCATTCCTGCCCATCCGAAGGCTCCCTAGAGATTCTGCAGGCAGTTCCGAACACCTAGGTCAGGTACGCAAGCGGCGTTCGACGGTCGAGTCATGGCAGACCCCAGCTTGAGCTTTCCCCGCATTCAGCTGGCAGGGTCCCCGCCGCATGGCCCCTCCACGCCCAGCATTTGGTCCAACAACAGACCCATCACACGAGCCTCTCCGCTCCAGCATCCGCCTCAACCCGGTCGTTATGATGCCTTCCCCGCATATCCTGACTCCGGGCTGGAGGGTCTCGACACGCATGCCACGCTTGCTTTCCGACACTCCTTTAAATTCCATGGTAGCTCCTCCGTCATCGCCCGTCATTCTCCACCTTCTCTTCCATTCTCTATTCTTGCCTGTGCAATCAAGTGCTCGTTCGATATCTCGCTCGGTTTCTCGCTGTCGCAGCCGTCAAGATGGCTGATCTTGACCCACAAGCAGGCTCTCAGGAGCCTGTGGACCCCGCCCAAGCCCAGGGCGCGCAAATACCGCTGCAGGCTTTCACCATTCCGAATTTCCCGCCTGAAGCGCAAGGCCTCAAAGCGCTCACCTTAACGTCCGACATCAAAATTGACGAATACCCCAAGCAACTCGAGAGCTTCACACCCATTCCAGAGCTTCCACAAAGCATCCAGAGCCTGACACTGGAGCTCTTCTCGCTCGGATATCCCGCGGGCTTTCTCTCCGCGCTCGCCGAAGCGCTACCACACGTGCGCAGCTTCGACGCGTACAGCCAGCTACTTTGCGGCATCACGGCGGAGGCGCAAGACGACGCCATCGCCTTCTTCGACAAGCTGAAGGAACTGCGCGCCATCCAGCTGCTCGACGTGTTCGCGCGGCCGGGCTTCTTCCAGTCGGTCGGCGAGAAGCTGACGGCGCGGGAGAAGGAGCGCCAGCTCATGTTCCTGCAGTTCAACTACACCTTTCGCCATGAGGACGAGGACTTCCTGCGCCGCATACCCGCCGACGAGCTGGCATCCTTCGTCAATCCGAGTCTGGTCATGTGCAGCTTCAACATCGCGGCGCCGGACAATACGGATGATCCAGAGGACCCGACCAATGTTACGGAGGAGGGTGATATGAAGCAGAAACCCGAGGGAGTCATGGCGTTCCATAAGAGCTCGGCGAATCATCTCGTGTACACGCTGACCGACGAGAAGACGGCGCCAACGGGGTTGCGCGCGCTGAACACGACACTGTACACGTTTACTGTGGATGATTTGGAGACCGTGTTGAAGAAACATACGGGCCTGCTTATGATTAGTGTGACCCTGGAGATCGAGCCGACGGAGAAGTGCAAGGATCGCTTGTTGGAGGCGCTGAAGAATTGCCCCGAGATTGAGCGCGTGGAGATCGTGGGGAACCCAACGCTGGAATTCTCAATGGCTGTAAGCGTTCCTGTCGCAGGGCTTTGTGAAGGCTCGACTAACGTGTTAATTCTAGGTCTTGAACCCTCGACGCAAAGCTCTGAACCATACCTTCCCATCTGCAGACGATATGCGGAAATTGGAAGAAAGCTGCCCTAAGTTAACCCACTTCTCGGCGACGATTCTGCGGACGACTTCGAGTGGACATGTTGACTGGTCGAAGGAGGGCGGGTCGTGGCAGGGTGGTATCACGGCCCCGGCGGTGCCGGATGATGGGACCGCGGATATGCCGCCTGCGCTGGCGGCGAATCTGCAACAGCAGGCAACGGTATAGAGCGGAGTCAATTCGTGGATAGTTTTATAAGTTCTGCGGTACTCGATACGGTATTTTTTTGTTCGATGTATTTGGAGAGATAGCGATGCATGAATGTGACGGAGTGGTCTTGTCGTCATGCGGAAATAGCTACTGAAGAATATTATCGTCCACGCGATTAGGGTTGAACGTTTAATTTTCATAGCCTTAAATGCAGAGTCTAATTGATGCTATGTTGGTGGTGTTATGCATTAAGATCCAGAAATTCGCCCGATCCCGTAACAAAGTAAGAATCTTTCAATCGTGGTTCGGTGGTATTCTTTTATCTTCTCGTTGACGCGAAATAACGATTTAGGGCTTATCAACGATTCGAATGCCGTGACAAGACCCTAGCCTTCTTCACTGCTGCAAGCCGTCAACGAGGTATTTGGAGCGAGCATACGTGGGATGCACGCTCGCCTGTTGGTGAAGACGAAGTTTAGCAATGCCTCGTGGGAGGCGGATGTTGATTGTTTGTCATGAAGGCTGAGCATTTTGCCGCCTTGCTAAATGTAATAGAGGACGAAAGAGAAACCCAAGAGGAACAGATTTTATTGCAAGTTTATGTACTGGAGATAGTCGTCCTGGTTGTTCATCTCGTCTACTTCGGCCGCGCCGAGCCTCTCGGAGAAGTTCTTGACAAACTGGCGAGCAACTTCCTCAACAGTCTTGCCGACGACCCCTTCATTCTCGAAGCTCGTTGTCTTTTTGCCCTCGAGACCGCAGGCGACGATCCTGTCAAACCAATTGAGATCGGTGTTGATGTTCAAAGCAATGCCATGGCTTGTGATGTTACGTCTCATGTGCAGGCCAAGGGCACATATCTTCTTTTCCGGAGTTGTCCATACACCTGTGTGCTCAGTCGTCATTGCATTGATGCCGTATTGACCACATGTTTGGATGACGGTCTTTTCGAGCAGGCAGACATAGTCACGTGGAGTGATTCTATGTCTCTTCAGGTCGATGATGGGGTAGGCGACAAGCTGACCGGGCCCGTGGAAAGTGGTTTGACCACCGCGCAGAGCCTCGACAAAATCGGCCTTGCCATCAGCACGCAAATACTCCTGTTGCTTGGCATCAACGGATCCAACCTCGCGGCGACCACAAGTGTAGACGGGATTGAACTCGGCTGTGATGACGGTGGGATTTGGCGAAGCAATCTCAGGGCGAGCCTTTGCAGCGAGGTATCTCCCGACAGCTTGGTCTTGTATAGCGGCAACACGCTGGTAAGGCCATAGCCTTTGAGGGCGAGAAAGGTGAAGATGGCCTAGGCGCATAATGATGGAAGGTGTTTAGGTGTGGATGCAAGGGTACCGGCTGGAGCATGCGTCATCCGCAATTTCGACGCGGTCCGTGCTCAAGTTTTCCTTCCGTCGCGTCCTCCGCGTCGCCCTGCGCCGAACACCACTGTTCTAAGTGGGCCGCAGACCTCCAAGCTCACTATTGCACGCTACTGACCCCGCGTCCTACTCTACTATGGCAGACGAAAAGCCCGAGAGCAACGAGGCCTCCAAGCCTAAGAGGGACGAGAAGCACGAGAAACTTCCCCGGCTCCCACCTCGTGAGTGCACCTCTTCCCAGCGCAGTAGGAAAACCTAACTTGAGGCAGACGCCAAAGTTCAAAAACGCCCGCTGATGCATCCTCCCATTGAGTCTCCCTATAAAAACCGCGACGCCCCGAAGATCGTCTATGTCAGCGCCAAGACACCCTTCATGTCTGCCGTCAAGCGCGTACGCCGCCTGCTCAAGGAGGCCGACAAGCGTGCCACTCAGAGCGCTCTCTCGCAGAAGAAGCCGAGCCAGCGCGTCGATCCCATCATAGCTGCCGCCCAGGCCTCGGTCAACAAGGAAGAGAAGCCGGAAGAGGTCACTATCAAGGCTACAGGAAAGGCATGTGAGAAGGCGACGGAGCTGGCTTTCTACTTCCAGCAGCAGGACGATTGCCGTGTTACTCTTCGCACTGGCACTGTCGATGCCATTGACGACATTTTTGAGAAGCCTGATTCCAAGCGCAAGAGATCTGAAGATGAAGAGGAGCTGCCGGAGACTAGAGTGAGGCGCACCAGCACGCTGGAGGTCATTGTGACTCTGCGCTGAACCGAACACGGGAACAATCTTCCGCAACTCACAACACACAACATGCTCGCATATTGGTCACCACACCCCGCCACCATTCTTGGTCAGGGACAATTGATGAATAAAACCAAATTGTAGGTCATGAAAGCTAAGAGAGTTCGCAACCGGCCTCTAATCTTCTCTCAGGCTCTCTACGAGATCCCCGGTCCGTATCTTAGGCTTATCCTCCGGAAGCAGAAGATTCAGGAATACGCCAATGACAGCCGCGATAATAAACGGTGTCTCCACTATTAGATTCACCCCCTGCAGAAAGCCGGATAGGCGGACGTTGGAACCATTGTAGTCCAAGATCTGGCTGAACCAGCTGGGCTGCACGATGTCCACAAAGCCTATAGCTAGGGAGGTAGACAGAATAAACCGGTTCCGCCTGGTCCATGGGATCAACGCTAAAACGCGTACTCCCGCCACTGCAATCGTGCTGTACAGGAAAACCTGCATTCCTCCGAGTACCGATGGTGGCATAGACGCGAAGACTGCGCCGAACTTGCCGAAGATTCCCATGAGGACCAGAAAGGCCGAGGCGCACCAGCCCGCTCTTCGACTCTTCTCATGTGTTAGTAGGGGCTCTGTGAAACGTGGTCAGGCATCGTGTCACTTACCGCGCAACCTGTCAAGACGATCACACCGTTATTGCCAGCTTGACCAACCATTGGTCCGGCTGTTCCGAGAGCACTGAAGAGACTACCCAGGCCATCACAAAGGATGCCACCCTGGATGCGTGAATTGAAATTGGTTCTATTAGGGTTGTGTGTGAGCAGGAGAAAAGTACTCGGAGAATACTGTGTATGCACTTACCCCTCGATTTCCACACCAGATATCTCAGCTGTCGCCAAAATGTCCGGCATCGTGCTCACGCCTTGGCAGATGAACATGACGAGCAACGGCAGAATCAGGGCGCCATCTACGGACAGCTTGAACGTCTTGACCCAGAGAAACGTCGCCACGGGCGCCTGGTCGATCTGACTCCTGGTCCAGTACCCGGTGGCTCCGGAGATGGCGCACCCGACGGCCAGCCCGAAAATGACCGACGCGGACTTCATGAGCGGCGACCCGACAAACTCGACCAAGACGATGGTGGCGAACACGCTGAAGCCGAGGCCGATCAGCCTCGGGTGGCCCCACGGCAGCGGCCTCGGCGCGTCGACGTCGGGGCAGAGGGCGTAGTAGCCGGCGCCGCCGTTGCAGTTGGAGCTGCCGCCCCAGTTCTGCATGCCGTTGCCGACCAGGTAGACGCCGACGAGCAGCAGCAGCGTGCCCGTCACCAGCTTGGGGAAGACGCGGTTCAGCAGCCGGGGCGGCACCAGCGACATGCCGATCTGGATCCACACGGTGCAGAGCAGCGAGCCGAGCAGCGCGCCGTACGCGTCCGGGCACGGCTGCTGCGTCCCGTCCGCGCCCGTCGCGCAGGTGCCGTTCGCGTAGAGCGTGGTCGTGTAGGAGATGGCGATGGCGATGATGTCGAACGTGGGGCCGACGACGGAGAGGAGGCCCGTCCCGATGAAGAGGGGGGTGCGTGCGATGTGGATCCGTGTCACTTGGAAGGCGGTCGCGATGCCCGTCGTGATGAAGGAGGCGGAGACGAGGTACTCGGTCGTGGCCGTGTCCAGGTAGAAGGCACCGCCGGCGATGGCGAGGACGGGGGACACGATCGAGCCGATCATGGTGAGGGCGTGCTGCAGGCCGAGGATGATGGTGAGGAGGATGGGGACTTCGTCATTGAGGCCATAGAAGGGGGCGGAGTATTCTTTGTATTTCTTGTTTAGGGGCCAGATGTTCGGGGTCACTAGGTAAAGGTAATCCTGAGCCGCGTGTCAGCCGTTTGCGGACGAGAGCTAATGGTATTGAGCGCACGTAGTCACCGATCCAGCCTTCCCTGCTTGTGAAGTAATGCTTGAGGTGCTGCCGTCTGGACGGATACCCGCTGACCGCTCCTATCCCGTCGGATGAAGGCGCGTATGCTTCGTAGGCCTGGCCGTCCAGGCGTTTTTCTGGATCCTCTGGTGGAGCCATTGTCGTTGCATGCCCTTTCCAAGCCGTGGATATTTTCGGGATTTGCGGCCCTGAGAGAACTTAGGAACACAAACAGTTTTACCGGATGTTGTGATCGCTGATATGTATGCTACAGGTTATCATCTGCAGGCGAGTCAGGGTGCGTGCATATCGCGGGGTTGCTCCTTCGGCCGGGATACCGATTGCTTATCGTCGCCAGGTCCCGACAGTGGCACATTGCGGTTGACTCTGATATCCAACAGAAGAACCTTGTGCTATGAATTTCCTCATGAGTCTGTTGTTTAGTGCAACAGCGGTGTACTTGGAGAGAGTTGAAGCATAGGTTTGGATGCCTTTCCACACCTCAGCAACCTATTACCAATCCTCCCGCTGATACTTCGATCCTCTCCAGATTCGAACAAGCGTGTACCGGAACGGCGTCTTGCGTTGACCAGGTATCAGAGCTAATTGCCGTGCAGTCGCTTGTGTAGCGGCCGGGCCGAGATGCTTATCGCCCTTCCCCAGACAGACCCAAGCTCTTCGGCCGAAGCCCCACCAGACAAGGATCAAGGAGCTTGGGTCTCATACCCTGCATGGAAGCTTGAAATATATTCATTGCCAACACCTCCACATCTCCGTCCGCATCGTCGAGCATCCAAATGCCTCCAACGCCTGTACAGTCATGACTTCCACGCTCTACAAACATGCAACCATCATCACCGTCAACGACAACCGCGAGATCCTCCTCGACGGCGCCATCCTCGTCACCGGCTCCCGCATCGCCCTCGTGGACAAGACCTCCGCCGTCCTCGCCCATCCAGACCTTCCCCATGACTTCCGCACCGTCGATCTCTCCGGCAAGATCGTAGTCCCAGGCCTGATCAATACGCACTGTCACACGGTCCAGTCTCTCCTGCGCGGCTTAGCCGAAGACCTCTGGCTACACCCGTGGATGTGCGACGCCATCTGGCCGCTCGAAGCGGCCTATGCGGGCGAGGACGGATACCACGCGGCACGGCTAACCATCGCCGAGCTGCTCAAGGGGGGCACGACGACCTTCCTCGAGGCCATGCTGACGCACCGAGCCGGCTTCGACAACGTCGTGCGCGCCGTGGGCGAGAGCGGCATCAGAGCCTGTCTAGTCAGCACTCCCCTCCCCCTCCCCCTCCCCCTCCCCTAAAAACATCTCCAAGTCGCGATGCTGAACGCCCGTCCACCGTCCGCGTACAGGGCAAGCTCATCAAAGCCGCCGAAACGAACCCCGACATCAACCTCGCCGACGCCCGCGACAAGGACCTCGCCCACATGACGTTCGACGCCGCGCTCGCCGCGCACGCCGCCCACCACGCCTCCTTCGACGACCGGCTGCACGTCTGGGCCGCCCTCGGCACGCCGCGCGGCTCGACGCCGCTGTCCGCGCACGCCGCCGTCGGCGAGGCCTGCGCCCGGCACGGCCTCCGCCTGACGATGCACTGCGCCGAGGCGGCCCGCGACCGCGCCATCTACCGCGACCGCTACGCCGGCGCGACGCCGATGCAGTTCTGCGCGCGGGCCGCGCTCGCCGGCGACCGCGCCGTGCTCGCGCACATGGTGCACCTCGACCCGGCCGCCGACCTCGCGCTGCTGGCCGCGTCCGGCACCCACGTCAGCCACAACCCGACCAGCAACTGCAAGCTCGCGTCGGGCGTCGCGCCCGTGCCGGCCCTGCGCGCCGCCGGCGTCAACGTCGCCCTCGGCACCGACGGCGCGCCCTGCAACAACACCTACGACCTGTTCCGCGAGATGCACCTCGCCAGCGTGCTGCAGGCCGGCGTGCGCCGCCGCGCCGGCGCGCTGCCCGCCCACGCCGTGCTCGAGATGGCGACCGTGAACGGGGCGCGCGCGCTCGGCCTGGAGGGCGTGGTCGGCCAGCTGGTCGCCGGGCTGAAGGCGGACTTCGCGGTCGTGTGCGTGCCCTTGGGCGCCGCCCCGTTCGAGGAGGCGCAGGTCGCCGAGGGCGGGTGCGATCCGGTGAGCGTGGTGGTGCATTGCTGCACGGCGCGGGATGTGGAGATGGTGGTTGTGGATGGGAAGGTGGTGGTGGAAGGGGGGAGGCTGGTCACGATGGACGAGGCGGAGGTGGTGCGGTGCGCGAGGGAGGCGATTAGGGGGATCAGGGAGAGGGCGGGGGTGAGGGCGCGGCCGAGGGAGGGCTGGACGGTGCGGTGAGAGAGTTCGAGGAAACGGAATGGTTTCATTGCTGGCTTGCTGGGGAAGTTAAAAAAAAAAAAGAATAAGTTGGTCCTTTATCAGCTCTTCGTCTGCGCCCTCCCGTACGTCGTCGCGAACCGCTCGAGCATGTGCTCCTCCACCGTCAACACCGTGCCCTTGTCTTCGCCGTCCAACCGCCCCAGCTTCGCGTCCAGGCACCCGTCGAAGAAGTACGGCACGCTGTACCGGTCCTCGTTGCCCAGATTCCGCACTCGGTGGACGTTGCTCTTGAAGTAACCCCCCGTGATCTGCTGCAGCATATCACCTACGTTCACGACGTAGGCGTCACGGTTGGGCGGGACGGGCACCCATTCCCCAGTCGTCTGGTTGAGGACCTCGAGCCCCGGGTGTCCGTCCGTCAGCAATAGCGTCGTCCACCCGAAGTCCGTGTGCGCTCCCGCGCCCAGCTGCTTGCCGTCGTTAGTCCGCTGCGGCGGGTAGTGCAGCAGCCGCATGGACGCGGCGATGGGGTCGCGCTTGTACTGCTCGAAGACGTCCTGGCCGTAGGGCAGTGCGGCGGCAATCACATCCATGACGGTTCTGTTGAGGGCAGCGACGCGGGTGTAATACGCGTTCATGGGGTCACGGAACGTAGCGGAGGGGAGTTGCTGCTCCGAGGGCCAGACGTTGGGGTCCATGAAGGGGCGATAGGTCTTTCCTTCTTCGAAGATGGTCGTATCTTCGCCGATGTAGTAACCCTACCAAGATGGGTAAATATTCTTATTACGGGAGGATGCGCCGTACCTCTTTCAGGTCAGGCAGTGTCCCATCTTGCAGCGCCTGCGAGCCTATCACTTCGTAGCCGCGGTTCTTGCCCCGGCGCAGTGCTTTCTTCTCGTCGAAGGGGAGGGAGAAGAGCGCTTTGGAGCCGGCGAACATGGCATCGCGGATTTCTGGCTCGATGCCGTGGCCGATGAGCTGGAAGAAGCCAGAAGTTGTGCACGCGAGGCGTACCGCGTCTACGACCTGCTGGGCTTCAGGTGATGACGGATCCGCCAGGTATGGGCTGATATCAACCGTGGGGATGACAAACTCGGGGCTCTCAATCGCGGAAGGCATGGTGGAAATAGAGTTTTGGATTATGGGGGGAGATTGTGGTTCTGTCCTGATTGCTATTTATCGAAGACGACGCGGCAAGGGCGTAATCGCGTGCTCCAGGGTTGGCTGACAGCCGTTGCCAGTCGTGGGAAGCAAACGGCGCGCGGGGCTTGCGTCAGTTGAGTTTACATTGTCGCACAAGGCACGAGAGTGACACGGGGAGCGGGGATATCCGCAAGGAGACATGTCAAAAGTGGGAGTGGGAGTGGTTGCAGGGAGGACGTCGGCGGGAAGCGAGCTAGCCCCGGCCGGCCGCCAGCGCCTTATCAATCCCGCTCTTCGGCCGTGGTCGTCGGCCGGAGCGGCCGATGTGCATCTGCCCCGCCCTGTATAGCTGTCCTGCCGTGTTGTGCAACAGCGAGTCTGAACATCCGATACATAGCTTCAGGAAGATCTATATATTCCATCGGCTGCATCTCATCCAGCTGTCACTTGTCGTGACTACCGTGCCGTCCATCTTCCGTAACAGGTAACATCACCATGGGCAAAACTAGATACACCGACCGCACCATCCCACGCATTTCTCTCAAGGACTTTGACTCGCGCATCGACGAGATTACCGCCCAGCTGGTCCACGCCGCCGAGACCGATGGCTTCTTCTCGCTAGTCGACACCGGCATAACCGTCGATGAGATCGAGGAAATGTTCCACGCCTCGGAATCCTTCTTCGCACTGCCAGAGGACAAGAAGTCCACGGTGCCTTGGTCGCCGAAGAATGTTGGGTGGGAGAAGAATGCGCAAATCCGCCCTAGCACCGGCACCGCCGACATGAAGGAGAGCTACCAGCTGCAGTTCGGCAAGAACATGCAGGAGCCGGATGCTTGGATTGCGGATGAAATCCTGCCCGGGTTCAAAGAGAAGGCGAGGAGCTTCATGTTCAGGACGCAGGCTGTCTCCGAAAAGGTCATGCTGTGCTTTGCTAGGGGATTGGGGTTCCCGGATGATTATTTTGTGAAGGCGCATGACGTTTCACGATCGGAGGCGCAGTCGGTGCTACGTTTGATCTATTATCCAGAGCAGGATAAGAGTAAGCCTGTTAAGGACGGATATTACCGCGCAGGTGAGCCACAATCTCTCCGAAGCCAGGGTTGTAAACTGATTTCTTCTCAACCCCGTAGGTCCGCATGCCGACTGGGATCTGCTTACCTTGCTGTATCAGCGGCCAGGCCAGAGTGGCTTGGAAATCTGCCCGGGGAGGGAGTCGGTGACTGAGTTCGGTATCGGAGATGAATGGACCAAGGTGGAGTTTTCCCCTGGGGATATCGTTTGCAACATTGGTGACCTGTTGATGAGCTGGTCTGATGACAGGTACGATCCGACATCCTCATCAGTATTAGAGAAGAGGCTTACTCTGTGTCTCAGGTTCAAATCAACCTTCCACAGAGTGAAAGCTCCTGAGGATCCGGAAAAAGATTACTGGGGTCCGCGGTACAGCATGGCGTTCTTCAATCAACCGTAAGCCCTAGCCCACTCCAAGGTTACCAGAAGTATGGTTGACATAATTTGCACAGTTGCTGGGACTGCAAAATCCAGGGACCGAAGAAGAAGTATCCCATGGTTACTGGAGAGGAGTTCAACCGCAATGCCATGCAGCGCAATTTCGCTGCACTGAAGGCAAAGACTGAAGCCATGGAACGGGAGAAAGCTTCCAAGGCTAGTTCGGTACCATCTGTCTCGGCTAGTGTGTCTGTCAGTGCTTAAGAAACCGTAGAAGCAGGACAAAAGCATGAATTTTCGACTTCTGAGTGATTCTCCGGATTATTTATGTTTGATGCCGAAGACCTCGTATACGTTTCATCAATGAGTCGATCATGCTCTTGCTTTCATCGCCCGGGAATGATACGATTTCCGGCAAGCTGGTTGGGTTCTTAATCCGCTCGTCGGCGTGGTGAAGCGCAAAATCCATGAGTGAATCGATATCCATGTTTGATACGCAGCCGGCTGCCTGCAGAGCCGCCACGGCATCCCTTGCCCAGCTGACACAATTTTGCGCCGGGACTGCGTCTTTCACTGGTAACGCGATGCTCTTGAACAGAGCGTCAATGTCTTCAGCCTTCGTTCTTGGGCTCGATTCTCCGATCCTGACAGCTCCGAGATACCGCGGTATTTCTGTCAAAGTACCGTTGATCTGGTGCCGGTACATCCAGTCACGGTGGGGATTGATATCGTTTCCGACTTCATCCTGCACGATTCCGTCGGTGACGTCGAAGCGATGGAAATTCGTGAATCGGATGATGATGATGCTCCAGTGGAAGGCGGCGAAGCCGAGGCGGACTCGGTTCTCTCCGAGCGATAGCCGATCGCGGTACTGAAGGGCGAGAAGAATGCTACCTGGGCGGTCCAATTTGGAACGTGGGCGGTGTAGACGCATTGCATGTGTTTTTGGACGAGCTTAGTGATGTGTGATGTCGTGGATTGGAGGGCGTTTTCCCTTTTTATGGATTCTCGCTTAAATGACGCAGGAAGGGTCGATGTAATACTCATCCGCGCAACAGGTGCTGTGCCGCATCGGGCCTCAACATTGAGCCGCACACGTGATACGCAAAAACCGAAAATCAAAAGGGATCGATTCAACTAGACTTTCCGAAAATATAATTTCTGTCCATTCTTAATTAAAACAAACTTATACCAAGTAGCGCTTTAACTAAAGAGAAGGAGAAAGAAGAGAAGGAAAAAAAAAAAAACAAAAAGCCTAAAGACAAGTTCTACTGAAATAGGATATAAATGTTTCCAAGTCTGGAAATCAGCATTTGCGAAATATTGAAGAGAATGTGGGATATGCCAAGGTGTTACCGAATGGCAACTTTTCGCAGACCTTCACGACCTACTTTCCCTGCTGCACCATGCTGGCAATAACGGACTCTCTCCAAGCCCAAATGCCCGTGTAAGCCGCACCAGGCCCAACGACAACTTGCGCAGCTGCAGTGACAACAGCAGCCTTAACAGCCTTCTCAGTGGTAACGTACCCAACCCTCCTAAGCTCGAAAATGCTGTACAGACACCAGATGAACACCGCAGAGAAGCACAGAATCATGTCGTATTTAAAGAAGTTGAACACGGTCTTCTCGACCTCGCTGATGGCATTGCCTGGCCGGGGCAGGTTGAAAAACACCTCCGAAATCGAGACCGAGGAGTTGCATGCGATGTAGATGAGGCTGCAGATATGCGTCACGGACGTCGTGAAGAAGGAGAAAGCGTACGAGACCTGCAGCGGGGCGAGGTCCTTCTGCTCGAACATCTCGATGTCGAGCGTTGCGCTGGGAGAGTTGTGGCGGATCAGGGCGGCAATGCCGAACGTGAGACCGGCGATGTAGAGAGGGAAAGGCTGCCAGAGAGCAGTGAAAATTTGCTGCGTGGTGGCGCTCTCGTGAGGGAGGAACATGAGAATAGTCGGTATGACGTAGCCAATGCAAATAGCAGGGAGAAGAGCTTTTGCCACGGAAGAGTGGATCGGACGGCCGGTCGTACGTGTGTAGAGGGTGTGGCCGGAGGTGTAGATGCTGATGAGGTAGTAGAGAGGCGCAATCTTCATGAATTAGCGATGGCCACTGTGAGTTTTCTGTGCAATTTTTTCTTACCTTGCCGATACCAAAAAGTTGATAAACAGCTCCGAATGTGACGGGTCTAGAAGGGGTATCAGCTAATTACTTCGACACGAAACGGAAAGGTTACCGACATGGATACAAGCGATTTGTGATTTCCGTTCCTGTAAGCCTCGACTGTCCAAATCAAAGCTATGGGAAGCAACATAACCATGAAGTAAAGACATTGAAGCCTGCCATTAGGATCTGGTCCTGCGACGCCTTTACTGAAGGCCCAAACGAGCAACTGCAGAGTAGAATCAATGCCTGTGATTCCAGTGTACGTCTGCTTCAGTGGTTCGCCGACGAAAGTACCGTCCCAGGATTCCGGATTGATCTGCAGGGCTTTCTGAGCCATTCGGAAGATCAAACCGAAAACAGCTGCAAGCACCAATTTCACCGCCGCAAACTCTCCGAGAGGCCTACTCGGAAGCTCGTCACGGAAGGGGAGGAACCGGAACCGCTTCGGAACGTCCAGCATCTCAAGTCGATCAGCGCCGTATATATTCGTGGCCCACTTATCGAACTTCTGATCGGCTGACAAAGTCGGGACGTAGTATCTTGCGAGGAATTCCAGAAGTGGCGTTTCCATAGCCTCGAAAACTTGCTGCTGGTGGGAAGCCCTGATGAGCTGCCAGACGCGATCCTCACGCGATTTCTGCGTCTCAGAGAACACTGTGTTGATGTGATCATCCGACAGGCTTTCAGGATGGCTCTTCATCATGCGTGTCAGGTTATTGACAAGAACGGCGGCGGTTTCAATGGCGCTATTGCCTCCTTGGCCGCTAATTGGCTCGAACTGGAAAGGTCAGCTCTGATATGTCAAACATTGAATAATACCTCGCCCACCTTGTGCGCCGCATCACCAATGGTCATGATCCTGCCGAAGTGCCATTTCTTGAAGGCATACTCTGGCAATGGAGTCAACACTGAGGAGATTCGTGCAGCATAGAGATCACCAAACGTCACGTCCTCTGTGACTTGTTCGTTTTCGTGCCTTGCTGCAAATTCTTCCTCGTCCTTTTTGGTATAACGAGGCATGTCCGTGCCGTAATGGGTCCTATCCAATTTTCGGAAGTAGAACCAGTATACACGGTTGTTCGGGCTGAAGAACGAAAGCATCTTATCAGTATGGCAGTGTTCTCACATCATGGGAAATGAAGAGTTGACACACCCGGTTATCACGAGGATGGAATTGAGCTTTTTAAAAACATTGTGTGTAGTGCGAGCCTCGAAGCTCTTCATGACCGAAATGCCGAACATGCACATGTAATCACATGGAACTAAATTTTGTAAGCTATGAAAGTAGACCAGCATTGATTTGGGATTTGGAATCTCACTTGCTGTATGTTCAGAAGCAGGTATGTAGCCGGGGCTGACCTGATCTGCAATCCGCCACATCTCTTTTCTCACTGTGCTGTGGACACCATCGGCTCCCACTAGTATATCTCCTTCGTAGGTTGTTCCATCTTTGGTGGTAACTATGACACTGTTGCTCTGCATGTGGACCCCAACGACTCGTTTGTTGACTAGGACTTTGTCTTTGCTCTTGATATGCTTGTAGAGCTCTTCGAGGACCATCTGGCGGTCGACAAAAATAACATCGTATCCGTGTCTTGAGGCAGATCAGACTCTGAAGCAAAAGATTTTGCTCACAAATGCTTACCGGTTGTAGAACTGATCTGCGGTTCTTTTGTACACCGACAGAATCTTCCCATTCGCGTCTCGCGCGGCCCCAAATTGGTTTGCCTGCTGGATTAAACCTCGAATGGCCTCATACATCCCGAGCTGGTCGAGGATGCGCAGTCCGTTAGGCAACATCCCAATACTTGCACCAACTTGTGGAGCAATCTCAGGGTAAGCCTCGAGAACCACGAAGTCGATTCCTAGCCTTTCGAGCATGTTGGCCAGTGTAAGGCCTGCTATGCTGCCACCAGCGATGATGACTTTGAAGTTCTTCGATCCCATGTTAGCGCTGTGATATGGATCCAAAGGGAGTCGTCGCAAACAAAAATCTTCGAGAGACGGTATCGCAGAAATGAGAGTATCTAGAAGGTACTTTAGAGGTAGATCGAATTATGTTGGTAGAAGATACCACAGCTAAGAGGCGGCGGCACTCGCTCGATATCTATATAGCAGAGACAGCTTTTCGCTTAGTGAGGAAGTTGAATTCCGGGCCGAAACTTGAGACAAGAGTACATGGGCGCCATGACACAGCATGCCTGACAATGGAGGTGGGCCCCTGGAATCGATTGAGCTCAGCCTGACGCGTACGACTCATTTGCCACATATGAACGAAGCCTACAATTAGATAGTAACAGCTTTTGGTTCCTTCTTTCGGACAGTCAGCTAGAACAGTGGAAACATTGTGGACGTTTAAGACATTGAAGTTCGTAGATTGAGAGAATAATACAAAAGAAAGGAATTTTGACCTGCCCATCAGCTTCTTTCGCCGGTCACTTGATTGGAGTACTTTTCACGACGCCTGCACCTAAGTGACCCAGCACATGCATCTCCTCAATCTGGGCGCAATAGACGCTCTCCATGCCGGTGCCGGTGCCGGTGCCGGTGCGGTGGGTCGGCCGAGCCCTGTGCAACCGGATGTAAAGCATTCCTGTTATCCGGATTTGCGGCTATCGGCTATCGGCTATTGGGAAATGGGTAACGGTTATCATAGACGTTTGTAGAGGAGATGCGGAACCAACACAAGTACCGACCCGAGGTATGGTTCGTACGGCGGCTCTCATATTCCAGATATAGGCTAGGCAGCCAACCTGTCTGTATCAGAGTACCATTGATGCTGGATGGGGTAGCTGATTTTCGCCCCCGTCAACCCAACATGAAAGCCTCGGCCGAGTTCCAACCAAGAGTATTCTCGAGATCCGGAAAAAGTTCTCTAGCACTATCAAATAACGTCCCCGGAGAGTCGTAGAAGAGGATCGTATCGTCTGTACTCTCTGTGGCCTCTTGTTGCGGTGGGTATTTAGGTTCTGGCGTCCGACACTGATTTTCTTTCCGTCTTCGCACCTTTTCCTGGAGCTTGGATAGAGAAATTCGAATAAGCTCTCGAAACCAACCTGCTGGCTTCCAAGTCTCTTCCAAGATGCTGAGGTCGTCGATAAGCTGACGTAGACGACCGAATGAATTTGTCTTTTTCGGCTCGCTGGATCCAAGCAATGCAACGTGGCAGTCACTAAGAAGCACTGCCATAGTGTAAAACACGCCAGAACACCTACAATACATTAGCTTTTAATACACGGCGATAACCGTGCACGTTACATACAGCCACACTGGACAGAATTTGAAGAGGTCTTGCGCACGCATGTAGCTCATCACCTGGTACTGGTCAGCGGGCTTTACGAACCAACGGAAAAATTCGGTGCACAGTCGCACCAGAGAATAGCTGCAGCTTACCTCACAAACATCATGTGCAGCACCATGCAGCAACTGCCTGTTTTGACGTCTCACTGCGGCGTCTTTGTGCCTCTCCGCAAGAGGCCAGTAGAAAAGTAAGGATACGAGTGCATATGCTGCACGTAGTAGCGGCTTATATATGAGGTGTTGCTTCGGGATCACTGACGTGTCTTGCAACTCGATATCAATCATGCTCGGGCAACCGGCAGTAAATCTGACCATTGCTCTGTGAAGCTCTTCCAAAACGGCTGCGGTGATCGGTTCGGCGGAAGCACGGGACCAAGAGTACAGAGCATGAAGAACACGCTTAACTACTGAAATTAGTGTCTTCTATGCTCGAGGGTATGAAACGGGAAGACTTACTCATAGCCCCCATAGAAACGATCGCCAAGGAATATTGGACTGTGTCCGCTGATCTTAGCGGTACATAATCAGATTCATGTCCTTCTCTTGACTCGTCGAACACTGTGGCATTCCAGAGGAGAGCATCCCCGTCGGTCCATCTGTCGTCGATGATCGCAGGTGTGCCGAACGAGGCAGCGACAAAGGAGTCTCGAGACTAAAGTATTCGTCAGATAAATAGACACAACGGAGATATCGGACTTGAGGTCTGCTGACCATGGTAACCCAAGCAATGCGGGTCCACAATCTCTGCTGCTCAAGCGAGAGATTTAGGGTCTCGATTCTGGTGATGTGTTAGCCAATAGAAGCGTAGGATCGGTCATGCACATATGAATGGCTTACTTCCGATGCAGCCCCATCATGTATGCCACATTCACCGCTCTGCCCGTCCAGTACCTCGTGTTTCTTTCCTCTGTCCAGCCAAGCCAACGCTCTGATAACAGGACAAAACTTTGTATGAGCGTTATCTGGTCGCTCTCCATCTCGAAGTCTGCCATTAGTTTCGCCTTTTCAAAGAACGTCGCGGTCATTTGATCTCGGGTCGCCCATGGTGAGGCGGTGACGAACACCTCTTCAGCAAAATGGGAGCCGATGAAAAGGACTGTCTGCATAAGGAGTGGAGGGACATTTTTTGCATTATACCGCTCCAGGAAATCGACTTTGTGAATCAAGGGAACGTGTGGATCTGCAAATTCGAAAAAGTTTTGCACTAAATGGTCTGCTAGCCGGGGTTCTGGTAAGTCAAAGAGCCGTTTAGCCACGAGGAAGTCTCTTGTTGTTGGATCGAGTCGGGCGAGAGCTCCATGGTAGCGGTCCATGGTAGAACATGGACTCGAAGGCCGGACGTAGAGGTGGACATTGCTTCGAGAGATGTCATCATTATCTGACGCTGCGTTAAGCACAGTGGCAAGGGCATTGTTATTCGTAGCGTGCACGAGCGCGACACTGTTTTCACCGTCGACGGGTCCATGCGGGTTCTCTATGAAATTTTCAAGAGATCTGATGAGGTCGACGGGAGAGGATGAAGTAGCGTTTATAACGGGCGGGCTGTTTGAGTTAGAGCTTGTCTTCCGGCGGATACCACGGGAGCTGGCCATCGGCCGCGGGATATTCCGTTGGTCGGAAAGCTGAAAGTTGAATCCAGTCTCACTACTGGCTCGTGTGTGCCTAGGAGGACCCCGTTAGTCTTGACCATTCCTTGGGCGTCCGACAATTTTTCGTACCTTCTTGATTTTCCCCGGTGAGAAACGCGTAGAGTACATTGTAGATTTGAATCTCTGCATCTTGTACAGGGGTAAATCTTGAGTGCATCGCATTTCACTTTGCGACTATGACACATTTGACATGCTCTGCTTGCGCGCTATCTATCGTGTTATCCTCTCGGCCATCTTCGGGGAACGGGTGAGTGTGCGAGAGATACCTGACGGGGGTGTTGTTGGTCGCCATCGGCCTCGATCGGGTATGCAGACATGCCTAATCCGGCAAGCCGAGGCGAGGTTTGCCTCAAAAGTCGGCGTGGCTGACAGATGGCTGAAAACAATCAGTGCTGTGAAATGAAGAGGGAGGCTCATTGGTAAGTTGCCGCCACCTTCCGTAGTCAAGCTGTAGCTGACTCAGCATTCACGTGGATTGCAATTCTGAAACAGATACCCGGTAACTTAAGCACTGCCAAAGCCTGGGGGATGGCTGATACTATTGGATGATGCAAATGATCATCTCTCCGTTGTCTTGTGACTCGTCTTTCAATTTTAGCTGGATGATGTGTCCTACCCAGTCCTCTATTGTCGAGCACTTCCGAGACATTTACGAGTCATAACACTCCGTCTCCGTATTCAAGACGAAAATCGTGTCGACTGCCAGCTGGCTGCAAAGAGAATGCCCTCCGCTTCGCAGTACGACGCACCCATCACATGATTATCTAAGAGTGTCTGAGGCAGTCTTTCGCACTTAGTCCATCCTCCAAACCGTAACACGATTTCTATGAGAAATGTAAGCACTTGACTAGACTAATCTTACGGAACACTTTTCTGCTGGATACTCCTGTGACTGTGCCTAAACTGCCATTACCATCCAAACTGTAGTTCGCAATTCAGACCTCGGTAATCACCATGCCATGCCATCTCAGCCAAAGAAAGAAGGGAAAAAAAAGAAAAGAAACAAAAAGGCGCCTTTGAATCCCGGATAGAATAGCCTCGGCTTGCACTGCCTACATCATACCTTTCATGGCTTATCCTCAATCTCAACAGCGGACCGCTTGACTCATTAATACAATTCGCCAGCCTGCCATCCTTACTATGCGAATATTCGACCCATGCCAACCATCCACATCCTTGCCCGCCAATGTCCACGAGTATTAGCGTCGTCAAAATTCCTGATCATCGCCAATTGTATCTTGAGGCCGCTCCTTCGACTCACCCCCTAGCATTGGCAGATTACTCATCTCAATCGACAATTCTGCGCCAAACAGCTCCAGAAGCAGTGCTCCGAACCTACATATAGTAGTCTTGGATCCAACGTGTCTCACGTGTCGGCGCCACTCTGTGAATAACGCCTACATGCGCTATGAGATCCCTAATAACTACGTCCTCGTTATTCTCCAGAATATTTTAAGCAGTCTAGTCGTAAATATACGAGCATACCGCAAAGTTCAGAAGCTAGTGCATTAGCACTTTGATATGGATATGCAGAGATTTGTCATTTTAATACACGGTCTGCTGCGAGAAAATGCTTCTGTTCTCAGGGCACGTTTTCTTTGAAAAGACTACAATGGTTTCTCCGCTTGTGTCCGAATCCTGAATATGCCGTGAAAGGAATAGTATGCTTTTTCCAACTTTACTTCACGGGTATTGTAAAGTTTTGAGCTGCCACTTCCTACAGAGTTTACGCGGAGTCCTACCTTATGCAGTTCTAGACGTCGTAGCATTGAACTTCTTTCTTTTTCATTCGAAGTACCGTCATTTAGGAACATTGAGGGAATTGAAGTTCTGCAATTGAAGAGCAATGAGAAAAATCAACTATCCAAGTCTCATGCGCACTCTCTTTGCAGATATTATCACAAGACACTTTTGAATGCCGAGAATTACGATTTCCCATTCCGCCTGACGTTCTCAAACAAGATCTCACATGAATCCTACTTAGATCTTGGCCCTATTCGAGAAGACGTTAATCCGACTATGAGGTCGTTTGCTACGGGAAAATATCCCGCAGGTATAAATCAGCTAGCAATAGCTCTTGCTACGAAACTTTTGTTATGTAGCAATGTGCGCGTCCACAAAGAAGTTTAGATGGCATTTGATCTCGTGACAGAAAAAGCAAAAGGATTGACTGTCGTAATGTATAGCTTGCTAAGGGTTTTATATCTGCGGCCATCGAAGAACTTAGTGCAACTGTGGCGGCGACAGGTATTTATTGGTAGTGGCCTACAGCCGGGTTTGAGTTTGAGTTCCATTTGACAATTGGATAAGGCCTACAGATTCTGAGATTTAGGGCTTATAATCCTCTGCGTAGAACCTTTCCGCAGCATGACCGATTCTTGCTACGACGATCGCAGCAATCGCAGAGGATAGGACAAGCGTTGTTGGAGTCAACTGTGTACAAGTCCGGGTGTCCTTTAAATGTCCGACAATAGATTTCATACTTCGACAGTCAAGGCACATGATCAGCTGCAACAGGTCATTTCGCAACAAGTGGGATCCTTTCCATGATCTCAGAGGCATGTTTGGCGGAGAAATCTTCCGCATATACTGTTACGCAGCACGCGGAATGTATTAGTCACTAGGCTCAAATGTTGGAGAAAGTATGACGCCGCACCATTAACAGTGCATGTTAATTCGTCTTATATTCTGGCATCAAACGGCAGGACTCATTAAATTATCCAATCAATTTTTTGTGGAATAATGTTCCATAGCATGACAATAACTTCTCTAAATTCTTGCAGCAATGACGGGCGGGGTGATGATACACATAACCATCAGGATGGTGCCTAATCCGCATTATACAATGCTTGTCTGCTTCGTTTGCGCGTTCTGGCAGACCTTCCGTCGGTGAAATAATCCCCTGTGCCCCGGCGAGGCATAGGCTTTGGCCACCGGTAAGATGACATTTCGTTTTGGTTGGCAGCGAGCTTTTCAAGTAGCATAGATTGACGGCCTACGGCTTGTTGAAATAATCGTCTGGACGGGATTTTGACTGGGCTCTCTCCCATAGATTAGCGCCCGCATGACTGATCCATCTCTTCATAACGCAGAACCGTACATAATAAACGGTTGATTTGGGTAGGTTTCGTCTTCTATGAGCGTTGTGGAGAATGTATGTATAGGGTCAGCTCCGTCCTGGAGTGTTGTCAGTGGTGTCCTACGCATGGTTCGCGGCTGATGTGCGGGTGAGTAGGCGAACGTGAGATGCTGAAGATCCTACAAATTGTCTGCGTAAAAGGCAGTAGGTGTATCAGCATAGCAAAATGATATTTAGAGCTTAGCACCGGAGAGGAAGTCGCGTGTGGAAGGATAGCCTTTGAAACCCATAAAACTATATTTTTACACCCAAGCGCAGTCACTGAAGACAGCCCTGTTCTATCGTCTATTCTCTGAGGTATCCTGCTCTATAGGAAAGTTTTTTCCCGACCTCGATCCCAAGTGATGCATTTCTTTCTAAAAAGAGGACGTGTTCTACTGAGGATTGCCCGAGAAGCCCGGAAGAGGGGGGTATTGGTCAACCAGTCCGAAAAATGGAAAAACGCCGGAATGCTGTCTAGGTTCTCGGAGCAGGATTCATTCAAAGCCTGCTTAATTTTCTATTTCTCATTGCAGTCCAATCAACGCCATGAAGATGAGAAAGGCCTTTAGTTGGCAGCCTTGGGGGAAGGCTTGACCCAGTGATAGACCTGAGGGGCAGGAGCAGTCTTCTCCTCCTTCACCCAGCGGCAGCTGCGGAAGGTAGTCCAGAGGCTGTTCAAGAAGTTGGTCTTCTTGTCAGCGTTGTAGAATTCGCCCAGCAGGGGCTTGATGGCAGCGGTGGCCTCGTCGGCGTAGTAGAAGGGGATGCGAGGGAAGAGGTGGTGGACGACGTGGGTGTCGATGATGCCGTGGAAGAGGTGAGTGCCAATGAAGCCGAAATCGCGGTCAATGGTGCAGAGGTTGCCAAGAGTGAAATTCCAGGTGTCCTCACCGTAGTGCGGAACATCGGGGTGGGTGTGGTGCAGGTAGGTGATGGCGATCAACCAGTGGTGGACCCAGACATAAGGAACGACCCAGAGGAGAGCAACAGTCTGCCAGTCGAGCACCTGAGCGGCCTGGTAGAGGATGTAGCCCATGATGGCGAGACCGAGGTCGGAGATGATGATGAGATGAGCCTGCTGGGGAAGGAAAAGCACGCTCCAGGGGTCGAAGTGGCTGCCGCGCTCGGTGAACCAGCCCTTCTTCTCATTGTCCCGAACACGGCTCTTGTGGCCGGCGGAAACGTTGAAAAGAAGGTAGGTCTGCCAGCCAAAGAGCTGGTGAGCAAGCAGCTTCACGGTAGTGACAATTGGGGTGTCCTCGGTCATCTCCTCGAGAGCCTTGATGGAGATGCCAAGCTTGCCGGCGATTTCCTCGACGGTGCGGGGAACGAAGACGAGATCCTTCTCGAGGTGGCCGGTGAAGCGGTGGTGGCGGGCGTGCGAGATTTTCCAGGAGAAATAGGGAACGCCAAGGAACGAGTGGCAGAGCCAGCCCACGACGTCGTTAAGACGGGGGTGCCTGGAGAAAGCGCCGTGGCCGCACTCGTGGGCGAGAATCCACAGGCCAGTGAAGATGCAGCCCTGGGCGAACCCGTAGAGGATCCAGAGGGCGGTGCGGGCGGCAAACGACTCCAGGTGATGGATTTGCAGAGCTCCGTAGGTAAGAGCGGCCACCATGGCGATGTCGCGGGCCAGGTAGGCCATTGAGATGGCGACCTTGGGCTGGAAGCAGTGGGCGGGAATGGCCCGCTTCAGATCAGCCAGGCTGGGACAGTTCTTGGGGTCCCTGGGGGCGGGCTTCAGGCTGATGGTCTTTTGGCGGGTGTCAGCTTGCAATCGCATTCAACAGCAGCAGTGCAGACGAAGGTGGACGTACGTTCTCCTTGGAGGAGAGCTCCAGCTCCTCCCGCTGGAGGGTCACGGTTTGTGCGACAGACATGGTGGGCGGGCAGAGATGTGGAAGGAATTTTCCCGTTGGCAGGGCAGGCTGGGGCAGGCCCAACGTTTTATAAGACGGGCAAATAAAGGGGAGCGGGCTTGAGGACTCGGGCAGGGCTAGGGAGAGTGGGGTGCAGCCAGTGACGGTGAAGCGTGGAGCCAAAGTCAACCAACCTTTGATCCACCAAGCACGCCCAAGCGTGACAGCCGTGGTTATACCATTCTCCTGAGTGGCTAGGGCGATGTGCATTACCGCAAGCGGGCACGGATATTGACTCGAGCCCGGCGAATGCCAAGACGGCAGACCAGATGAGGCAGACGCCGTCCAGGGCGGGCGGGCGGCCAGCGGCGGCGGAGCTGGAGCTGGAGCTAGTTCACGGCGGCATTGTGGACGCGCGGTGGCAGGCCGGCCACGTTGAGGGCGTCGGTGGGGGAGCAGGCGCGGTGCTCCACGCAAAGCTGGGGCTGGGGAGCGTGTGTTGCTGCTCGCACGGATGAATTCAGTCGGGGGGGTTTTTTTTTTTTTTTGCTTTCGGACCGGCTGGTGTTCGAGAAAAAAAGGGTTCCGCTTGGTCGGCCAATAACAGCACCCACACCGGGGCTCCAGGCAAGGGCGGTCAGCTGTGGTCGGGTAGATCAGGGTCTAATTCGAGCCTCAGCGCGCCGGGGCCCCTTGGCCCAAGGCCCAAGGCCCAAGGCTCCGATTCCACCGCGCGACCAAAGCCACAACCATGTCAGCTCCGTGCTCGCCGTCGCCGTCGCCGTCGCCGTCGCCGCCGCCGCCGCCGCTGCTGCCACGCTTCCACTCCCGTCCGATACCAACGGCCCGTCTTGACGCAAACTCAAACTCTGTCCGCGCGTGCTGGAGTCAACGCTCCATCGGTGAGCCTGCATTCCGCTCCCTCTGTCCCCGTTGCTCCCGTCACCCTGCTGGCTCCGTCTGGTCCAAATCTCCGTCCGAAAAAATGCGATAAGCGATTTTCCGCGCGCCGCGCTAGGAGTAGCCTCCGCACAGAAGTCCTTGAAACCCCTAATGTTCGATCCAACCAAAGTGACACGGTCCACCGTGATCTGGTCCCGCCATTCTGCTGGCCGGCCATCTGTCCGTCCGCCGTGTGTCAAATGCGAAGCTCGCTGCACTATTCTTGTGCGCCACCTCCGGCCAGCTGGCCTGTGATCCGCTTCTCCGCCAGACTCTCCGGCATCGCTCGCCCGCCGGTGCGAAACACGAACCCGATCCTCTCTCGTTTTTGTCCCCTCTCGAACGAATACGCCACCTCTTGCGGCTGAATTCCTCGTTTTCGCGCAATCGCCTCCCCTGACTCCCATTTCCCACATCCGGACCAGCGGTGGGATGGCGACCATGGGCTGATTTTAGGGGTTCGGCTGTGAGCTGTGGGCACCTGTCCTTCGCGCTACGGTGGACTGTGCGAGCCGATACTGTGGGCTTGCCAAATCCGGTAACAGAGGAGCTAGAGATATGCCAGACGCCTCAGACGATAGCATGGCTGATCGTATCTCGGAAGGCCAGTAACCGGTCAGTGATACGGACCGTCTTGGCGACCTTCACACCGGCCTTGCAACTACGAACCGTCGTGTGATCCGTATAGCCCTTCTCTTGCGGTCAAGTCAAAGATGTCAGGTCGAAGGCTACACGAAACTGGAAACCGCAAAAATCCGTAGCCACCCTGTGTGGGGCCCAGTGCGGCCCGGTGGTCGGACTGGCTGGCGCCCTTCCGCTCCGTCATTCTCTCCAGGCCAAGGTAGCACCAGAGTGAAGTCCCACATCGTCCAGTTCCCCGCGAGCTTCTTCAAGTAGTGCTCACGCCGACAGGCCGTTGCTCTCATGACTCGAACTATTTTTCTGCCACCCCCGTCCGGAACATCATTGTGAGCTGCTGCATATAGTTCAGGTTCGACCGGTTTATCATATGATTGCACCTGGAGAGCATGAGGGATCCTTCGAGCACTCTGGTGTGCGGTGCGCCTTGAAGATCATGATAAGCTTTGACTGGTCCGGTCGATCCGCATGCTTCCCTTCATACAGGAACACGTTGAAGGGGGGAGTGTGAGTCGCCATTGGGAAATCCATCGGTAGGTGGCTGAGTCAAGCTTCGGTCGCGAAACTCATATCGAGCCTCTGACTCGTCGAAGGAAGTCATCATCTCATGGCTCTGGAGTCGATTTAGCGGCTCATGACGTTGTACGTGTTGAGCCTTGCGGCGGGAGGGGAAGTGCGGAGCAAGACACGTGATAAGGCCGTCTCGTCATCGGTGGGGCCCGCTCTCCCTTCCCGCCGCCATCCGATCAGATCTATCGGCCCCAGATCTCCGCATCCTCGTATCAACTTTCCTTCCTGTGATTGATTCTCACATGTTCCCGCCGGCGTTTCAAGCTAGAGATCCCTGCGTGCACCATCCAACTGCTAGCAGTCTTTCACACCTTTTACGCACATGCAAGGTACAAGAGACAACATCTTGGCCTCAGCTTGTCCACCATATTCATGTCACACCACCTGCAGGAATCGATTCAGAATATGATTAGAGCTTCGTCGCAAAGCTTTTACCAGCCATTTTAGCTCACACAGTATACACAAATCGTGGGCTGCGATCTCCCAGCTCATTAATCTCTTCTTCCGACATCCCTTCAACGAGATGGTCTTCCTCTCCAGCAGCTCTTTTACGGTTCATTCGGGAGTAGTGCCACAGCATGATCAAATGGAAGAGCACTGCCAAAACGCCAAACCCAAGGGTAACGGCATGACCGCGCATGTACCGTGGACCGTCACTTCTCGGATACAGCTGGAGAAGCTCATTAGCTTTCAATACAGTTCTCAAACTGCGAACTGAACTTACGTAGCTTGCCACAATCCCTGCTAGATTGCCAAAAGCGATTTGCAACGCTGAAGCTGTCGTCCGCTTCCCGAACCGCGGGCAATTCGGCGATAACCAAGCAATGGGGAGACCCACAAACACTGACTTTGTCAGCCACAACACTCTCACCTCGCATCTCAATTACCACTTCAACTCACCATACAACCCCATAGCCGCCAAATAGCATCCCGCATACCTCGGCTCAGCGCCATCCGCCCCCATCAAAAGCGCGTATCCCACCAGTGAAACCGTCCCAAACACCACAGTCGGCAGTCCGCGCCGCTGCCACCGATCCGAAAAATACGCCACGACCATGAACGTCGACCCTCCGAGGAAATAACACGGCACGGTCAGCGCCTGCACCGTGGGCGTCGACCAGCCCGGATTGATCCCCCTGATGATCGTCGGCAGGAACGTGCTGAACCCGTACAGCATGACGTTCGAGCTGAACTGCGCGACGGCCGTGACCCACGTCTTCCAGTCGACCAGCGCGAGGATGACGTCTTTCTTGTGCAGCTGCTGCGCGGACGTCGTCTGTTCGACCTGCTGGCGCTGGCGCTTCGTCACCATCAGGGTCTTCTCGGCCGCGGTCAGGTAGGACGCGGTCTCCGGGCTGTCGGCGATCAGGAACCAGCACGAGATGCCGACGAAGACGGTCGGGATGCCCTCGATTATCAGGATCCAGCGCCAGCCGCGGAGGCCGGCTGCGCCGTCCATGTAGCTTTTTATTCTCGAATCAGCGCCCCCAGTCATACCCATGCAGAGCAGCAAATCGGGTAAAAGAAAAAAAAAAAAGGAAGAAGAAGGAAAATTGAGAAAGGGGAAAAGGAAATGCAACAACCACTCACCCAATCCCCGTCGCCAACAACCCCCCAAACGCGCCCGCCGCGGCCGCCGCGACGATCAGGTAGCCCACCCTGACGGCGAGCTCCCTCTTCGTGTAGAAGACGGTCAGGTACAGCGCCAGGCCGGGGAACAGGCCCCCTTCGAACAGGCCCAGCAGCAGGCGGCAGGCGACCAGCGCGCCGTAGCTCCGCACCAGCCCGGTCAGCGTGGCGACGACGCCCCAGGACGTCGTGATGAAGGCGATCCAGCGCGACGGGCCGAGCTTCTTGATGACCAGGTTGGAGGGCAGCTCGACGAGCAGGTACGTCACGAAGAGGAGGGAGACGGCGGTCTGGAACTGCGATCCGCGCAAGGAGAGGTCGGACTCGAGGCCGTAGAGGCGCGCGTTGCCTGGGAGGGGTTGCTGTGAGCGGGAGGGGAAAACGGCGAGCCGCGAGCCGCGAGATTGGATGGCGGGAGAGGGGGAAAAAAAAAAAAGGGTTGAGTGGGACAAGTACCTATGTTGATGCGGTCCAGGAAGCTGAGGAGGTAGAGGAGCATCGCGAGGGGGATGATGCGGATGTCGAGCTTGTGCGCGACGGCTTTCTCGGCGGCGCTGTCGTGCTGGGCGGCGCCGCTTTCGCCGCCGTCTGAGGAGGGGCGGACATCTTGGCTTGCGGCTTCGACGGTGGGGTGGACGTCTTTCTCTTCCATTTTTTTTTTTTTTTTGCTTATTTTTCCTGTTGTAGAGGGGAGACCGGGGGTTCAGGTAAGAATGTTTGGCCGCGTTCGGTTGACCTGGTCTGCACTGTCGCGCCGCGCAGCTCGTTTAACAACCGCTGGGAACAGAACCCAGACGTCAGGAAAGCGGGTTCAAGAGTCGGGCCCATCTCGAAATATCCCGGAATTCGATAGGCCAATATATAGTGCTATCCACACCGCATTGCAGTGGGTTCTGCCGGAGGCCCTCTTTGACTTTTCTTGGCTGCATACCACACCCTTGGCTTGGGAATGTCTCAGTCCCGTGCGTGGCGATACGAAGGCCGACGGTATCGATAGAGCTGTGATTTGTCTGGTTTTCGTGTACAGAGCAGTCGGATTGTCGAGCCGAGTGCTTCTACTACAGGCACTCGATCGAATATCAGTTGTAAAGCTTAAAAAGTGTGTTCCAGGAGTCCCTCTGCTCTTCTACGAAAAGGCTGCCAAAAAGAAAGTTCGACGCATGAATCGTGCTCATCTCAAGCTAAGGCGGACAGCGGCTCGCGCCGCGGCCGATAGGTACTCTACGTCTGCTGCTGACACGCCTCTGTGGATCCCCGGTGCCTATCATGGATCGAACATCGCAGAAAGAAAAACGGGTGGTTCGGCGTTCACATTCGTGCTTGGCGCTCGCATGTGAATGGAGATGTGCGCTTGCCGCTGATTCGTTTGCCGCTGCCTGACTTGTTCTCCGTCCTCACCGAGTCGAGACACGGGCCGCAAAATGGACGGAAGGAGTTGAGGAGTAGACGCCAAGAACACGCGCATCGAATGAGGTGGTGCCGTCTATGTCGGGCCGCTGTGGTTGGGCATGCCGTGTCGTATCGCCATTTCACTTTCCCATGGCCTTCTGATGGGCTTTGGTGAAAATATTCGCCGATTGTTCGGTGCGCACGTAATGACCCTCGGTGCCGATGGTGGGTAGCGAGCGGATATTGGATATTTCTTAAACCTCTCACTTGCACTCATTGACCATGTTTTCTTCCAATCCATGCTAGGCATACCAAAGTCAGGGGCCACGATCCTGGCAAGATCAGTTGTTTTCGCAAAGATTCGATGTTGCTTACACATACGTAGGCGCGAACAGGGCTTCAGTCGCCGGGCAACTGCGGCGTGTGGAGGTTCTGGCTCGGCCACTCTTTTGCCAGCCTCTTCCCAATTAGAGTCTCAGAGGGGCAATATCGGCGTCTGATAACCATGGTAGAGTTAGGGAGGGGATTACGCAATAGCCACGCTAGTAAATCTTTCCCATCGAGCTTCTCTTCATCACTAACATTTTGGCATAATGCTGTGGCAACTCGTACCGCAAGCAATCCCTTGAATTTCTCTACATAATTCATCCATCCGTTACGGCTACTGCTGAGGGGGCGCGTTCCCCTCACAGACATTAGTTACAGAGACAGGAATGCTCTGCGCTTTGCAGCTAACCGCTCCTGCGTTCTGCCTCGCACCCAACGCACCACGCTTCACCTTCCGTGATGCCGAGGTGCACGGCACGTCCTGGTTCACATTCCCGTAAGAGAAATACGTGACCTTCGGATCAGGGCATATGGCACAGCTGTTACATATTAGATGATGTGCAAACCAATATGGGCCAAATTTGCAGACTTACCCAAGGACAAATTGCCAGTAGATATCGATAGTAACCGATTGTGTAGTGGGATTGTTCCAATCATCATCATCCGTGGAGCTGCAGTAGTGTCAGCGAGGGTGCTCTAGAAAACGAATCCATAAGGCTTACTATTTGAACTTGGCGACGGCGCCTGTACTGGCACGTTCGCAATCAATCCAGCTATCCGTAGAACCAATAGACAGCTGAGCTGAACAAGAAGTATCGACTCCGGTATTCTCATTTCGAAGGTCGAAGCTGATTTTGAACGAGTCCCGTGTGCCCTCTACCGCCAAGTTACTGACCGTAACTGGTCCCAGGTCATCCGCCTTCGGTGTGTTGGCCGAAGTGGGGCAAGAGGAGTCCTGCCGTTTCAAGAGATCGACTGCGTGGAGTGGGTGAAGGGGAGTTGCCAAGGCCATGGTGGCGAAAGTGAGGACGGAGAAAAGCTGCATGATGGCAAGAAACGAGTTGAATATCTAACTTCCAACAATGATTGTTATTTCCAAATCTGACTGTTAATGAACAAACGCAAGAAATTCTGCTTCCTTATATACACAGAAACAGCCCACAACGCAGAAGTACAACATAGCCACATCAGCATCTACACGCGTCGTGAGCTCGCTTTCACCTCCCGCCACAAAAGCTTCGATTGTATCAGGTATACTGTCTAGAAGACAAGACCAGTGCTGCGACTCCGTAATGCGTGTCATTAATGGGCAAACTCTCCGTGGCAAAGTCGGATATGGCCGGCATGCACGACTTCGCTCATTGAACATTTGTTCAGCTGTTATCATTATTGGCCAGGACAGCAGATGATTGGAGATATAAGGCTCAAATGTTCTCCGCTCGGGAACAGGCTAGAGGGTTAAGTTAAGGTTCTAGAAACCGAATTCTGGGTCAGGTAAAGTATCGTGGTGCCTTGCAATGAGAAACACCGAGGCTCCGGTTTACTTGTACCAATTGATCTGCATGCTCGGCAAATATGCTCTCAGGCAATTTTGCCCAAGCCTGGTAAGTCTTTCATGATTAAGCACATCGATATCCTTCACCTGTTTCCAGCCGCTGTCTACAACTTTGAAAGTCGCCACTTAAGCATGAGAGCATGCTTCCTTCCTCTACCAAGATTTTATTCTCCAACGGAATATCGGGCCAGATAGCATCTTATACTGTACTATAGTTGCACTGAATACAGTTGAGATATTGTGTGCGGCTCAGGCCTACCTGGCATGTAGTCATCCCCGCCTTGCCAAGACTGTAGGGTTCACGGGGGCCTTATCTAGCGCTATCTTTAGAGCATTTTCCGCCCATACGCTTCCGGCGTCTCATGAGAAGATTCTATTAATGGTTGGCCCCGCCTGTGATGACCCGTTTACTTACCGGGGACCGGAGAACACGGATCTCAGTCAAAGCAATAGGGTTACAAGTCGGAAAGTAACAACGCTTTCACTTTCGCATACAGCCTTGGCACAGTCTGTGCACAGCGAGATTTCAAAGCCATCGCTGAGGGTCTCATAAATATCAGCGTCATAGAAGCTATTCTGTGCTGTTTTTGATCGCATTTTCTAAAACTTCGAGACTTTCATAACGCCCTGGCATTTATCCATTGATTCCTACGAAGTTTTCCGGCATCTTCTTGTTGTTCTTCTTGCAGAGACTAAGCTTTCCGACGCTGTTACCCTTCAGCTAAATGAAACTGGTCCTCTCATAGTTGTTACCCAATTTCAACGGCAGTCATTGCTTCAAATGCAGCTCTTGCTGCTTGCTGGGTATCTCTATCCAAGGCGTGTTGACCTTGAAGCAACTGCAGTCTTCTTTTCCAGAGATTCCAAATGCGGGTACCCGATTCCGGTGTTTTCCACAAGTCAGCATTTCCGACGCCAATATCCTGGGGTTCACCCTTCAATGCGTCATGGATCCTCTTTCCAGCGATGATGAGCCACTGCGCCGCCGCCTGTACATCCATCTACGAATGATTTGGTCAGCATACTGTCAATAAATCGGAGTATCTTTGGTATTACATTCAAGAACTTGCATTCACTTCCCCATCGAGGATCATCCGAACCCATTTCTTCCAATGCCGGTCTCTCTAAGATAGCGCGGACAGAATATAGTCCGTATCCCAACTCCGCAACTCCTCCATAGCGCGCGAAGTGGCGCGCCAGGAGAGCATTGATACGCGTCCAGTTGCGCCGACATTCTTCACCGTCGCTATCATCTTCGTCCAACTGGAATCGATGTGCCCAATACGCTTTTTCAGTGCGTGTCAGCAAGGTTCAATGAACCCGATCATGACAGGTGGGAGGTACTCACACCTCCGCATTTCATCAACCAGGCCCCAGAATCTGTCCATGTTTTTCCACGTCTTCCAGTCCGGAAACCTCTGCTTTTGCTCTTCAGTGAAGTCGAGTTCATCATCTTGAAGCTGCTTGATGGCTTCAAGAAGATCAAAGACTAGCAGCTGTTGGTCTGGAAATTCCATGCACAGGTCAAAAAGCAACCAAGCAACGCGGTTCGTCTTGTCGTCTAGTGGCTTCTTGTCTTCGCGCGCTGTCATGATGCGCCGAGCTCCTTCAAGGAGATCTGTCCGCTTTTCAATGACATCTCTAAGAGCCTCTACCTCCTCTGGCGTTGCGGGTTCATCATCATTCAGCTGCCCTTTGAGAGCATACCACTCTTCTGACGGCACGATATGTTTGACCATGGTCGCAAATGAAGAAGAAGAGGAAGAAGAATCGTTGTTGCGGCGGGGTACGCAGAAGTGGAGAGCTCGGGAAGAGATGAACGAAGGCTTCGTCCCCCTATGCGTAAGAGATAAAATCACGAGTAACTTCGTCAGGTACCGATATTTGCTGTTTCGCCGTGAACTGAATCGTTGCGCGAATTTCTCAAAATAAATGCCGGATGTTCTGGAAAGACCAACATAAGAGCGCTGTGTCTTTAAGACCAGCTGCATGAACCTCGTGTTTCAGTCATTCGTGCCTGGGGATTCGGAGTTCGGGAGCATTGATCCTCATTTCTTAAAACATGCATGATGCTGCTTAGCGTAAACTTTGCTGCACGTCCCACAGGGCTGAACTTTGCACGTGCATTCTGGAACTGAAATGCAGAATGCACCCACCTTACCAGTTGACTTTCCTTACCATATAGGATTTTTATATATTGTGTAGAAAGTCTTGGCTGTTAAGGATCATGTAGGTTTGTCTCTGTATTGAGAGATAGTGGCTTCACTTCTGTACTCGATCACTTTGCCTAGCGACGCTACTGAATCATATGGCTTACTCGCGCCAAGGGGAGCATAGCGAAGTGGCTAGGTAGGGCGGAAGCAATTACTCCAAGTCAACCATCATAGGAATAGAGCCCCAAGGGTACGTTTCATCGTCATACATCGAAATGCTAATTCTAGTCAGCAACATGGATGACATCTTCCTGACAAATGCAACGCTAACCTCTCTGGTGTTGCGGCATGTCCACGCTATACAGATTCGTCTAAGAGGCAGAGCCTCTGAACCTTCACATAGTACGGCTTTTTTATGCACTGGTATAGCCAAGCCTAAAAAAATGTTTTCGCATTCACTTGGCCACCAAGCGACCTTCTGGAAAAACCCGCGATGTCACCTCATGCACCCTTTGCGTTCTTTCTCACCTCCATTTTTACGAGGACGGCGTGCAGTAAACCATGCCTAGCGGCCGCCTGAGATTGTTTCTCCCAAGGAATCAACCTTGGCCAACAACGGTGCGAGTAAGGCTTTACCATAGCTGCTCAATCCTCAAGACTCCTATAAATCCACCAGCCTTCAGGAGCAGACGAAGAACGACAAGACTCCAGGTTGCAATCTCATCTCTCCTTCATTCGCTTTTTGTCAGTAGAAACCCACATTCATTTTCTGCACCATGGCCAATCGCTTCCTCGCGCTCCTTTTCCTCCTTGCGGCAACTCTGCCCTTCACCTTCGCCAGAGCCGTCGACACCAAGAACCTGGTTGTCCGCGCCCCACCAATCTTCCAATTCAAGTTCACCGGCACCGTCAATGCCCCATCCAACAGCGGCGAGATTCCGGCCTCGCAGACTTGCAACAGCAGTAAGTGCATCAACTCATCCCCAACCGACCAACAACAAGCCACTAACACTCCACCCAGGAGCCGGCGCCAACACCTACGCCAAAAGCGCCGTCATCGACGCCATCAAGCAAGGCGCGCGCTACAAGCAGAGCGCCCAAGTAGCCAGTACGTCTCCCCTTCCCCTGCTCTCACCCCTCGCCAACCAACCCACCAACTAACCAACGCGCTCCACCACCAGCCAAGGGCGACTACCCGCACGTCTTCGCCAACACGCCGGGCGTCGACACCGTCACGTTCGCGGCCGGCTGCAACGCCGCGGCCGCCGTCTACGAGTTCCCGATCCTCAAGTCCGGCGCGCTGCTCACGGGCGGCCGCAGCGTCAAGACCGACGTCGGCACGGACCGCGTGCTGTTCCAGACGTCCTTCGACGGCACCGAGGTCGACACCGTGTACTGCGGGACCATCACGCACGGCGCGCAGGGCACGGTCCGGGACCCTCGGACCGGGAAGCCGCTGCAGCCGTTCACGAACTGCAGTTGAAAGAGGAGTTGAGGAAGGAAGAGCGGGCCGGGTGGTCGGGCTTCCAGCCGGAGTGCATGGCTTCGTTGTGAATGGCTTTTGGGATAGATATAGACTGCGTTTCCTTTCTTGTTTGGTGCAGATGTAGACGGTGTTGAATTAGACGTTCTTGTTTCCTGGATCGCGGCCTGCTCGTGACCGGACGGTGGACCATGTTGATCCGATTCGATTTCAGAAGAGATGTGAGCTGGTCCGCAGAGGGTACTCTCTCCTTGAGATACGAGCCTAAGCGTGGAGGAAAAATATAGATTGTTGCGAGTGACTGAAGGTTGTTGAAAAAATATGTTCATCAGGTAACACCGTAGTGATTGTGAGCTTTCTCATGTTCGGGAGGAACAGCAGTCGAAGTCCCGTTGGTTTCAAGGATATCAGACGGCCATTCACGTATCAATCAGTCCATAGCACTGATTCAGGAGTTTCCCATCTTACTCTCTATGGTGCAATCCAGTTGCCTTCGGCACAAGGAGCCAGCTGACAGCAGTGGCGCCCAATAATCCGACGAGCACAGGCTGTAAGACCTTGACGCCGGCATGTGCAGCAACAATGCCTGTGATAGCAGGGAAGATGGAGCCTCCAACTTGGCCGAGCACGAAGACAAGGGCGAGAGCGGAGGAGCGTATGTGTGACGAGAATAGTCTTGAGCCAACTGAGACACCCTGAACGCAGTCAGACATCATTGACTAGCTTAGGAATAGATCCAATGTACTTACCGTGGCAAAGAAAGGACCCAGGACAAAGCCAAGTAAGCTAATAGCGACGGAGGCAGCAATTATGTTTGGGACTCTGAAAGTATTTGCTCATTAGCGTCGCAGACATTGGGGTGGTGTTTTTCCAACTATCTCACAAAGCATTGACGCAAACTTACAGCCAAAAGACTAATTGGAGAGCAAGCCCAATGATGCTGTAAATGAACAGCATCCGCCTCTCCCCTAACCGGTGAGTTGGTTCGGCGAGGAGCAATCTTCCAAGGAAAGAGCCTCCATTAGCGCCAGCCGGCACATAACCCATGTCGGCCAGGTCACCATCTCGAACTTCGACCAGATACTCAACAACCCAGCCTTGAGAAATCCATGGGTTAGATAAATATCCAAAACCTTATTAGAAAGGCGTAAAGCCACCACTTACCGCTAGCAGTAATTGAGACCCCTAAGTAAAAGAAATAAAACAGACTCAGTAGCCAGACGTTCCGGGTGCGCAGGGTCTCTTTCATCTCCGCCATAGCACCCTCATTCCTCGAATGACCCGTAGTCTGCGCTCCGGCACCCGACTTGCCTTTAAACCTTAAGCTTTCCCAAAAAGCCGTAACACAAAGAAGAAGATTTACAACTCCAAGTCCAAGCGGAACGGTGTAAAACAACTCCCACCGCGAAGGGGTAGACGCGGATGCAACGGCCGTGGAGACGAACGGGCCCACGAGGCAGCCTCCTGAGTAGATGGCATGGATGAGGCCGAGCCATCGGTGAGCGGTCTTGACGGAGGCAACGAAGTTGTTAGCATGCGCGTCCTGCAAACCCTGGCCGAGGCTGGCTATGCCAAAGGTGATTGCGAAGAGAGCGAAAGGCGGAATCCAGCAGCGCAGGGCGTGGGCGATGACCTGCAGGGTCGCTCCGAGCGCGAGCATGGCACCCAGGTCCAGGTACTGGCACAAATGGCTGTTGGAAATGGCGGCGAAGAGCCAGCCTGAGAACGTTACCGCATAGCTTTGCGCGGAATGGACAACGTCAGTAAATATCGGAAGAAGATGAGATTTTCACTCACAGGACTGATATCATCGCGGTAGTGATGCCGTAGGAGCGGATCAGATACGGAATTAAAGCCCCAAGGCTACCGTCGTTTATACCAGCAACGAAGAACGAAAAGGCAGCGCTAGTGAGTTTTGGATATGTTGTCTTGACGATTGATGGCTCCCATTCGGCCACGGTCGAATCATCGCGGGGATGAACGCGTTCCGGGAGCTCAATGGTATGTTCGTTTGGCGAGCATTGGGAAGCCGTGGTGAAATTTGATGCTGTCTTGGACATTTTGAATATCGAAACGCGGCGTGGATGAGAATGGGAGGATGGGCCGAGATAAAGTACATAAGGGCATCGGAAGAGCTTCGGGAGTGACGATGCGGGGTGGGGAAGACGGTCCGCAAATCCGTTGTTCCTGGCTGGCTTCATGTCCCGACTCGGAAATACCTTCAACTGATCTACTTGCCAGGATTGTGTCACTCAAATTAAACCCGATGTATGAGTATCTTGAATAGCTTCGGTTATTTACTAATATTTTCGTCGAGTACTCTAAGGGATGTTAAAAATGCATGATCAGGTAAAGCGGTACAAGAGAAAAACAATCGTCATAATTGAAAGGTACTTTACTTTAATTGAGAGCATACGCTGCATAAGGATATTGTGATTAGGTGGACTGAAAAAGAAAAACGGTTTCCATACAGATTAATGCGGATTGGTCTGTGCTGCTACATAATGAAGGTAGTAGTTGCATCGAGCCCGGGCCACTCGGCTCTCTATTTCCCCTTGTGTTCTGAAAGGGGCCACGAAAAAGGATTCGAAGAGCTTCTAAAGATTTGAAAACTTATTGTGAACGTGTGAGTACATAGATTCGTCCCGGATATCACAAGTTCTCGTGTCCAGTACAAGTATCAGGAGCTCTGGATATGCCAGAGTCACGGTCTTGGTCGCTAGAAGGTCGTGAATGTTCCAGAGAAGTACCGGACAAATCCTGAAGAGCCACGGCGGACTGTCTTTCTTCATGATGCCGTCGTGAACGCCCAAATGGGGGGCGAAGAGGCTTCCTTGGGATCCGCAGGGCTTCGAACCTTGAGCCTTCTCCGTCGCCAGTAGATTTACTGGCATTTTGAGCGCTTCCCATGCTTCTGTCATCGTCAAACTCGCCGCTGTCGTACTGTCTGCGCCAAGAGGCCCAATTCGACTTTTGGTCTAGGCGGAACCCGCCGTAGTAGTATGCACCATTGACTACCACAAGGACTTCGGGCATACTGCAAAGAATGCGAAGGCAACCACTGATCTGGATGTTGCTTTGGCATTCGATGACGTGCAACCCGAGGAAGTAAGCGCTTTTGTAGATGTACCAGAGACTGAAAAGCCGGCCAATGGTAACGAAGACAAGAAGCAGAGCGATGGTGTACGATACGACGTAGATATTACCGCCCCACTGAGAAGCGAAAAATACTGTCAGGAGCAACAGAATTGTTCCTTCCACGAGTCCGGTCAACAACTTGGTAAAGGGTTTACGTCCAGTGCTTGATAGGTGGAGTAGAACAGTCAAGGGGCGCCAGCGGCGAGCACAATTGGGGACGTGGTTTGGAATATTGTTCGCCCCGAAAGAGTCATTGCAAGAGAAGCCGATGCGGATAAACTGAAGGGGGTTCTTGCATGGCCATTTGACCCAAAGGCGCCAGAAGAAATCGATTTGATCCCGAAGCCAGCGGGCGAGAGTGGCACGATCCGTATTTTCCCCAGAATCCCCACTACTGTGGTTTCTGACCTGCCGATATCGCCACTGCGGGGTGCGGCTTGAAGAGCAAAGGGACCGGCTCGTAGCAAGAATCATGCGTGTAATCAATGGATGATATCTTGGAGGAAGCTCAGTTTCGGTACTATCCAGAATACCTTCTGAGCCTTCAGTCTGGTCTTGCTTAGGCTTTCCTGTTATTTCATCAAGTGATTCCTTAGCTTTTTGTGACAAAGAATACACTGACAAGAAATGAGTCATCATCATCATCATGAATTTGGATAGGCAAACTTACCTCGAACACGTTCGTGAGAACTGAATTCCCACATTGCGAATCTGAAGGCGGCATTGATTGCTGCAGTAACAAGCATCCATAACGAGGAGAGGCTAAAGTTTCATCAGCAGCAGGCACTTCAAACTCTACCACTGATATACTCACTAATTTCCGCAGCTGAACATAAAGAGTGGGGTGCCTCTGTTGAGGAACAGTGGAAGAATTCCTACTACAAATATCACTATTCTGCCGCTCCCTGTCAGTAAGTTGACCGATTTCGAGCGGGATGCTACTTACTGCAGGCAGAAGATCGCCAGACTCAAAATATGCCAATAATGCGGGCGACTACTCCATTGCTCAGCCTCCTCTCGTATGTTCCAAAAGGCGTTAGAACAAGCGCGTTGCTCTGCTGCCACAGGACTGCAGTTCAACCCTTCCACAAAGCTTCGTGAAGGGTTTTCATCGTCTTTTGGGGGCGCGGAAACCCAGCTCCAAAGATCAGAAAATGGAAGCCTGTAAAATGCTCTCGGCTGTGCGCGGTTACTTCTGGGATCGCGTCTTCCAAGCTTGCTTATATTATCCTGACCATACTGCTCGAAAGAACCAACGTCAATGCGATGCATCTTGCGCGTGATTGCGGTTATCTGTGCATTTCAGTGATCTACTACTGTTTCAAATGTGAATCAAACCTACGCTCTTTCCGGGAAGCCCAAGACTGAACGCTGCAGACATGATACCAACAAGGAAACTCGAGCAGAATGCCTCTGAGTCTCGAGGAAGTATGCTGTCACGAACTGGTCAGCATATTCCTGAGCAAGCCTCGACCGAGAATTGCTCCTTACAGATTCCCGAAGGTGAGAAGGACAGGTATTAAGGCCATAAGGGTAGTAGCAGCGGATGATGCCGCTTTGTCCCATTCCGTAGCAGCTTCCAGAGCCCCATCGATACCTTCCCAGCATCGAACGTTCCATCCCACACCCATTTGTGAAGTAGTCATCTTCCATAGCGAGACATTGGCTTTCCTCCATGCCTCCTGACTTGCAATCTCAAGCTCTTGTCTCAATCTTTGGGTTAGGATTCGATCGGAGGTGTTGTCTGGAGAACCCATCTCGACTCTTATCTTGCTGAAGTTTTGCATGAACGCTGCACCATAGAGACTCATGTTGGGGGATTTTCCCTCTAGGAAATTGCTCAGAGTGGAGTTGCAAGGGAATGCGGCTTCGCTGTACACGTCCAGATCAACTCCTACCAAGTCAAGAGCGAATTGGAGAGCGTTTTCGGTACTGTTTTCGACATCTTGGTACTCGCCTTCTTTGAGTAGGGTCCAATTACCATCGAACTCTTCGCGCCACCAGTCTATATCACGAGCGAGAATCCTCCAACCTTCCTTCTCGCGTGAGTAGGCTGTAGATTCTGTACTATTTAGTGACCATAGCGGAGCAGGGATGGTCATCTTAGTGAGCCAGCCGACACCAGGGTCCGGAATCTTTTGAGTTTTGTCCGTCGCATTGCCTGGTTGGGTCCTCAGATCATTTCCCCAGAGATAATCGTAGGTGTAGTACAATGCGCATTCCTTGCCGGCATATCTCTCTGCTGGAGTTTGAGAATAAGAAAAACGAACAAATAGGATGGCGAGAACGAATGAGCGGACACTACGGAGGTCAATCATGCCTTCGGTACCGAAAAGCGATGATCAATTGATTGTGCAAGGTGAAGATCCGAGCTTCAGTTTTTTTTTTTTTTTTTTTTTGAGGCGGGTGACGGGGGAATAAGATGGGGTCTCGGAGATGCGAACGAGCAGCAAACGGCATAATAAGCGGGAGTCTGACACTATAGGGGATGGTGGGTGACGTCCATTTCTTGGACCCAAATTGAGGCTGAGAAAATCAGCCCCCACGGATGGCAACATGTGTGGGTGGACAGAGCGTTCATTCCAGTCGACCAGAGTCCATCTGTGATACCGTGGCACCCACAACCCAACATGTCGGCATTGCACTGACCAATGTCGGTCTTATCGGGTAGCTGCTGGGTCATGCGACACGACAGGGGCGCTGCTTACACGTATTGGGGGCCATCGCTGGTGAAGGCTTCGCGCCGCCAAATATTAATCGTCTTGGCGATGCTTTTCTTGCAACCGGGATGAGGGTTATGACGTAGCAGGAAGAAAACTATAACAGCCACTGTTGCTGATTTTTGCCATCGCGATTCCAGCGAAATTGCCGCTGAAAATATCGGGGACGAGGCAGGTGAGACAACAAGGCTGAAATCATCGCGTACGGCAGGGTGGCGGTAGCAATAAGTCCGTGCCACCGGCAAGTTGCAGCTGCTACACTACAGCAGTGGGCGGCCACATTTCATTAAGGCGAAGGTACGGGTAAGGAATTGCAGAGGGAAAGCGGGTGAGTGTTTTTGGCGCGATTGTTGTATGGATTCAGTGCTGCACGGGAAGGTGTTGAGCTCTGGAGTGGAGTCCGGCGGCGGTGGCTGAGACAACGCCGGGCCGGGTGGGGGACCGGCATAGATCTGCTTGCATCACATCGCCCGCTTGTCGGGGCCAAGGTATGATGCAGAGAAAGAGCCATTTGCAGACGAGAGAAGAGAAAAGGGTGACGGACGGAAGAGAAGAGGACCGCGGGATGCTGCGTATTTCCGACCGCAGCACAACGCGCTTCTCTGTTTAGAATGCGCGAAGCCCGATTGGCCGCACGCGTTGGATCCCATCCCGCATCCTTTCCCTAGACCCTCCTCACCACCGGACACTTCTGGGACTAAGTATAAGAGTAGTGTTACTATCGACTGTGCGGGTGGTCTCTTCTTCGCCTACCTCTATAGATCCTGTCCTCTTTATTTTTCCTAGTGAAGGCTAGCGAGTTTAGGGCCGGCAGTATCTAGCCCGTCCCATACCTCAACGTAAGTCAGCCTTCTAGCCAATCCCGTCGTCAGACCCGACCAGCCCGGTCAAGAGCTTCCAAAGGGTCGAGTTTGGGTTGCGTCGCTCTGGCTCAGCAGGCCAGTCACGAATTGGACGCCGGAAATGAAGTAGAAGAGGATGGCTGACTGCTACGCTATCAGCCCAAACGTAAGGTTAACATCGTTACCGATTCAAAGTTCCGCTGGTTCGTCCGGTTACGGTCGCGACTATGCTTTGCATCACCGGGGCAGAGTTAAATCGCGCTGAGATAAGGGATCCACAGCTTTTAAATCGATGAAACAATACCTGCAAAATGACGGTATCAGAACAGCCCAACGAAGAAATGGGAAAAACCTGTTCACCCGATACCTCACCACTTCTGTTCACTAGTTTTAAACATCATGACACTCCTTCGCGGGAATAGAGGGCCCGGATTGAACGTCGCTACCCGAATTAGGCGGGGCGCGCATTGTGCGAGTATCACTGTCGAAGCAGCCGTTCTCGCTCGCCTCCTGACAGACGGGCACCAGCTACTTTAGTCACCAGCCTAATGGCCCGAGCCAGAACAGTAATGGGAACTGTAATGCGAATTACAGAGACCCATAACCTCTACCGCTGCACATACGACAACATCACATGGCTTTGATAGATGGCAGAGATAACAACCGAGGCAGCACACCAGTGACGTGAAAAGGGCGGCACTACGGTGCTGTCCGGAGTTCAAGGTGGTACATCGCTAAAGTCAGGCGGCGGTAGCCCGACAAAGGCACGCACGCTGTGTATGAGCCAGCTCTCGAATTGGGTTGAGCCCCACGTCAGAATGCGTGCCAGCGCGTCGACCAGGTCTCTGGCACCGCGGGGGTCGGTAATGCGGTAGTGGTCAAGAAAGGCCATAGCGGTGCCGGGCTGGGAGGGTACCAGGGCGGATGGATCGGGCGGAGTAGAGTAGTGGCACCAAAGCACGCAGTACTGGGCCTCGGTGGTGAGCGAAAAGGTGCGCGGGAATTCGACGCCATCAGGAGCAAAGGGGGCCAGATGACGCAGCATGTTCTGGAGAGAGGCTCCTGACACGGCAGCCTTGTTCTCTGCCTCAATAATGGGCTGCGCAGCCGACTTGAGTTCGGCGACAAAGAAGGGGAAGCGCAGGCCACTCGGAGAGGTGGTGCAAGGGTCTGAAAGCAGGGCGCGGGCGCCCTCGTCGTTGCCGAGCGTCTGGCGCTGGAGCTCGTCGAGCAGGCCGGGCTGTTGCAGACGGGCTTGCAGATGATGCGAGTCGAAACCAAGGGTCACGTCTGGGCGTGGGGTGCGAGGCTGTAGCCTTGCTGAGGCAGGTTCGATAACGGGGGCGGCCGGTGGCGGCGCCATAGCAGTACCGGGCGCCGGGTGCTTCTGCAGCATGCTGACAGACCACTTGCGCGTGTAGGCCACCGGCTTCAGCGTGGCCAGCCAGTCGCGCCCACGCACGCAGTGAAAGCGACCTGTGTCGAGGCGCTTCGCCAGATCGTCGAGGGCGTGGTACAACAGCTCCTCCCAGTCCACCTCGGCGGCCGTTCCAGGCTCAAACGCGGCCCGGGCGTCATTGTACAGTTTACGGCTAACTTCTGCGATTAATTCGGCGTGTGACTGCTGCAGCGGTGGTGGCTGGAGGCGCAGACGGTCGTCGTCGGATATGACGGGGTCAATGTCGATGCCGGCAGGGCGGACGACATGGGTGCGGTACTCGCGAGGTGCGAGGCGCGAGGATTTCTGGCTGCCTCTATCGGAGCCGGCGCGCGAGGAGTATGTGGACGAAGGCGATGGCATCGATGCTACTGCAGTGCTGCGCTCATCGGACGGCGGCGGGCTGGCGGTAGTAGCAGCGACGGCGGCCGAGGCTGAGATTGAGGTTGGTGCGGAAACGGAGCGAACCCAAGCGGCGACACGATCGTCGGCAGCGACGTCGGCAGGCGGCGGCGAAGGAAGCGACGCCAGGGATAGGCGCTGGCGCTTTGGCGGGTGCTGACCGTCGTCGTTGTTGTCGCCGTCGAGCGATCGCTTCATCGACGGTGGGGTGGTCGGATTGAGATATAGTGAGATATAGAGCTATAAAGGTGGTGAAGCGTCCAAGGCGGGTAGCGAGAGCGCTATGCCCACTAGGGCCGAAAGAAGGAGCCGAGGCTTAGTCATCCCCAGCCACCGATAATACATCATCACCATCGCCGTTGCCATCATGAACACGTTCATTACCACCATCGCTATTTCCATCGCCATTCTTTCTGGCTGCGTACCGCTGCTCTTCCACGGAACCACCCTCCTGGCTGTGCGAAAGTGCTCGCGCGGAGCCTCGCCTGGTCTCCTGGCTACGTGCGGCGCTCTTCCCCGTAACTACTTCTCCAGGCACGTGGAGGCGCTTGCGTGGAGCTCGGCCTAGTCTTTCTGACTACGCGCCGCTGTCTCTCCACGGAACTACCTTCCTGGCTGTGCAGAAGGGGCCTACGCGGAGCCCTGCCTGGTCCTTTGACTACGTGCGAAGCTCTTCCACGCAACTGCTTTTCCAGACACGTGAGGGTGCTTGCGCGGAGCACGGCCTGGTGTCTGGCTGCGCGCTGCTGCTCTTTCCTGCAAACCTCTCTTCTGGTTATCGTTTCGTCTGCTATTTATCGAGCCAAGGCTGCTCACGCCCTGTAAAAGCCTGGGTGGGAGGGTATCCTGTGTGCAAATTCGCGCCAGGGGTTTTCAATTCATTTGCTTCTTTGCTTATACTGACTTCTCTCCCAGTACAGCTCTATGATGGACGAAGACCCGACGCTCCTCCTAGCGGTCGACCCTCCTATGCGATGGCACGTCAATGAGCGTATTCTAGCCGAATGGCACGACCCCGACACACCTAACCGACGTTATCTCGGAAACCTCTCCCTAGAGAAACGCTTAGCAAATTTTACCCTCTCCATCGGCAGCAGCGACGATAAAGCCGTCATCGCCCTCCATCTCCCCGTTCGAATCCGTCCGTCCTCCACATCCTCTAAACCCAAACATCTATTCATCATTGTACCCGTCGATGGCCTCGTTGCCTTGTCTTCCGACGTCCATAATATTGCCGACATCCCCGAGCCCACATAAGCTGCCTTGACGGCAGCCGGTTTATCGCTTGTGACTCAAGCGGGTCTGCCACAACGGGCCATACGGGTCAAATTCAGACTCAGGGATGTCAGCTACGTCATCATGCCTCAAGTGACCCTGCCAACTACACCTAATGGCAGGCCACTTCGACTTCTACGGAGCCTGCGGTCGTTATCGGAGGCCTTGTCCCTTGATGTATATATGCGCTTCAATACATTTGTCCAGGTCGAACTTCGGAGCTTCGTCCAGAACTTGCGCGGTTACGCTTTTCGTCAAGCTGCGATCAACCCTTCACTCATGTTCAAAGGTGTTGGTGCAGTGGACGTATGGGACCAGTATCGAATTGACGGTGTTTCGAGAGCCCCTCCTCCTGAAGAGCGCGCTGAGGACCCGCCGCTATACGAGAAGGCCGTCGCTGCTCTCGTGCCCGCCAGCCAGATTTCATCTCATCCACCTCGTGTACCGACGCCACTCGGGAAGACCTCAGAAGAGAACCGTGCGTCTCGACAGAGCACAGTTTCCGTCATTCCAGAGACACCCATCGCCCTACCATCCTACAAGAAGCATAAGACCGGTAGTCCACCACCCAATCCAAGGCCAGTGCGGCGGAGCGTCGTCTCCGTCGGAAGCCATGGCGATCAAATGCCCCTCTCTCCGCTTTTCTCCCGCTTATGGCAATTGCTAGATTGGGGTTGGTCATACAACCCGACAGTGCATGAAAAGTTGCGTGAGCAGCTGTTGGCGCTTGGGACAGCCGCGTATGATGGTGATGAGAACCGCTTTGCCTCTTTGCGCTCCGAGTATTCGTTCAAGTTAATGTCCATGGCCGGCGAGAGTATCGAGCACGGGTTGGTCCAGCCATTGCGGACTCGTCCAGACGCGCAGGTAGAAAATCTAGATGGAGAAGTCACACTTCTCATTCGCTGGATGAATAGTGTCTACCACACAGCCGATATCGTCATGGAGAAAGAATTGCTCCTATTGGTGCAAGCTGCGCGTGCGGTAAAGGCGACAGCATTGGCCGACCCTGCCAGCGTGGATATATCCGTGGAGCACTTTCAGAAGAAAAAGGCCTATTGTGCCGCACTTGTGTGTTTTTGGTTTGGTAGCGGGCGCAATTTGCGGTTATATGCATCAGAATGAATTATTTTCTTTTAAATGGCACCCAAATTCCCCGACGCGCCGCTGGGTTATGCTCCCTCACAAGCCAGAGGATTCAAAAACTTGTTCCGCTGCAGCCATTTTTCGATAGTGCATCGCCCTGGTCGTCAATCAAACATAGTACGGCCGAGTGGCTGAGGCAGCAGCGCGCTGAGATCATTTTACTGTGTCACTCGGCGACAGTCGGCTGTAAGATGTGGCTGAGGTCTTGGTATGGAAGTCTTCCGGTTCTTTAGTCAATAATTGGTGAGACACGTGTTGACCGGCGCTTTAGAAAATTCGAATTATTGTAGATCTTGCATGCACTTTTTCTGCCTTTTCTTTAATATCCCAGGTCGAGAGCATATCGCACAGGAGCTTCAGGAAATCCTTCTCTCTCACGGAGCGGCATATCCCTCTTTACCAGACTGAAGGGCTGTGCAGCGACGCATTTACAGCATTTCAAGCTTTTTAGCACTCCTGCTGCTTCTCCTACCCCGATCCTGGTCCCGCAAAGCCACGCCACAGATCACGCGTCCGCCAGTAGGGCCTAACGCTATAATCGAGTTTCGACATCGTATTTCATCGGTTTTATGCTTTACCAATATATCCAATACTGTATTCCGCGGCGACGCAAATCTCCTTCGGCACCGGAAGTCGACCATGCCATAAACTCCGAACGGCTCCAATTCGATACATGCGACTCGAAGCCATAAGGACGATACCACTAGATCAGAAGCAAGACAATCCAACGCCTGGTTTAGATATAACCGTCTCCATAGACGTGGACCTGGATGGCAGCTGTTCCTGTCCCTCGAAACCCTGTAGTCTTTCACCAATCGCCGACGAGGAATTTCATATGAGCCCAACGCTTATACCCAAAACAATTGAAGGCCCCAGAGAGGCCTATACTTTATGCGAGATCGGGAAGGACATCGGAACTCTTTGTTGCTATTATCGGCACTTCTCCCTCCGTGTTGTAACCGGTGTCGTGTTGTAGCAAACCTCGTAAGTAACTTTCATTCGTTGTATCTGTTCCGTCTCTTCTCTGAGAGAGAGCGGAGGAGCTAAACTACCCAGCAGCGCTAGCGCCGCGCCAAGCGCACCTGCTATAACACTCCGCCACCTTTTCAGGTGTAAGAGCAGTCCAGTGTTTCCAAGACATGTCTTCCAATGGCTGTGCACCCTAAAGAAAATAATCCGATCACTTTTAAGAGTGGCTCTACACAGGCTTAGAGGGGGATAAAAAGAATGATTTATTCCTGCTAACGTTGCAGGACAGATCTTCGTAAGAAAAAAAAAAAAAAAAAGGTCCAAGCCGTCGGGTTAGCCCCAGAACCATTCACTCATTAAGAATCATACAGCTCATCAGAATGGTATGATCATGAAGAGCAAATCACATAAGAATAGTCCACGCTACAGAGCACCGTCGACAACAGCTCGTGCGCCGGCCGCTACATACTAGGCTCTAGCTTAGCTCAGTCGACATCCCGTACCTCTAGAGGCAGGTCCCTCTATTTCCAACTTGCGTCTCAAGCCGCGGCAGAGTATCCAGCGTTTGGAGCGACGGGGCGCTATCATTACCGTTTAAATATAGGACAATATGCAGGATCGTAGATAGCGACATGAACTAGTTAAGTACGGCGCGAGAAGTTTTTGTATAGGACCCGACTAGGCTAGCGAAGTTATAGCGTTATACGTGTCTATTAATAATAATAACATAGCAATATATATATATGTGAGGACTGAACACAACAGGGAGTTCAGTGATGGCACAAGAGGTTCTCAATTAGTTAACAGACGAATCCTTAGAGGATTCGGAGGGCCCGATAGGCGGGATAGTGAGTGGACGAGGGGCAATCGAGATCACGTGATCCGCACGGACCGTGCCACGACTTCACAAGGGAGCCGATGGCTCCTCGCATGCAAGTAGCAGGGAGGCCTGCGTTCAGAGTCCTCACAATGATACTCTTTTCTATTTGAAATATATTAGATTCAGTTAGCCGTACGCATTCGATTCTATCCGGTATTCTCACTCTAGAACCCTTCCAACCCGGCTACTTCTGGACCGAAGCTACCGAGATTCCGATACCTAATCTACCCGGAAACTGGCGAGATGGGCCATTCGCAGCTGCATCGCAGCTCACGCTCGCAAGAGCTACACTCTAGCGCACTGTAGTCTCTGTGGTATCACCATAAGTGCGCTGCTCGTCATGTCCGACCACTCTCCTCGGCCTGCAAAGCGTACGCGTCAGGCTTGCGAGGGCTGCAGGTATGCGCCATTCCCTCCAATGACCGTCTGGGGGTGGCTGCATCTCATGGCTACACAGACGCAAAAAGACACGCTGTCCCGGCGAACAGCCTGCCTGTTCACTCTGCGTGCGACTTGGTCAGATCTGCTCCTACGGTGATGGAACTAGCCATGGCGGCAGAGCCCCAGATTCTGATCAGAACGTTGTGAGTGAAGCCACCTTACATGCGGCTACTCCGTCAGCGTGCCTCGAATTTGGGCGTCGCTAATTGGCCCACAGAGCGAGCGCCTTCGCAGCCTCGAAAGCAAAATGGACATGATGCTCAGCGCTCACTTGTCGGTCTATCTTGACAACCCATCCTTGTCACATTGTATGACGTTGTTAACCATCTGATCTAGTGACCGGCCTCCGCTTTCCATTCCTGATGGCGGAACAAGCGCTCCGCAGAGGACATGGTCTGTTCCTTCTTCTCAGGGCCGATCACCAAATTCTCCAAGGTGCTCAAACCATCCATCTGACCACTGCAGCTTGATGTTGATATTCAGACCAGCGTGTTACCACCGAAGGATATAATGGATAATCTCATGACTCTGTATGACGAGCGCTGCAATTATCAACCCCTCCCGGTCTTCAATTCGAATTTTCTTCGATCTTACAAAGATCGTGGCCAAGACTTACTGAATGCGGTGGTTGCTAACGCCTTGCGGTTCCTTCCTGGGCGGGAATATGCGAACCAACTCGAATCTCCGGCCATGTATGCGAGGAGAGTTATTGAAACGGTCACTCACAAGTTGAATGATGGAGGCGTCAGCCTGGCAACCATCCAAGCCCTGTGCCTTTTATCATTTTGGGAGTTCACAGGTACGCTCTGCGATCATCTCAAACTTTTCAAAGCTGACAGTATCAGACGGCCAGAGGGAACGCTCGTGGCTTCACCTAGATCAGGCACTGTGGCTAGCCCGAGAATCCAGGCTCACAGAAGAGCCGGAATGGAGTGTACCACCCGAACAACTTGACGAACGTCGCCGCTGTGCTTGGTCTCTGTATATACTAGCACGCATGTCTGGGATGAGGCCCGAGCTTCCGAGGTTTACCTGCCATTTCCCCGGTGCCTTAAATCCACTGGGAGATCCGCCCCAGTCTCCAAATGCAGACGACGAGATCATAATTGCAAACAATATCAGACTCTATGACATCTGGGAAAAGGTCCAGCATTTCGCCGCCCAGTCCAATGCCGAAGCTGGTAAGAGCCTGTGGACCGGAGATTCTGAGTATGGATCCATCGTCTCGGCTCTAATGGTATACGAGTCACAATTCCCAGACGCACATCGTTTCTCCGAGCAGACGTCCGGAAACTTCAGAGACAACCAGGCCTACTGGGCACCATGGTTTTCCATCCAGTTTATGTACCACGCCATTCTCTGCGTATTGAACCATCCTTTCCTTCTGTCCATTAGGTTAGATCCAATCAAAGACAGCTCGCCCCGAACCTTCAAACAAACGACGGCGGATCTGGCAAAGCTGCATTCCTACTGGGCTTTCCGCTTCACGAGCGTCGTCAAAGAGTTCGGCTACGCAGTGACGGACCCGCTCATTGCGTACGCGGTCACAGTTGCAGCGACGATCTTTGATCACTACCGGCTCTCCAGCGAGACACAGGCGAGGAGGGATGCACGAGATAAGTTCATCAAGTGCATGGCGTTTGTCCGAGAAATCGGCAAGATCTGGCCCATAGCCGAACATATGGTAAGCTTCGCCAAGCAGTCCAATTTCAATCAAAGTGTCCTGACTGAATTTCCAGGCGCAACTCCTGCAAAGCTTGGAGAGGAGCACGACCGCACAGCTTCAAACAGATGTGGACCAGTCCAGTGAAAGAGCCGACATTTTGTGGACACTGCTACGCTACGATGCCGTGAGCGCTTCATGCTCCCCTGCTGAGCAGTCCCTCTTCAACGAATCACTCCTGCCCGAGCATGTCAGACGGCCACACAGGCTGGAGACACTGCCCTCATATCAACCGGCAGTCAGTTCCGGGACAACGTCGACGGGCCGACCAGCTTCACGAGCCCGAGAAACGAGAATGCAAGACAGCCAGGCGCAGATAACGCCAGACTCCCACACAGATCCCCAAGGGCCTCTCACCCCCGAGATCCGGCAGTTCGAACAATCCCTGCAAACGACCCTCCTCGACGACGTCCTCGGCGCATCATTCGAATGGTGGGACCAAGGCAACCTCTGAAAGCCTCACGACTGCACCAACACCAGAGACCGCCCTCGGACTCGGTTTCAAGGAAACGCATGAATTCATACCTACCGCCCGCAACTTCAATCCGCCCTCGGCCTGAACACCGCCATAGGCCCAACCTTGTTACTCACAAATATATCCTCCAGCTGGAACTCGCTCTCCCTCTCCCTCCCCCTCCCCAACCCCTTCCTCCCCTCGCCCACGCGCCCCAGCGCCCCCTCCGCCAAGCGCATATCATACGCCCACACCAACCGGGCCAGCGCCAAACTCAGCTCCAAGTACGCCATCGGCTTCCCAATGCAACCCCTGGGGCCGATACTGAACGGGTTGAACACGCTGCGCAGCTTCTCCACCGCCTCCTCGCCGCCGGGGTTCTCGTCGACGAGCCAGCGCTCGGGCACGTACGCGAAGGCGTCCGGCACGAAGTCCGGGTGGTGGTGCAGCGCGTAGATGGGGCAGCCGACGCCGACGCCCTCGGGGATGCGGCGGCCCAGGACGTCGAGGCCGCCGGGCAGGGTGACGCGCGGCAGGACGGCGCCGACGGGCGGGGAGAGGCGCATGGCCTCGTCGATGCACGCGCGGAGGAAGGCGCACGCGTTGAGCCGCGGGCCGGAGCGGACGTCCTCGGCGGCCGCGAACGCGGCGCGGACTTCCCGCGTCAGGCGCGCCAGCGCGGCGGCGTTGTGCAGCAGGTAGAAGATGGCGGCGGTGAGCGTGGTCGACGTGGTGTCGGAGCCGGCGATGATGAGCGTGTTGCTCTCGCCCCAGAGCTCGGCCTTGCCGAACCCCTGGCCCGTTTCCGGGTCCTTGGAGTTGAGCAGGTAGTAGAAGAAGTCCTTGCGGTCCGACTTCCACACGTCGCTCCGCGTGCGCTGGCCCACCTGCGCACGGCTGAAGGCCAGGTACTTGTCGCGGTCCTGGTTGATCTTGCGGAAGAGGAGGCGGTCGAGGCCGCTTTGGTGGAGCCATGGGATAGGGCCGGTCTGCGGTCCCCATATGTCAGCGATCTCTCTCGTACTACATTAAAAAAAAAAAAAGAAAAAAGAAAACTCGGATACTCACGATGTTGTGCCGCTTCGCCGCCTGCGTCAGCAGGAACGCGGCCTCCCTGTTCTCGGGCACGTCGCCCTCGAGCATGTTGAACGATTTCCCGAACGACAGGTCACCCATGACATCAAAGCCCAGGTACGAGCTCCACTCGGCGACGTCCCGGGCAGGCGTCCAGCTGTCTTTGGTGCCGCCGCCCGCCAGCTTCTGGACGTAGGCGCGCACGTGGGTGAGCACGTAGTCCTCGACGCCCTTGAGGGCGGCGTCGGAGAAGGCGTGCGACATGACGCGGCGCTTGCGGGCGTGGGCGGCGCGGTCGAGCGCGGTGTGCGTCGAGAAGACGCCGGGGGCGGCGTAGAAGGAGAGGTAGAAGTCGGATTTGCGGACGTTGGCGCGGTGGCCGTAGATGGTCTTCAGGGCGGTCGGGTCGTTGATTGAGAGCGTGTTGGGGCCATAGCGGACGAAGGTTCCTGGGGGGTTTCTTGTTAGTACTTGGGGAAGTACTGGATATATACTGGTTTTTTTTTTTTTTTTTTTGGATAGTTACGTACCATAGCGTTGGTGCAGGTCGTAAAAATCGAGATGCTTGTCGCCGCGCCAGGCGTGGTAGACGTCCCTCCAGGGCGTGATTTTGGCGAGGAAGGGTCCAGGGTAGCCGGCTAGAGGGTGCAGAGTGAGCCGGTAGACTGAAAGGAGCACGAGCTGCAACAGTGACCATGAGCTTCCGGATCCAGCCAATGACACGCAGGGATGGTCTTACGTAGAGGATGAGGCCGCCAACAGCAGCACCCGCAAGATATGCGGGCACCGACATGAGTTGAGTCGCGTGCTCAAAGACTGGGGCCATTCTGGCGATGGCTTCTCTTTGCGCAGAGGGGCATCTCGTGGAGAAAGGGTACAAGGCTTATAATAGGTGCCGGGACGGGCCGCGTTCCCCGGGTTGAGGACGAGCGACTCTGAGCTCAGACGGAAGACGGTCCGTTAGCAGCGGCTACGCGAGGCCCATATCTTCCCCGCCATCCTCCGCTCCTTCCCTCCGCCGTCATCCGCCAAAGTCCGTTCATGCTCTGTCATAGTTACCTCGTCATCTGTAAGATTGCACCGATGAGCGATCGATGCGAGATCAATAGCAAAAGTGGGGGATTCGCTGTTCCGTGGTCTCCGGAACTAACTCACACTTATGGACCATCCAAACTCAGTGTCCTCCTTTTCTCACAAGTCCAACGACATTGGAGTCAGGATTGATTCTCCGCAGTGCTGCATGGAACTGCAGCTGCACAGCTTGCACCCAAGGCTCTGTTTATCATAGTTGTCCGCAGATCAGCTCGTATCAAAGCGACATGGTTCCCTTTACCAATATTCAGTTGTGAAATCCCTCAGTCAACCTCCCTTGTCGAATTGATTTCATTTAGCGCCCTGCGGAAAAGCACAAGTAATTCAGCTTGCGCACCGAACTGCTTCATGCGTTCGTTTCGCTGGTCCCTTGAATTGTAATAGGAGGCATCCACTACTTCGCCCAGGGACTCCTCTATTCCAAGAGATTCTGCCTCGTAAGATGGTCTAAGATGGCCCTTAGCGTCGGTCAGGACTAGCGTCACATTGACTTCTCTACTACGAGCCGGACAGCGCTCGCTGTAAAACAGCTTAAACGCTTTAACTGAAGCAGCTACTTTCCGGCCCTACATCGGCAACTCACTACCGCCCGAATTTCAAATTCAACTCCGCTCCGGGGTTCATCTTCTACCAAGAAAGTGAACGCACAGAATCGAACGCCAGTTGAAGGCTTTGGTGCTCACCAAGAGTCGAATTCAAGTTTTACATCGCTGCAATCTGATCAGCATCGTGGGCTCGGGCGCAGTCCTAATTGGCAACGTCATGGCGACGCAGCAAATCAAGACAAGTTGAGAAGCGTCGAGAATGGTATATTGGTATGCTAATTGTTACCGATTCAGTCCAGAAGCAATACTTGCACATGGCACTTCCAGGGCCTTCGGCAAAAGTCGACACAGAAAACAATGGAGCAAATAGACTATTAGACATATTTCAACAAAGTCTGAGTAAGCCACGCTTATTTCGCCCGGCGCGGTTGCTGGTTGTTAAAACACTTACTCTGTTGAACTTAACGATCCTCTTCCTCTTTCCAACACTACCCTCATCTGGGAGTATAGAGTATCATCCTCGGATTTCCGACGCCTTCCTCCAGGAAAGACTACCTTGCGCAGCTCTAGTACGCAAGGGATCAGTGCCTTACAGTAATCTGTAAAGCTCTTATGTATTTCTTTGTCGAATCCATCTTCCTCAAGAACGAGTCCTATCTTTTCTCTTGCAAGTTTCTCTGTATTCTCTGAGTTCCAGGTATCAAACTTAGACTCGCTTAGCTCTTCGTCTGGTCCATCCCAGTGGACACATATCCAGAAAAGTAACCAAAAGAATGACTCCTTATCGAAGACATTCAAATGATATTCTCCATAGAGTGCGCCGATAGCCATAAATACCTTAGTCCCGGTCTTACTCGGCGCTCCGGAGGCATTCTGGCGGCCTACCTTAATAGCAAGGTCAAGATCGATTAGAAAACCGTCGTCCTCGGTCTGGTTTAGCAAGACATTGCCAATCGAGATATCACGGTGGAGGATGCCGGCCTTAAACAGCGATTCATGTCCTATATTATTGTGAGCAGGAATTGGCACTTCGTTATTAGGACTTCACTCACCCTTGAGGCCGCCCAGCAATCCAGTGAGCATCGCTTGGAGGCTGCTCGCCTTATGGAGGCTTTTCCCGGCTCCACGCGTAATCACTCGGCGGTGAACGCGGTTACATCGTCGCCCCTCTTTCTGGGACGCAAGATCCAAGCGAGCACGCTTTGGGGGAAGTGGCAAATTTGAATCCTGCACAGTGCTTAAGGATCTCTTCCGCGACTCAGCTTCAGTCTTGCTCTTACTCCGCCCTCTGCCCTGGCTCACGCCTTTGCTCCCACCTGCACCTCTCCCCAGGCCCGAGCTGCGTGACGTGACAACGCCTGGCGCCGTAGGCCGCGGCTGGTGATTCGGACGTCTCCCCTCGGCGTCATCCAAGCCCCTTCGGACATTCCCGAGAACATCATCCACAGCATCTCCGATGCGCACAGTTTCGTGGTGATAGTATCGCGCCACATTGTCGACTTTCGCTTCCACTGCATCCTTTAGCAGCAAACCCTCTTCCGGATGCTCTTTTAATTGCCACGCATCTTTGACGACGAGCGCATCAGCGGGTCTGTCTGTCATGTAGCCTTTCCAACACGTGGTTCCCCGGCCAGAAATGGATCGCGGCCGCACAATCGGCTCGACGTAGATACGCTCTACCTGTCCGTCCCGTTCAATCTCCATGTACCTACCGCGCTCGTCCTTGTGTATCGTCGGATCAAACCCGAGATCCTCCTCGCTCATCCAAAAGAACCCCAGGATCACAGAAACAAACTTGTGGCCCTCGGTGTTAATGTCAAAGGACTCCGATGCCAGCACGCCAAGCCGGTCGAATTCCCATAGCCGCATAACCGACCCACACAGCGTGAAGGCCAGCACAAACCTACGCCCATCCTGGGAGGCGAAGACTTCGCGCGCGTACCCCGAGATTTGCATTCGTGTTCTCTTATGGTTATCCTTGCCCTGCTCCGTCTTTAGCTCGCCAGGGACTAGAACATCGGCCCAGTCGCTCGGGACGTCCTCGCCAGCCGGTTCGCGGCTCACGATGCAGAAGTCGGGCTTGCGCTTGGCGATGGACCCGCGCGAGGGCTTGGCCGGCGTTGAGTGGCACCAGCGCTGCTGCGTAGGCGGCGCGAAGCCGCAGGCGGCAGCGAGCGCCGCGAACTGCTCGACGCGACGGCGCAGGAAGGCCAAGACGTCGTCCTGCTTATTATCGGCCGGCCAGTCCAACCAGCCGGCGCCATCAGCGGCGTATGCGGGCGTGTCGGACTCGGTGCACGCGTCGAACACGGCGGTGGCCATGTCGTCGAGCTCCGCACCGCGGCCGAAGAAGGTGTCAAAGACACGCGGGTGATCGACGATAAGATTTTGCTCCACCTCGAACTCAAGTAGGGAGTCAACATCTTCCATGGTTTCAATGGAGGATGCGATGTGGCTGCTTGTTTTATATATCCACGGTGTTTCTTTGGAGAAAGCGGACTGAGCGCGCTGAGGGGTAACCGGTCGAGCGACGGAGGAAGGGGCGGTTGGGAGAGCAAATGTTGGGGGAGCGGGCCGCGTCTGGCGGATGAGGTCGTATACGGCTGCCCATATCGAGGAATCTGTGTCTACGGCTACAACGGATTTGACGAGCTGGGCAGTGTGCTTGACGTCCGTTTGGTTTGAAACCAGTCGCCCATATAAGTGGGCAAGAGCGCTAGCTAAAGGGTTTCCGTCGTCGAAGATGAGTTGAGTGGTAGCAGGAAGTGATAGAAAGGTTGTCATAAGCCTGAGCACAAGAGTTTTCCTCTCTGCATTCGTCAACGCCTGCCATTCGTTTCAAGGGACGGTACGTACCTGGCTGGATGACCAGCTGCTGGAAATGGTCCAGCCCACCTCGGAAACTTGAACGAGGATGAGCTGATTGGAATTCATGCCGGAATGAGGCGAGTGCATCTCCAATAGGATGGTCCCTGGTGATAGCGAGCTGGCTCTCTGAGAGCTGCGCCATGGCGGTAGACCTCGGTTGCTCAACCAGATAGCAATGCTAGATGCGAAACAGGGTCGAGGAGGTCGTACGAAGATGGCCGGCAGGTGTTATGTCGTTAGAAAAGCAAGTCGTTGTGTTGTGACGGTTGCTGGTTGTAATCATGCGCGTCGTCGCGTTTCGCCGCGGAACTGCACGGAATAACATCGGCTCAATGCGTTTGCATCGCGAATATATCGCACGTGATCATATTAAATAAGGCTTAAAGTAGATCATCGTCAGTAGTTCGTCTTACGCTCGGTCCGGCTCACGCCCGGTCCGGCTCACGCCCGGTCCGGCTCATTCATCAACTCTCATCTACCATTCCTGTTTCACCACCTCAGGGCTGCGCCTAATAGGTGGCTGCATCTTTCGTAGTTGGACTCAGGAGTATTTCTTCGCCCTCGACGTGTTGCTACATTCGATTCTGCTGCACGCTCTTTCTTTCGCGTCGCGCTCAGCCAATTCCGCGTGATATGAGCGGCAAGGAAGGTGGAGAGCTCAGTGTGTGCCAGTTCGAGACACTCACATATCCACGGCTTAATCTCAAAGATAACAACCTCGACGATAATAACGTGGCCTCAGCATGTCCACTCTATAATAACCACGCCTTCATTATACCTTAATATAACCTCGGAATACTAGATATATTAGCTCTGAAGCTTCTCCAGTCCGTATCAACTCAGCTAGACATCTTTTCTCTTATAAATTTTCGAGGAGTAAACGTCTAACAAGTTCCTATGCCGCTAAAGTGAATCAATAGAATTAGCGGATTTTACAAAACCTCCCACTGCTGACACAACTTTAGCTATCTCAGACTGTGCAGCCTCTTCATCTTCCGCACTCCTTTGGGCCCGTAAGGAGCCTAATCACTGGTGAGATGCTGTGCCAATCAAGCAGCGTAACGCCCGCTGACCGAAAGATGTAAGCTTCTTCCCCATCACCCGTTCCCCCCACCTGCACCCCTCTCAAACACCCGCACACTCCCATCTCCTCCAACATAATACAGCACCTCCTTCTCCTCCATCCCTTCCTCCTCTTCCTCCTCTTCCTCCTCATCTCCGTCCTCATTATCACCCCTCGTAACCCTCAACACCCCGCTCACATCCGCCGCAAACCCTGTATCCAGCAACCTCAGACTCAACACCCAGTCCGCAACATGTGCCTGGCCGACCACGAACGCCGCGTGCGCCACCTCCAGCGGATTGTGCCGGCCACCCGCCCCCGCATTCACCGCCCCATCATTATGCGCTGATATCGCGTCGACGGCGGCGGCCACGAGCGGGGTGTCGGCGGAGAGGGAGAGCACGGTCGCGTGGACGGAGGCGCGGAGAGTGAGGAGGATAGCGGCGAGGGTGGTTGGCGTGATGGCGGCGTCGGAGGAGAGGTGCGGGTCCGTGGACGCGGCCGCGGCTAGGAGCAGGTCGGGGGCGTCGAGGATGAGGAGGACGCGTTTGGGGGCGGCGGCGGCGGTGAGGTGGGTTTGCGCGTTTTGGATGGAGGTGGAGAGGGCGGAGAGGGTGGGCGCGGTGAGGGTGAAGGTTGGCGCGGGGGCTGCGGAGGCGTGTGGGGTGGGTCTGGTTGCGGTTGCGGTTGCGGGTGATTGTGGAGGGTTGCGCGGGGTTATGGTGCGGCCGGTGCGGACGGGGAGAGGTGAGCTGGGCGCCGCGGTAGGTGCTGGAGCGGAAGCGTCGACGTCGGCGGGAAGGAAGAGGTTTGAGAGGCCGTCGATGAAGGCAAAGCGGTTCTGCTGGGCTAGACGGGCGAGGTCGAGGCCCTGGGAAGAGTCAATTTAACTTCCGCGGCAGATGTGAAGACTAGTTCTTACACCAGCCCTGCGGCTCTCAGTCTTCCAAAACTCCCAGCCACGTAAGAAGCTGACCAGTATCACGGAGACATCTTCGCCTTGGTCTCCTAATTCTTGCTCATCGCCGTTTGTGCTTGAGTGGGCCCTGCGGGCGTCACTACCTCCGAGGGCACTACATAGGTAACGAATGACCAGCCAATTGGTACTGGCGCCGAGGATACTGGTGAGGAGGTGCAATGAGCCGGCTGGGGGAAGGCGCACGTATGGATGTAGCAGCGGCGGGATGCGCGACGAGGGCGGCGGCATGGTGGGAACAAGAGGTGGTGGCCGAAATTTTCGGGAGCGGGGGTTTGGAGAGAGAGCGCGGCCCAGTGTCGTCATCGCCCCGCGACGCGTCCGCCAAAACACCCGCGCGCCCGCATATCCCGTCCACCCCTTCATCTCATCTCATAATTCATTCCACACTCGGGCATCATTATTTGTCATTCACAGCGTAGCTATGTACAGCCTGTGCTCCCGATTCACGCAGCGCTGTTTCCAGATCCCACAGAGCGGGTTTGTCCCTTCTCGCCCTTCGGCTCATAGAATGGCCTCTCAGCCTGCGGCGTAATCCTGATCATGTGTCTCCTCGTCTTCCCTTCTTCCACTCGAAAATCCCTCAACGCAGAGCTATACGCCAAATGTCAGCAGGAGCTTCGGGAGGACGTTGACACAAGGTTGCTTACTGCTGTGTGACACGGTTGTCGTAGACTACCACCGTGCCTGGTTTCCAATGGACGCGGATATGCCAATCCTGGCCTCGCTCGATATGATCGAATAAAAAGCTCAGGAGGGCATCTTAAAATCTCTGATCAGTACAAACGTGGCTACACAGCAAGCACACCGTATAGTCCTCCTTACCGCTTTCCTCGCGCTTCCATCCCACGATCTTCTTGGTGTACAGTCGGTTGACGTACAGCGAATACTTCTTCGTCACCTACAAATACTTTGTTAGTGTTTGTAGAAACGTAGCGACACATTCTCAATCGGGATTACCGGATGGAGTCGAATGACAGGGTGCTCCGTCTCGATCGGCTCCCTGATGTAACGATCCCGATGGTCATGTACCGAAGCCTGGTCGTACCCAGAATGGACCGCGTACAATCCATGGAGCCTTTCACGGAATGATTCTGACAGGTGATCGTAAGCTGCCGTTGTGGAGAGGTATAGCGTGTCCCCGCCTGACGGGGGAGTGCTGAGTACGAAGAAAGTGGTTGTTCCCATGCCATTACTTACGCAAGGTCAGCTGTCTACTCTCACGCCTTTGGCATCAAAGACTTACATTTCGTAGCTCATGTCACTGTGCCATTTGACGCTTGTGACATTATCTTTGATTTCGTTGTCGACAGCACCAGCACTGAGTTCCGTCAGTCGAAAGGGTCCCCAGGCATTGGCTGTAAATGCTCAGGAAAGACCTACGTGAAGTCTCGGTAAACCGGCAGTATTTCAGGATAGTCTTTGATCTGTCCGCCCATCTGATGGACGTGCAGCGGTCCAAAATGTTTCCCATACGCCTTCCAGCGCTCTGGTCCAGCTTCCGAGAAGTCCTGGTCTTTGAAAATGACCACTCCTCTCTCGGCTGCCAGCAAAGCAAGCTCGTCCAGTTGCACTGGCGACAAACTGCTCAGCTGGAGACCGCGAATTTCAGTCCCGATAGCCGGTGTGATTTCTTCTACAACTGCATTAGGAGCTCCGAGAAGATTTGGCTTTGCCGGATCAGCCCGGAGACCGATATCTTCGTGCGTGAACTCTTGCAGCGGCGGTTGTAGTCCAGGCGTGTGGTGCGAGAGATAGTCCTTGTATTTATACTGCGCAAAACGTTAGTGCACGCCATGAATCGTCTGCATCTCACTAACCTCCTCCTTGTCATAGTCTATGGATGTCTCCGCACGCAACTGCACCTTCTGCTGACTCCCAAAGGAAGGCGTCGTCGAAGTCTCGGTCGCCATGGGCAAGTCGCTCGTAATAATCCTCAAGATATGGCGACGCGGTCAAGCCGATGAAGAAAAAGTCGAAGAAAGAAGCGACGATATGCTTCACACCAGATAGAGCGGTCCCCATATTTTTGTCTGGTCGTTTTCCGCGGTCGACGGCATGGGTTATCAGCGCCGTTCTCCCGCTCCGTTATACTGATCCGCCGCCGCATTGCGACATCATCCCGTCCCCAAACGCCATATTCGGACAGCTCCTCCAAACCAGTAATCGTCCCCACCGGACCCCAACCAGCCAAGAGCTGACCCCGCCAATATGTCTCGCAGCTTATTCGATGTCTTGGATGTTGCTTGTCTATTCCAGCAGTACCTTATCGCTTCGCACCATCTGACCCGCCTATTGCTGCAACACACCTCCCCCCACTGCTGACCTACACGCTCACGCGTCGTCTATTTGCAATCTCGGGCATCATGGCGTGCTACCGACTCCGCGACGGTGCATCCTGTTTTTGAGCTTCGCCGACCGGATGTTCAGAAACGTGATGCGCCCGCGTGGCTACTTAGAGTTGATCGTTCCTGCGATGAAGCTTACTGGATTACACTATCCTCGCTACTCGGCATTATGGCTGCCAAATCATCCAAGTTGGACGATACCATAATCACGGTGGCACCGCAGGAGCAATCCTCCGGCGACAGTGCTCGCGAGCATCTTGAAACTCCCGGCCTTCCAGAGAGCCGAAAATCGAGATACGCTCGGAAGATATGGGGGGAGGATGCGCGCGAAAGAAAGTATCTTCGAAAAGTTGATGGTTTCTTCTTGTTAGTTCTGCGCTTGCTGTGATGCTTGAGGAGATCCCTGCATACTGATTCGATGTGCAGCTCGTACGTCCTTCTGGGTTACTTCATCAAGTACCTCGATCAGGAAAACTACAGTAAGTGCAGCGTACTACTCCTCGGCATCTGGTCATTTTTCGGTACTTATATTCCGGTATTCATCTCGATTAACATGGTCCAACATCAGGCAATGCGTTCGTTAGCGGGATGAAGGAAGACGTAAGAACTTGACCATTCTTCCACTGAATGAGCATAATGCTGATAACTGAGACTTTTGTACCAACAGCTCCAACTCTATGGCAATGAACGGAACCTGCTCAACACCTACTTCAATATCGGCATCATCATTGGCACTGTACCCAGCCAGATGATCCAGCTCAAGTATGTCCGGCCATCCATCTGGATACCCTCTTGTGAACTCGCCTGGTCGATTCTGGTCATGGTCATGGCCAGTGCAAAGAATATCCAGACCCTTTACGCTCTTCGTTTCTTCGTCGGTCTTCTCGAATCTTGCGCCTTCCCCGGTTACGCCGCTATCCTAGGCAGCTGGTATGGCCCCACACAGCTGGCGAAACGCATGGCCCTATTTGAGCAAAGCAGTGCTATCGCCAGCATGTTCAGTGGATACCTCCAAGCAGGACTATACACAGGTCTGAATGGCACTGCCGGTCTCGCCGGTTGGAGATGGCTTTTCATCTTCGACGGCATCATCTCGATCCCGATCGCAATCTGGGGATTCTTTGCTATGCCAGACTTGCCCAGCAATACCAGAGCCTTTTACTTGAACGCAGACGTGAGCGACCTCTGCTAAGCTCTTTGCTCCATCCGCAACACCAACTGACGTGCTCCTTATCAGGACCGCGCCTACGGCGTCGAACGCATTGAGAAAATCGGCCGCAAACCACCCAAGAAGCTGACCTGGCGCGCCCTCAAAGAAGTCTACACCAGCTGGCAGCTCTGGGTCTTCATCATTCCCTACCTGTATGCATGTCCCCACCCATCCCTCCCCACACAGCTAACGCTCAAAATTAACCCTGCACAGCATGGTCGCTGAGGCGCAAATGGGCCGCAACTTCTTCAACCTCTACCTCAAAGACCGGGGCTACACGGTAGTCGAGACGAACATCCTCCCCACGGCCGGCAACGCCGTCAGCGTCGTCGCGGCTTTCGTCTTCGGCTGGCTCTCCGACGCGTCCGGCTCGCGGCTGCTGGTCGTGAACGTCGTGCAGGGCATCGTGCTCGTGTCCAACATCATCATGGTGATCTGGAACGTGCCAGAGAAGGGGCTGATGGCCGCTTTTTACCTATCGTATGTAGGCAGTGCCGCACAGCCAGTCGTGATCGTGAGTTCTTGCAAACCGTTGATAGTGCGAGGACGGATTACTGACGTGTGATGAATAGTCGTGGGGCCATGAAATCACACAGTGGAACGCGAACCTGCGCCAGCTGCTCGTCGCGACGGGGAATATCTTCACGTACGCTTTTGGCGCTTGGGTGCCGGGTCAGTCCTCCATGCCATCCCCTCCTTCGTACACCCACAGAACCGCTGACCGCCACGATATAGTCGTGCTCTTCCCAACGCAGGACGCGCCGCATTACAAGTACGGATATCAATTTTTGATTGCTTTTGGCTTGATCGCCATTGGCGGCATGTATCTGCTTGATTTCTTAAGCAAACGAGACAGGTGCGTAGCTCTGCTGTAGGAGCTCGGCGTAGCAATTGTGGCTAACATGAGAAACAGGAAGCGCCATCCAGAGCGATACCCAGAACTTAGAGAGGAAGCCGACGATGGAAACACCAGTGTGGTGGGTGCATGATTAGCTGAGAGCCGTATGATATCAGAGACCAATAGACAAAAAGGTGGGGGTGTTCCAGCTATGAAGATACACTTCCACAGAATTTGCACATCCTGTTTTACAGCAATTATACATTAGTTCGATGAGCAACTATCTACCGCATCGTCCCAGTTCTACCCCTCTGCCAATACACCCAACCATCTGGCGTAGTGCAAAACAGAAGGAGTAGAGAAAGACGAAAGAAAGCAAAAGATGAAGCAAATCGCCTTTCCGTATACCAGGATTTCGGTCGTCAGAGCAACATCAGACCATTACCACCCTCCGTCCGTCAGAAATGAAAGCAAAGCCCCTATCATCCCCCCACAGTCATTCTATCTGTTTCTCCTCCATATCCTACACCACAGTCTTTCTCCCTTTCCCTTAAGCAAACCTCTTGAGCATATCCCAAGTAGACTTGCCCTTCTTCTTCCTCAAGGCAACCTCCTCCGCCACATCTCCACCGATGTGTTCCGCGTCGACGGCCTTCTCCTTGTCATCATCCGTCTTCTTCTCCTCGCCGTCTAACGCACTCTGCTCCTCAATCACCCTCTCCAGCCTCGCCCTCGAACGAATGGCCCCAACCCTACCGCGCCCAAGAATCCTCCTTGTCTCGTACTCGCTCACCTCCTCCTCCGCCACAAGCGGCGTGTCGTCACCATCATCGTACACAGAGCCATGACGCGACACGGGCGTACCGTCACGGGTATACATAACAGGCGGTGGAATCGCCAGGGCCGAGATCGGACGCTCGTCCTCCTCGTCATCTTCCTGGCCCGGCACCGGGGGCGGCGACGCGATGGAAGGGGGCGGCGAATGCAGGACCAGGTCGGCCGTGCTCCAGGCGGACGGGCCGCCGAGGACGGTGGCAAGGTAGTCGGGGTCGCGGTACGCGGTGTCATGTTCGACGGTGTCGAGGGTCTCTACGGTAGCAGCGGGCTTTGCGGTGGGAGGCTGCTGCTGGGCCCCGGGAGGGCCTGATGCGTTTAGGTTAACAGTGAAATAAGGGTGACTAAGCGACTGGGATGGGTATGGGCCGTCATCCGTATACAAACCCTCGGTATCGTCTAGCTCTGTAGCACTCTGGACCACCTCTGGCTTGGGCGGCTGCGGGGCCGGCTTGGCGGCTGCCTTCGTACTTGGACCTGGCTTCGTCTCGCGTGACTGGATTATCAGACCCTCTAGCTGCTTCATGACTTTGTCCAAAGAAGAGGTGCTGCCTGAATCCGATGCCGGTTCTGACGCAGGAGCTGGCGTCAGTGCAATGGGCGCAATCGGTGCAGCCTGCCTGTTTGAAACATTCCCCGGCGTGGTCTGTCCAGCGGGGGCGGGCGCGTTGTGAGACTCTGTCTTACCGGTCTCATGGAACAGGTCGATCAGTTCTCCATGCTTGACAACATCACCATCCACCCAGACTTCATCTTCCTTGGTCCAGTTGCCCATAGCTACAGTAGTGGGCTTGCTTTTCTTCATGGACTGCTGCTTCTTCGGGAGCTGTGCGTGGTTGTCGAAGCCATCGAAGCCATCAGCATGGTCCTTAGCTCCGGTGGCAATAAGACCGAGCTCACGAGCGAAGATCCAAGGGAAGCTCATCAGTGGCATGGTATCGGGCTTCATCTTCATGGGGGGGACATTACGATCGGCGACAACCTTGGTCTCACGGGTGTGTTCGACAGCGTTCAGCATCTCCTGGGCAGTGACAGTGTACATGGCTGCAACGAAGGGGCCAAGGTTCTTGAACGCTCTTCCAGTCTCTTGAAGCGCAGCTCTAGCTCCTTTCTCATCCGCGCCATACACACCTTCTTCGAAGCCGCCAGCAGCTTCTTCGTAGCAAAGCTTCTGGAAACGCTCCCTTAGGCTTTCCCGGAGCCGACCGAAGTTCTCTTGTAGGTCGTAGTCCCTCATAACGTTGCCATGGCTCAGAATGAAAGTAGACCAGACCTCGAACTCCGTCTGGATGCTGTGCTGTGCCATAATCCTGCGGACCGCAACGTCGTACAGCTCTTTCACTGCCCTGGCTCTGTCAAGCAAGGCAGGCTCGAGGATATAGGCCTTCAAAATGCGGCTGTCGAAGGGCGTATCATACTGAGGGTTGAAGTTCACCTCCTCAACTGCATCGTATAGCTTGCCCAGTATCTTCGTGGACTTGTATGTCTTGTCCTTCTGCATGAAGTGCGGGTAACTCTTGGCCTTCAGATACCCGCTCATGTGAGCTGGGATTCCGGATTTGGGGTAATCGACCGCAATAGAATGAATGCGCGCGAGTTGAAGGCACTTCTCACTCATGACACCAGCATCCTCGCTGTCAGCAGCTATCAAATGAGCGGTTGCGATCTTTCCAAGGCTGTCGTTCTTGATGTACTCGACAAAAAACCTCTGAATGTCCTGGATGGTGACCTTGTCTACAATCTTCTTCGGGGGTGGAGTGAAGTCCATAGGCTCGTGGTTGATGATCTTTGGAATTAGCTCCTGATCCCAGACCACCAGGTAATCGTCACCATCCAAATCACCGCCAGAGCACATGTTCGGGATGTCGCGGTCCCCAGTCTGCGGGAAAACAACGACGTTCTTCAGGTGGTGCAATTCTGGTTTGTTGACTGCACGCACAACACGGATGTCTCCAGCATGAAGAGAAGGATTGCGAGCGACTATGCACACGCCTTCGATGACCTTGTAGCGGCCTTGATGATCAGAATCCGAAACCTGAACGAATATTTCGGGCAGTATCCTGTTCTTGGTGTACATGATGTTTTGTTCTGAGAAGAAATGGCCACGAAGACATGCAGTTTCATCAACACAGCCAAGTAGGAAAGCGCCGTCTCCAACAAAGAGCTTGGCTTTCTCCTTGAGGTATTTGATACTCCAAGTTCTCCAAAGCCGGAGCATCGACATCAAGAATGGTTCCTTAACACGCATAAATCCATCTAGGACCATCTCCGCTAACACGAGAGTCACCTGGTTAAAGTCAACGTGCCGTTGAAGAAGACGGATAGCAACATCTTCTGATGACATGGCCTTGTTTAGATCTGACAATTGGTCGCGGAGTTTCTTCATAAAGATTGTCTCAGGGACGCCGAGATTGTCCAGAACAATGATGAGCTGTCGGTTGAGTGTGGCTGTGGCGAATTGGGACCATTTGATGATCTCCAGACCATCATTTGGAGCAGGAAACTTGTCTTGCGATCTCCGCACGTGGACCTCGTTCCCCTGGAGTTCCGGTGAAACTACAAGAACACCTTTGCAACCGCCAAGGCGAAACTGAAAAACGGATGGCGTGTCCTCATGGGCATTCGGATGGCCAAGTTCGACAGCGATTTGCTGAGCCAGGCTTGGAGAGATCCTGCCAACACCATCGGTGAAGTTGTACCCGTTGCGTGTAATGTCCTCATGGCCGGATATCTCTGCCGTAACACCCGTCACTGCTCTGGTGGTGGAGAAACACTGGCCCATTCTTGAAGCATAACGGGCAACCTCCTTGATCTCGTCAAACTCTCCCATCCAATCCCGAATATCTTCGCAAGTTAGGTTGTTTTCCTCGTCAGGATCACCTTCGGTGGAAGCGAAGAAGTAGGCGCCATTCTCTCGGAACTGAGAGTTCCCGAAAGCTAGGAAATCATAGTGACGGTCGCCAACAGTGATTCCGTTGCGCAAAGTGCGCCAAATCCTGTTGAAAATCTCATCATCCGACCGGCCGTCAGAGCCGAATATTTTTCCCATGGGCTTATCCTCCGTGAATCTGACCCTCAGGAACCGGTCGCTGAACTTGATATTATTGCGAATAACGCGGTTGGAAACTTCGATCGTAGGAGAAGAAAACATGACAGTTGTAGGTGTGACCTGGGCAGCCCGTGAATACACGCAATATGAGGGTATTTCTTTTGGCAGGGCCTTCTTCCCCAAAGGCAACTTGAAGATATCCATAGGCTCATAGATGCGCTTCTTCTTATCTACAGCTACTTCAAGGGCCGCTTTTGCCATGTTCTTGTCCATTGTAGAGAGGCGCTCAATGAACTCGCGGGTGATGTTGTGCTCGTTGAGAACATTGTTTGACAAACAAACTTCAAGCTGATAGCGAACATCGAAGTCAAGGGAGATTGGTCGGTTGAGAAGGCCAGCTGGAGATGCAGAGCTCCGAGGAGAAGAAACAGGTGCATCGACAATGTCCCATAGAGCTGGAGGCTCCATCGGAAGGGATAAAGTGGGTAAATCTCTAACGATGTTGACGTTCCAATCGGTTAGAGCTTCGCAGAACTGCTGGTACATGACCATGTCGATTTCGGATGTGTTGAATTCTAGACGGTATGTCGTCCAGCGGCCAATGTCGATGATTGCATTTTTCTTACGGAGCATGGTTGAAGTGTCTGCGAGATGGCTGCGAAGATGGGTAATGTCGGTTTGCCGAAACCATGTCTTGCGGTCAGACCAGAAGAGAGCCTGGTCGAAAGTCATCTGTACGTCACGCACCTTGAGGAAGACGCGCGGCGGACAGTCCAAAGGAATTAGCAAGATGCGCTTGCCAGGAAGCTGCTCCTCCCGAATGTCCCTTAAACGCTGTAGTGGGATGTCGAGGCGGTACTGCTCTGTCATCGAGTATTGCCACTGATCGTTGAAGATCTCTAGAGGAAACTGGACGTGGATCTCTGAATGGTTCAAGTCAAGAGTCAAGTGAATGCCGAACTTATCGGACGATGCCTTCTGCATAACCATCATGGCGCTCTCACTATACAAGATTCCAAACTCAATGGACTCTGCAGAGATGGTCTGGTAGGAGCTCTGTTAGAGTCGGTGATGTCTTATTAATGATTTGATAGGTTGCGGACTTACAATCCTCCCGGGATACTCCTTCGTCGGGTTGATAGCGCTAGCCACGCGTCGCTGCTGTGGCGGCGAACACAAAAACATCCGGAGGGGAAACCTCGTTCCAGATAGTTTCCATTGCTCAGACCAAAATGCCCTGCTAGGTGGAGGACTGTAAAATGGAAAAGACACCAGTCAGTCGAGATCTCTTGGTAAACGCGCTCGGTAAAAATACCTGAAATAGACCCAAGCCGTCTTCAGCGTGTTGGTCTCCTGAACTACGTCAATCTTTGAGATCTCGCCGATATCCTTCAGTAGCTGGTGGATGTCTGCAGCAGTGGTGTGGGACGGGAAGTTATGGATCTTGACTTTGACCTCCTGCCAGGTCTTCCAATCGCCAACGTCGACGTCGACACGACCTCTCATATGGGGCGGAGGCGGGTTGGAAGCAGATGATAGCATAGTGCCAGATCCTTTCCGACGATTTGTCGTGTGGGATTGGCCACTGGGATAGTAAGTGTCTGACGCACTCTGCTGGGGGCGGCGAAGGTGGTGCGGTGTGCTGTTCCTGGAGCTGCTGGAAGAAGAGTTGTAACGTTGGATAGAAGATCTTATTGGCGGAGTATGAACGCGTCCCAGCTGATCAGTCTGGCGCGATTCTGCATGCGCACGTGCTGTCTGTGTCAGGCGTGCGTCTGTTCTGTTGGGCCCATGCATCTCGCGGGTTATGCAATTGCGACTGTCGCGTCTCGTGCGTCCTTGGTAGTGCTTCTCGGCAATTGCCTGACAAAATTTGCTGCGGCGTGTCAGCTGTGACGGGTACGATTCGCCTTGAGCGAGAGGATCTAAGATGCTCTTGATGTCAGTGGCGGTGCGCCGGCAGGAGGAGGGCGTGTGTTGCTGGGTGGTGCGGGTCAAGCGAGGCGCGTTGATATTTCCCCCACGGGGCAGGAGCATATCCACGCCATTGGGACCCTGCATAGCCTTCAGCTTTGCAGTTGACCAGCCGCTCGCCCTTCAATATCGCTGCGAGAAACCCTCCCCAGGTTGGCTCCCGGTTTACGCAAAACGATGTCTTTAGGAATCTTGTGCTTGAGTCTGAGGCTGTAACATTAACATCGACATCTGGACCACCACTTCTCGGCCTCCGAGTGCCGCCTCCAGCTGTTCTTTTTGATGATATTGATGTTTGTTTGGAGACGCTGTTATTTCGTCAACCGATGCTCATCATTGCTTCTAGGGCAACTTTGAAATGTGACCTACTCATGAGCTTCGGGGATAAATGCCTTACCTGCTCATCTTCAGTTGTGGCGGATACTTTCACGATGTTCACCTGGTCTTTGGTAACTATAAATACATGTTAATCGTGACTCAAAGCGGTGAAGCTGCTTGAAGACGATTGGAAGAGTGAGAGTAATGTGCAAGGAATAAGAGAAGAGGAGTGGAGGAGGTAGGAAATTTTTGCCGTTATGGGAGGCAGTAGAATGTATGGCTGTAAAACAATCCAAAGTCTCTCGTTCATGGTTGCTACACGTATATGCGTTTTCTGTTTGTCGGGCTGTTCTGCTCAAGCTCTTGCTAGAGTCAATTTTACCAATTGGACCCATCACCAGTCTAAGCAGCTGTCGATCTCACACAAAGCCGAAGTCGAAACAATAGTTTAAAATCACCCTGAATTCCGTTTGCTGCGCTTCAGCGGATTATCTCGGAATAGGGATTCCTGGTGTCCAAGTACAGTAGCTCAGCCTACCCTGATTGCCCAAGACAAACACCAAAGTGAGTAATCAACCAATATCAAAGATCTATGGTAGTGTCTCCACTCCCGACATTGCTTTCTTCCAGCCTCCGTCGTCCAGACGGTGTCAATGGTGTTCCAGCCATGTACTCACTCAAATCGAAGGAGCCAGTCAATTGTTCATCTTGATGTGTGCCTTTAGCGCTTGAGCCCGGCACATTTCCAAAGCTGACCGTTTTTGCACCTGCTGATCTTCTCATTGGTGAAGCATTGCCCCGTTCCGAAGAGACGTCCTGCAACGGCTTTCTGGTCGCCGTCGAATCTCTACGACCCTGCGAGAGTCTTGTCGAACGCCGCCTTGCATCTGTCGGTGTTGACTTTCTCGTCTTTAAAGTTGGTGGCTTGAATGGCTGCTGGCGCTGAACCCTTGCACGCTTTGGTGTAGGACTAGCACTGACGCTACGTTGCGACTCCATGCCGTCCCTTGGGGACTGTGTCCGTTCCGACTCAGTACGGTCAGGGTCCTCGACCAAGTCACGGTCCGCATCTATTTCGGATTCTGCGAACGTTCGGCGCCGGCCAAGATGTCCAGAAATGATTCCTCCTATTTGAGAAGTAGTCCTGTTATTTGCTCCTGCTGTTGGTGCTCCCATGGCAGTCCAAATACTGTTTCTCCAGGCCTCCAACTCTTCAGCTCTCGCCACTGCAGAATCGCGGGTTTCGCAGATTTTCTCGAGCTTGCGTTGCATTCGTAAAATGTGAGAATCTCGTGCTCGCAGCTCAGAAGTCAACGCTTCTTTGTCGTCAATGAGATTGCTGATTTCGTGCTGTGCAGTTTCGATCCGTGACTCCATGTCTTGATGTGCCTTAGACGCCTTTCTGATATTAGAATATTTGTTCGATATTCTTAGATAATGACTTACCTCTTCTTCTACTCGGTGCAGTTCCGCCTCGGCGCTTCGCCGTAGAGACTCGATATCGGCGTGCAAGGACACCACCACGCCTTCATGCTCAATTTTTAACTCGGCGGCGTTCCTGCTACACTCCTCCAAAGCTGCATGCGTCTGACGTAACTGGTCAATCAAAGCTGACTCCTTCTCCAGGAGGTCGCTAACCTCGGCCTGAGCTTGAAGCTTGGCAGTCTTCTGCTCCTCTATTTGTTGCTCTGCGCCATCAAGAGCTTCTTTCAAATATTCACCATTCTTCTGTTCTTGCAGCAGGGAATTCTGGCTGGACATGAGCTGGTTCTCGATATCCGCAACCTGTACCTTCAGATTGTCCACAGCAGCCGCCTGCTCTTCACACCTGGTCTCTTCCTTTGACAACAGAGCACGAAGGTCCAGCACCATGCGGTCATATTCCTCTCGGGCCGAAGTGAGTGTCCTCTCTGCTGTTTCATTAGCCTCGTCAAGTTTGCGCTGCAGATCTTCCGCTTTCTTGGCGAGAGCATCGTTGGCCTCAGTGGCAAGCGCCAACTCCTTCTCGGCCTCAGTCTTTTCTGCCTCAAGCCCTTCCATGAAGAGTTCACGGTCGACCTCTCGGGTTTCCAGGTTTGTTGCGTGCTCGCATAGCTCATTGTACTGCTCTCTTAACATCCGTATTTCCTCCTGAAGCGTTTGAACCTTCCGTTGTTCTAGCCGGAGAGGCTCTTCCACTTGTTCGCATCGAGCCTCCAAATCGCGACAAACTTCGCCCACGCGGCGTTCAATGAGTTCAATCCGTTGCTTGTCCTGGAATTCAATTTCTTTCTCAAGCCGCGCTCTCCAACCCCGGCTATCTGATTGCGAGTATGGAGTGCACGTTTCCTGGACGAGTGAGAGCTTGGCTGGATTGTCCTGACGCGGTCGGGAGTGTTCGCATGGAAATATATGAAATGCCGCAAGTTCCTGTTGCTTCTGAAGTAGCAGAAGGCCCAATTCAGCATCCATACCGAGCTCATCAACCTGGGCTATCAGGGCAGCGCGCAACAGAAGAGAACAAATTCCGAGCCCCAGTTGTGTGGCACTATCTAGGGCAGTGTGTCTGCACATCCCTCCGTGTTCTCGAGATATTGCCATCTCAGACGGACGGAAGCTCTGCAGTTTCCGCAAGTACTCCCGGAAACTGTCGGAAGACACAGTCAAAAGAATACTCCGACGGATATCCGGCCAGTCTTGAGCGACTTCTCCAAAAAGTTTGATCAACAGATAAAGCCACTGTAATTCGCTGACTCGGGATGTCGACTGAATAGTGGCTTGGACGGCGGAACAGAGGACCTCCTTCACAAAGTCTTCCCCTAACTGCTCCGCAAAGCATGGGAAAGAAAGACTGACAGCTTCCGCAAATGCCTGATAATCTTGAGAAACATGCCGAGCCGACAGCAGCGCTTTTGAATAGGCGGATACAAGGTGTCCCGGAAGGCGCCGTCCTTCATGTAGAAGACCTATACAGACCAGTCCTTGGAGTTGGACACCCGGGTGGTTACTAGCCTTGAGGGCTTTTTCGATTAGCTTGCTCACAAAATGAGCTTCTCGATCAAGGTACTCGTGTCTCGCATCTCGAGGCACAACCGCCAAAATTCGCCCTACAATTCTAAGATAAGAAACAGTGGTTTCATCAACTTCCTCGGGTGTGGTATTGAGTAGGAAGGTAGAGATAGTGACGGTGAGGCGTATCGTTGCCCGTGCCTTGGAGCCTTGAAACAGCCTGGGAGTCTCCTCATAGTTATCCGCAGTGCTGGGCCATTGCGGAAGCAAAAATGGATTCTCAGCATTACTGGCATAACCTGGCAGAACCTGCCTTGACTGAATTTTGTAGGACGGAGTCAGAATACCCATCAGTCCTAGGCAGAGGATGGGAAGTCCGTATCGTTCCCCATCACCGGTTTTCTTCCCAGCAAAGTTTTCGAGTAGTTTGTAGGCTTTCTCCTCAATATACTCGATCTTGTCTTGAGGCAGAACGCCAAGAAGACTTCTGCAGGCGCCGTGCAACAGACTGTGAATAATACTCACGTGCTGTTCCTCCATGGACTTGGCAGCTCTGTCAAATGATTTCATGAAGAACTCCTGCGCAGATAGAGGCAGAGGCACGTCCTGCGGTAGCGGCTCCGAGAGCAATACAACACAAACCCGATATACATCTGACGAGAGTTCAGACAACGTTGCTTTCCGCAAGAAAGCGTCCAGAATAGACGGATCTTGTTGCAGGAATGCATCTCGGTATGGACGCGCCCGTGCTACATTAAAACAATGAGTACATCACGCTACAAATGCACCACAATTGGCATGATACACACCGAGTCTTTGGAGAACCTCCAATGCAAAGGGCCATATCTGCAAAGCCTCCTTTACGCATCTTGCTAGAGGTGCTACCTGGCAAATGGATGCGTCGGCCCATGCATGCACGACGGGAGAGTCACACTCCATGAGGATGTCATGGAGTCTCTGCAGAGAACAAAGGTCAGCCGTCTGCTGTGTGTGTGTGTGTGTGTGCATCCGCCCGCAGGAACGTGAGTTGCTTGGCGACTCAGCAAGTAACAGGCGCACCTTCAGAGAGACGGCGTAGGGCGCCGACACGACCCGCTCGATCTCGGTCGTCAAGGTCTCCAGGAGGCCCATGTTGAGATACAATTCCGCACGGAGCGGTGATAGTGGGGTGCAGGAAGAGCCGATGGCGAGGAGAACGCGTGCTCGCGTGACAGGGATTTTGGCTGCGTTGTCCTCTTGCGCTCACGTTTCCGGCCGTTACCACAGGCAACCGGCGATCGGGCGATGTCACTGGATGCCTCAGGCCACAAGATCCCTCCTAGCGCCAAAAGCTTGGCGACCGGCGGATTGTCGGCGCGGCACATTCAACCTTAGTCAGCGCACGAACAAGCGAAAATCAACTTCGCTTTTCGTGTCTCGAAAACTCCGACCTACGACGACGACCGACGACAATCCCTTCTTCTTACCATCCGTGATTCTCTAATCTGCAATCATGGGCCGTGGACCGTAAGTCACCACCTGCGACGATTCCGATACACGATTTCCACGCGAAAAATGTCTCCTGCTCGGGCAACCACGATACGACCACGACTTCGGAGTTTGCATCGTCAACCATTCTTGGTCATGAGCGCGCGCGTTACATGCGACTCACACGCTCTACAAATTTGATGCTACATTCAAGTCGGGTTACTCGAACGGAGGCACGAGGCAGCGGCGGGATCAAGAATGTGGTCGGACCTTTCACTAACTCGACTGCTCCCACAGTAAGAAGCACCAGCAGCGCCTCAGCGCGCCTTCGCACTGGCTCCTGGACAAGCTGTCCGGAGCCTATGCCCCCAAGGCATCGCCCGGTCCCCACAAGCTTCGCGACTGCATGCCCCTCATCGTCTTCATCCGCAACAGATTGAAGTATGCTCTCAATGGTCGCGAGACTAAGGCCATCATGATGCAGCGCCTCGTCAAGGTTGACGGCAAGGTCCGCACTGATGTTACCTACCCCGCCGGCTTCATGGATGTCATCTCCATCGAGAAGACTGGCGAGAACTTCCGCCTCGTCTACGATACCAAGGGTCGCTTCACTGTCCACCGCATTACTGCTGAGGAGGCCGAGTACAAGCTTGGCAAGGTCAAGCGCGTCCAGCTCGGCAAGGGCGGTATCCCCTTCTTGGTTACGCACGATGCGAGAACGTGAGTGCTCCGCATCCATCAGACGTTGGACCAAGCTTGGGCGATGTCTGGTGAGTTTCAGACGTATTGGTATACTGATAGCATGTGATACAGCATCCGCTACCCCGACCCGCTCATCAAGGTCAACGACACCGTCAAGATTGACCTCGCTACCGGCAAGATCGCCGACTTCATCAAGTTCGACACCGGTGTCATTGCCATGGTCACTGGTGGTCGTAACATGGGTCGTGTTGGTGTCATCACCCACCGCGAGCGTCACGATGGTGGTTTCAACATTGTCCACATCAAGGACGCTGTTGACAACGAGTTCGCCACCCGTGAGAGCAACGTCTTCATCATCGGTCGCGAGAAGCCCTGGATCAGCCTGCCCAAGGGCAAGGGTGTCAAGGTACGTTTGCAAACTTTTCGATTAGGCTCGAAAGCATGTGCTTACATGGGTTTCTTTTAGCTCTCGATCGCCGAGGAGCGTGACCGCCGCAGGGCCTATGCTCTGGCCGGCCGCTAAGCGCGCTACCGAGCGGAAGGGTTCCACGAACGAGGATAATTGGGATGGTAGGTTGAAGGTCGGAGTCTCGGGTACGATTCTTCTTCACGATGGCGTAGCAAGTAGCCTCCGGTCTACGGATCGGACCGCCAATAGGAAAAAAGAGCGGTCCAAAAAATGGACAAAAATTCTGAAGCCAATGCACGTTTTATCAATTGAGATTGTCACCAGATGCGAAACACTAGTCTGCGAGCTGGCCCATGACGCACAGCACACGAGCCAGACGGGATGGCCGCTGAACTGCGAGGGACGCCTTGAACAAATGTCCATTTACATCAGACTTCTCCTGGTTCAGCATCGTCACGTAAAGCCACGGGTGGCCCAAAGGAGAATCTTGAGCAGTGCAGCGTCCTACTGTTGCTGCTCCACCATGCCTCGGCACAGATGGAGGTTATCAGGCGGCCGAAGGGCCGGCGTCGCGAGGATAAACAACATATACAGCGGGTCCGGCGGGTGGCTGTTTCGATACATCTTGGTGCTCGCCGGCGCGGTCTTATAGAGAGGCCCATATACGAGGGACGCGTCAGTAGTGCCTAAGGCGAAGCAGTAGTCGCCTGGGCGGAACGCGGTGGGATGGCTTGCCGAATTATAGGTCACGGGTTCGGATTGAGAGCAGACGGTCTCGCGGCCGTCAGGCGGAGGAACAGTGCAGCACGCAATCCGGTGCAAATGATATTTGGGGCCGGGGGCATGGTATAGGGTCCGTCATGTTGATGCGTCGCAACAGGAAGGTCTTCCGCCGAGAGGCGTGCGGTAGCGGCCGCGAAGACGGCGGTTGAGGTCTTCCATCTCGCCGGATTGGTTGGGCGGACGTTTGTGGCGCGGAGAGACCAATAAAACGGAGGGCGTCAAGCTTTTTGGGAGAGGGCGTAAAGGAAGCACGAGGCGCCGGGCGCGGAGGGACTTGCAGCGTCTCAGGCGGGCGACGGGCGGCTGGACTTCCGGTCAGCAAGCACGGCGACGGCGGGCTGTATGATGGACAGCAGCGCGGTTGGTAGAAAATTTGATTGTTCCCCGACAATCATGACGATGATGGAGCTCAAAGATGATGCAGTTGCACATGATGCGGCAGAAAGGGGTCGCGCGGGCACTGGGCGGGACAGAGGGCCTAGGGTCCATGCTCACGGCTCGCAGCAAATCTCGGGTGTTTCTCAGATTGCAGGAGACGGCGAGGTACCCCGGCCGTGCGCGCGATGCGACTCGCTCGCTTTGAAGCGTGGATTTTGAGCCGCGTGTCGCGCTGGCGCTGGCGTTGGCGGCGGTGGATGCGGACGCGTTGGATGGCAGCGAGCGAGAGCGCGGTGGCACGGTGGCACGGCAGCCCTCAGGCCCTGTGGCCGCAGGCGGGGGCGGCAGTTTGATTTGGATGCTCAGCGCCCTTGGCAACGCTGCGGTAGGTGCGCGCGCGGATGCGTGGGTCGCGCGGAGGTTGATTTGCCTCACAGGCAGGCGATCCGGGCAGCAGCAGTCATCAGGAACGCCGGCTGTGCTGTGCATTAGGGCGATAGGTTACTGGGCACTTCCCAACCTCGCCGCTGCAGCTGCTGCACCTCTGCCGCATCGCGCCGTTCGTTCGTTCGCCCCAGTCGCTCTCTCGCCCATTCTGCTTCTCCCCGCTCCCGCAGGCTGGCGCTGCTGCACGAATCCCACGGCCAGACCGCCTGCCCTGCCCTGTCCTGCCCTGCCTTGCCTTGCCAACTTTCCCACCTTTGCCTAGCACTGCCACCACGAGGCACAGCTCGCTACCACTCAACGCCTTCATCCACCAACCACCACCACCACTACCGCAACCACTACCACCACGCTCGTTGACCCGGCGCCTTTCCTTTCTCCCCAGCTGCCGTCGCATAATCCTGCGATGATCGCGCGACACGACGCCAGTGCCGACCTGTGGACCAACTGAACCCGCTGTTTGTCGCGGCTGTGTCTCAGCTTTCGCGCCCTCGCCGTGCCAGCGCCGGTCCGCAAGCCCACTCCCGCCCGACCGCTCCCAATCTGAGAGCGAGACGACAACTCGATCGACGTCGCCTTCGGCGCTTTTGCTACTCGACACACGCATTCCGCGCCTTGCCAGTCTAAGCCAATCCGCCTCCTCCTCCTCCTCCTCCTCCTCCACCACTCCCGTTCTGCTGCTGTCCGCTCCATCGCGACATCCTATCCAGAAGCCCTCTGCCTCGCGTTCAGCGACCCGGCAGAGCGGCTCTGAACCTTCGCAGCAACCATGCTCCTCCGCCCGGCCACGCCGCTGTCCATCCTCTTCTTCGCCGCCTTCGCTCTGCTGCTGCTGAGCACGCTCTCGACCCCAATCATCAAGGCCATCCCGCTCGCTGCCTTCGATGGAGTCACCTACGGAGTCTTCGGCTACTGCCAGGGCGACCAGTGCAGTGGCATGGGAATTGGTTACACCACCGGTGCGTAACCGCGACCTCATGTTTATTCTTTATACTTTGCATGACCAAACACTGACCCTGCCAGACTCTGGTTTGTTCTCCGATGAGACCACTTCCGACTTCGATCTGCCCTCCGGTGCGCGCCATACCCTGTCTGCAATCCTGATCGTGCACCCCGTCGCTGCCTTCATGGCCCTCGTTTGCTTCGGCCTTGCCTTTGGTGCTCACTTCCATGCTCCGTCCCACTCGCCGAGGTATCTCATGATCCTACTGGTGCTTATCTTCCCGACGCTGCTGGTTGCCCTGTTGGCCTTCCTCGTCGATATCTTGCTGTTTGTCCCGCACATGGCCTGGGGAGGATGGATCGTTCTGGCCGCCACCGTGGTAATTGCCGTCAGCGGTGTTGTTACTTGTGCTATGAGGCGCACACTTGTGAGCAGGAAGGCGAGGAAGAAGAGGATTGCCGAGAATGCCGAGATGAATGGTCAAAATTATTACGCGAACCGTGGAGCGCCGCCAGTCATGGATGACCCTTCGTTGCCGCGTGCCGATTCTCCCCCGCCAATGCCTGCAGGCTCCCCTGTTTCGCCGGACGGCAAGGGACCTGAGTTCGCAACCTTTGAGTTGCAGAAGAAGAGCATGGATGATCGGACACCTTTGAACCCATCGAATCCTTCTATCAAGAGCTCCAGCACCGATGGCCCCAATGACGGACCAGGAAGATATTACGGAGAGCATCCGCCAATGCCACCGGGTCCGCCAAATGGTCGCGGCCGCGGAGCACCCAGAGATCAATTTGGAAACCCGATACCACCCAACGGTCCCTACGGACAACCCCTGAGACACCAGAATTCTGACGGAACCATGGGATCTGACAGGTCCGGTGGCCCACCACCTTTCTATGGAGCGCCCGGTCGAGGAAGAGGCGGATTCCCTCCTCGAGGACGTGGAGGTTTTGGTCCCAGAGGTAGGGGCGGTCCCCCAGGCATGCGCGGCCGTGGAGGTCCCCCGCCTGGGTATGGAGGCGGTAGAGGCATGGGACCTCCTGGTCCTGGCCCAATGGGTATGGGTATGGCAGGCGGCCCTATGGGAGGAAATCGAGGACCGCCGCCGCCTGGTTACAACAATAATGGATTCTACGGAGGACCCGGGCCGCAAAACCGCGGTCCTCCCCAAGGCCCTTATGATGACCCCGCGGACTACAACGGTCAGAACCAGCCAAATTTAGGGGTGCTGCCCGAGCCGAACAGCCCTATTGGTCAAGCAGTAGAAATGGACGGCCGGGCAGGTACCCCCCAGAATGGGGTCAACAACTATGGTCTCAGAGATAGCGACAATGATCTCCAGGGCATGATCGGACTTCAACAGGGTCGCTTCGAGAGCGGCAATGGGGTTCCTTCGCGCCAGACTAGCTCGTCCAGCCCGCTGAGCCCGACGAGCGAATACTCCCAAGCGTAAGTTCACTCCTAAATAGTCAACCGACACCGCTAATATTCTTCAGCGCCGAATACGTTCCGCCGCGCCAGAACTGGGTCAACCACACTGCTGCTCCACCACCACTCCAGCCTGGAGTGTCGGATGAGAGTGTTCCAACGGAGAGACCACGTGGTCTTTCCCCCATCGCCGCATCTCCTGTCAGCTACAAGGAGCCCATCGAGCTTCCTGCTGGAATTTCCAAACCTCCGTCTCGACAAGGTACTAGCCCACAGCCCAACAGCTCGTCTCCACAACTGGGCCACAACAGAATGAACTCCGGTGGCGACAACTACATTGAAGACGTAGATCCACGTTTCGCCGACCCTGACCCACCCACGAGTATCGATGATCGTCAAAATTCAATGATCCCGGCTGCATTGATGCCAGGCTTCGGCGCGAACAGGGCTGCTAGTCCTCGCACCGAGAGTAGCTCACCGAGCCAAGTAGCACCCCTTCCCAGCGAACAATTTGCCCAGAACCAGCTCCCAAACGACGATGGCCCTCAAATGGTCCCCTACAACGAATTCCCGGAAGATTTTGAGGGCCCGCGTTCACCGGGAGCTGCGTCTGACACTTCGCATTTCACTTCGATCTCTCAACGTGGCATCAACCCGATGTGGCGCCCAGGACCGGGTGAGATGCCGATGGGTCGTGGTGGTCCTGCGTATGGCTACCAGCCACAACGCGGTCCGCCCCGCCCACGTCAGGAAGACGTTGTGTTGCAGGCCAACCCTGACTTCAGTATACCAGGTGTCGCAGCCCCTGGTCGCGGAAGGAATGCTGGCAGAGGCAGGGGCGGCTTCGGTGGTCCTGCAAGAGGAGCCGCCGCGGCAACGCCTGGAATCGGACTCGGTAGCGCAGCGGGAGGCAGATATCCTGGTGGAACTGCATTATAATGCGTTGTCCCATCATCGCTGATTCTACCTGGTGCGTCTACCATTCGTGGCCCGCTTTTATCAAAGATTCGTGGATCATTACAAAACTCCATTTGTACCAGCAAATAATCTCCGCCATTAGTAATGGGTTGGGCTGGACTGGATTCTCTTATTCCTTTTCATCTCTTTCTCGGTTTACACCACACTGGACGACGGCTTGATGACCTCTTATACCACATCATTTGTCTTTTCTGGGATTCCTGACTGTGTTTTACCCGAGGTGGTTCGTCAGTGTGCTTAGTACCGCATTATTCCCCTCCACAGTTATTCCTCCTTCTATTCTGCACATTCATTGCATCCTATTGCGTACAGAGTTTTTATTGACGCTTGCGTCTTTGGTCTTTACCGTAACTGCCTGGCTGCAATTCTATTCATTCTCAATCCCTTTTCATTTCTTCCATCTGCGGATGCCTCGACATTAGGACGCAGCCAGGCAGCCCACACGACACCAAAAGTTTGTGTGGCCTCAGCAACATCAATCGTTTTCTTTTCCTGTCTAGTTTCCATTTGCATCAAAGCATAGACACGTGTTTTTCCTTCGCGATTGTCGTTTTCACCGGGCCGCAGGAGGAGCCACACGAGGCTCTCTGGAATGATTGGTTTTACTGGGTTTTCTTTTGCTATTTGTTATTTGACGAAACTGGAGATAACAAGACGGGGGAAAAGAATATCGAATGCTTCTCCGTATGCCGGCCGTGGATTCCTCTCAGCTTTTTTTTTTTCTTATCCACGAAATCATGGCGGCGACTCTTCTTTTCAAAGAGGTCTTGTTGAGCTACCGACGGTTCTGTGGTGTTGGTGCTAGCAGGGGTTACACTATAGGTCGTATATAATTGAGATGTTAAGCTGAATAGGCCGGTTTAGTGCAGTGATTATACTTTTCGCCGTGGTCGTGGCGGTAGCGGCTTCGGTTTGAGGCTTTGCTCTGCGAGAAGGCGTGAGGCGTAATGAGTGTTGAATGGAAAGAGGATTTGGAATATCATGTGCTGGTCGCTCCTATGCGGGAGAGGTTTGAGTCAGGTTTGATGGAGGATGATGTCCTGACTGCATTGAGACGAGGCTTTCTGGATACGGCTAGTTGAGACCCCCGGGGATACAAGCTTTCTCGGCCGTTCGCCTGGGCGCGGGCGCGCGCGTGTGTGCGTGTTTTGGACTCATGTTCGCGGCGGTGGAGCGCAGAGGGGACGTGCGGACTTGCAAGACTACGGCCGGTAGAGCACCACGGCCTTGCCTTTCGGGTCTGTGTGGCCGTCGATTGCTTGCACGAGCCTGGTGACGCCAATGACTTGTCATGTGCAGGCCTGCTTCATAAAACATGTGCGGTTGTCTTATTCCACTCACAACCGCGAGACCTTCATTAAGCACCACCCAGCCATAGGGAGGCTATCTCCAGAGCAACACAGAGAATGTATGAGACTCGAGCCTACCGGAACCCTGGCACAGAATAGCCTTCCTTCGTCAGAAGGGTCCTTTACTATCCCGATCGACTAGAGCTGCGAGGCTTCCCGGATGGTGCAGTCTCCCTGTACATATATTGGAGGAGACCAGGGCGAAGTGACGTGATATGTTGCTGGTGTTCCTCATCTAAGGATGATGCCAATGGGTGAGGATTGCGGTTGAGAGGGGATGCCATTATCAACCACTGATGCGTCAAATCCATGGGCGATAGGCGTCAGAGTAGGAAGTGTGGGTGAATGCTGCTGATATTGGGATGGTCCTCTACAGAAGTTCGCATATTGCCTTGAAAAGTGCGAAGATGTGCCTAGGGTGGGTATATGACAGCGGAGACTTGAGGATAGACGTATTTTAACACAATTCTGGTTTTTGCTATAGAGATACAATTCGTGTGGTCAGCTGGACACGCACGCCGTCATGAGACTCACTTGTACAGCACAACACAATAATCGCCAACCAACCCTCAGCTCATAAAATGAATATACCCTGCTTCTATTTGCCGTTCATAAGATAGTGTTGACGGTAAACCGGTGTCAAACTCTACCGTATTTCATAATTCAGCTTCGACGCCGAAGATGACTAACCAATGTCCTGCTCTTTATGACACTTGTTTCAAAGAGCTCTCTAGTCTGAACCTTCATTTGCGCTTCTTTTGGGTGACAGATTATGAATCTATCCTGGAAGGTACGTGAAAGGACACAGCCGACAAAACAGCAAGTTTCCATCTGCTTTCATCCTTCTCAATCTATCGATGCGCACGAATAACTGCTGGTTGCATGAAGAATCTGAAAGCCAGCAACGGTATCTAAGACCTATCTATATGCCTTGGAAACAAGACCGAGTCCGACGAAAAGAGGCGCACTTGACTTAAGCCAAATTGAGAGCAGAAACAGTACCGAAAAGAGCAGCCGTTCAATAGTTCCGGACATGTCGCTAGAAATTAGTTGGAAGGATATAATCAGGCCGAATCAGAGTGCCGCACCCCCTCACAACCTCAGCATCTCCGCCCTCCTCCTCGCGAACCCCCGCTCAATCTCCGCATTCTCGACCGCCTCCCTCCTCCGCCTCTGATCCGACTTCAGCCGATCATCCTGCTCCATCTTTTTTCTCTCGTCTGCAAAACCCGTCAGTCAAATACCATGACCGCTTATCAAAGGAGAAAGGGAGGGGGAGGGAAAAAAAAAAAAAAAGAGATCACTCACCCCTACCCAACGCCGGCAACCCCAACGCCCTCTCTCCCTCCCTTCCCACCCCCCACCTCCTCTCCACCACGGTCCGACTCCCCAGCACGACGTCGCACGGCAAGCCCCTGATCACGACGAAGTTGTCCACGCACGCGCGCTCGCTGCCCTCGAACCGCCACCGCACCTTCGCCTGGCCTTCCGCCGCCGGCACGACGGCGCCACCGCTGCTGCCCGGCACCACTATGGCAGGCCCGCCGTACCGCAGCGCGGTGGTGCCGAGCTTGCGCGCGAGGTCGGCGTCGATGAAGTTGAGCTCGGCGTGCGTCGTTAGCAGCGCCGAGACGGGGCACGTCGCGCGGGCGTCGAGGGAGGAGTGCAGGGTCAGCGGAGCGCGGATGCTGGGTCGGGCTGTTGGCGTGGGGAAGGGCGTTGTTGCCGGGCGCGGGGCGCGGATCTCGACGTTTGGGCCGCCGGCGGTGGGTTTTGGTGGCGCTTGTACTTCCGGGATTCGGGGCGGGAAGGTCGGGGCGCGGCGGATGGGGGCGCGGATGGGACGGGGGGTCGGGGCGGGTGGGTTGAGGATGTGGCGTTCAGCTGCTCGAGCATGGCGTCCCAGGTGCGCTTGCGGGTTTGGCGGAAGGGGCGGATGTTGGTGGGTGGGTTGAGGGTTTCGAAGTCGTGGAGGAGGGTGCGTAGGCTGCCGGGCGTGACTTGGGCGAGGGGGTAGATGGGACGCGTGTGTGAGAGCTCGAAGAGGGAGTCGTAGTTCAGGCGGGCGAGGCGTGGGAGCACGGTTTCGTGGCTTATAGGTTCGGCTTGGATGGGCGTGCGGAGGTGCGTTTCTTCGGGGAGGCGGAAGGCTTCGTGCCCGGTGAAGACGGCAGCGTGGTGGTGTTGCATGGGACGGATATCTCTTCTGGTGCAGCCTTCACCCTCGTAGGTCTTTATGAGCCTAGTGAATCTGGTCAGTCGTGATAAAGCTCTGTATGTTGGGCTGTACTTACAAGCACTGCGAAGTGTCTCTTCCCCTTCTCACAACCACACATCTCCGATAGACTGTCTTTGAAGATGCACTTGGAACGAGAAGTCTCTGCCTTTTGCTGTAATCGTCGAGCTCTCTTTCATGCAATTGATACATGAATATCTGCATCTAGAGTAAGATATTGCGTTGAAGTGAGATCAGTGTCGGACCCTACCCTCCCTGGTATGAAAAATCCTTCCCAATATTTCGGCTCAAGCGCTTCATAGTCTAAAATAGATCAGAATCAGCTTAGAAACCTGCATCTTCGAGAATACATACTGCGTGAACTCTGGCTGGAGGCAGTGCTCCTGACACCAGGGCTAGCATAGCGAATTCGGTCAGGCATCTTTTGCCCTAAGCAATAATAGCAGTATGATTAAAAGAGTATGTCCTAATTCGAGTGACAGTCAGTGCAAACCTTGGACAAAGCGGCGCAGTTTTCAGTGGGCACAAGGCTGGTTAAATGCGTTGGCGGCTGATGGATGCACGACTTGCATGCGGCGGGAGGCTGACTTCGGAGCAGGGATCCTGTAACAGCGAGAGGGCCGAGCCGCCACAAATGGGGGCCATATTGGTGGCTCTACAGCAGCATCGGTGTGACTTTTTTCCACAGGGCTCACTTCTTGCGCTGTGCAAGAACAGAGTAGGTTTGGTGCCGCGAGCGCAACACAGACTGGCGTTGCCACGGTGCAGCGGTGGCACAGTGGATGATGTGGCATGCGAATGCGCTGCGAGCGCTGAAAATGGTGTTCAGCCAAAGGATTCAGGTGTGGGGGCCAGCCTTGTGCACTAAAATAGATCATCTGATTGTTTCATTTGCAGTGGCCAACCCATCTGTAGATCAAACTCGATTGGCAACACGGTGTTTCTAAGCTTTTGGGAGGCGAATTCGTTTGGAAAACGTACGAGAAATTGGTCGAGCAGGGCGAGAATGAGTAAGCTGAGGCAACTCGGAAGCGGTGCGGGGCCCTATCACTGCGAGCCACCTTATCTCCGTCTTTGCGTACTAAGCTTTTCGCTGGGTGACTTACCGATCGCAATATTAGGGCTGAGAGCGACTAGACCAAGACACTTCGCATAATTATACTAGTATATAGTTTCAAGTGCACAAACGATCTCGCCTCCCCAGTCAGTCAACGTCAGCCGTTCACTTGCATATTGCGACTACCGCTCGCAACACCTTGAGAACAAAAGAGGTTTACAGGATGTATAGCGCAATTACGAGAAACCGATAGAAAGATGCACTGAAAGATCAACCAGAGCATTACTGAAAATTGATCTACACACATCAGATAGACCGCTGATCAGGAGAAAGATAGCTCAATCCTTGAAGCATATCCAAGCCAAGGTAAAGAGCCTCTTCGATGCGAGAAAAGGACATGTCAACAATCTTCCACGTCTGAGCCAGTCCCCTGATACTCTCTGGGCTCTGGGGCTGTCTCTGGAGATACTGTGTCCGTTTCAACAGTGGTCAATTTGGCCCGTGGCTCAGCCGGTTCGTGTGGTGTCGGCAACTCAGTTGGTTTGTGGGACGTCGATAGCTCACCAGGGTGGTGGTTGTTCCCGTCCAGTTCTACGATCTCCATCTCATGAGCGCCGGCACTCCTTAATTCTTTTCTCCTTCTCCTTCGACACAACACGATGGTGAGGATCAATGCGGCAGCTCCTAGGATTCCAAGGTAAGCGGAAATGACGATGTTGAGGTAACCGGTTGATCGGACACATCTTCTTCTGTACGTGAAGCAAACGAAAGCGAGGCTGTATGGTGAGTCCCTGCTATCGCGTTTGAGGCGGCTTCTTTGATGTTCCATCCGAGTATATAAGGGGCCACAACAGTTGGGGCTGCTGTCAAATTGGCTCGAGTTGAAGTAACGAAACTATAGACATTTCGATCCGCCCACTCCAAAGAGTCGTAAGTCAAAATCACCCCTACGTCTACATCTGAAGAACATAGATATTGATCTACTCCAAGAAAATAGCTTCTGTGGAGGTGTGTCAGCAAATTGAGTCACTTACGGAGGGCAGCACGTTACGTGAATCATTGATGTGATCTGGGGACCGATGAAAGGTGCAACTGTTGACCACTTGTGCGGACATGTAAATGGCATGATTTCGGCGACTGTGGAATCCCCATCACAGAAAACATCTAGTGTCGAAGAAGATATGACAGCAGGAGGTAAGCAGGTGAAGGCAAACTCAATATCAAAAAGGTTATAAGTGAACGCTACAAGGGCGCTATCATAATATATAGAGCTATTCTGACAGTCGGGATTAGGCGTGAAAACGGCTGTCAAGGGTATCCACGAAGTTGTAGTCTCGGATTCGACCTCGAATGTACGAGAAGGTACGGCTGGACTCATTCCCGTGAAGGCCATTGATTTTTGTGGGCTGTCAGTGTGTGCCGACGTTTTTGTCTCGCCTGCCACGCTAGGGTTGTTAACTGCGCACTGTAATGTTACGCTTTCGTCACAAGGACATTGACAAACAAGTCGGTGTTGTACATCGAAGACTCCGATGTTGTATGTCCCTCACCGTGTATAGCGCAATTACTATATGCTCACAACATCACTACCGCTTCGTTAACAGCAGCTCAATGATCGTACCAGGCTCAAGGTGTTGTCCGTGGTACGACGGTTTCTCTTTCAATCTTTCTCGTCCAAGTATCTTCCACATGTCTCTGGAGTCATGAAACTCCAAATCCCAGTTGCTGCCGCTGGACATCCATAAATGGAAGCTTGCCGATAAGTGTCTACATTACAAGGTCATGTGAATGGTAAAGAATAGCACTGAAGGCCTTGTAGCAAGCTTCTTGTAGAAGCATGCTGGGTTTCAGGGTGCGAGCCTACACAAATACGTCAAGAGAGAGAGAGAGAGAAGGAGAGAGAGAATCGCTTGAATAAGCTGACGCAAAGAGACGCCATGCCGTACGAGTGACAAGCCAGACGCAGGAATGTCTATCGCAGAGGACATCCTCGAGAAAGTGAAACCCGTGCTTTCTTTTAGGTATCTAGCTGCCAATATCAGAGGTAATAAGCTCTGAAATCGTCCAGAGTCTACCGCCCATCGTCATCGTTCTTTCCCATAACTATATCCAAGGCTTTCCTACTCAATGCCACATTATGCTCCAGTGCGTTCAACTTAGCCATTGCCGCGATCAGATTCGGATCCTGTGTCTCGACTCGGATCTTCTCCTTGACCTTAACCTGCTGTTCACGATACGTAAACACCTTTTCCGCTTCATCATGGGCCGGCGCCTGCGAGACGCCGAGCGCGCCGGCGATGGCTTTGCGGAAGCCGAAGATACTCCCATCATCACCGGTCCATGGTTCAAGTGTTCGTATCTCGAGGATTATGGCGGCGTCTTGGATATAGAGATGAACGGAGACTTCAGGCGGCAAGGGTGGGTCAAATATCTAAGTCGGAAGCGTCAGCTGGAAGATTCACGAGAACAGCCTGATTGCAGCCAAGAGACGCGTATGAAACAGAGGCGGTGCATCTCCACTGCGGCTCACCTTTTCGTCAACGGGATTGTCCCACCACTGCGGCCGCACCTCGGGAGCACCCCTCAAGGCCTGGCGAGCGTCCTCGATATTATCATATAGGAGCCGGAGCTGGCCAGATATGTAGTTTGCATTCTTGGCATCGCCGGCCCAGGTGGTCACATCGACGACATCGAGACAGGAATTTATGTGGGTTCTCGCTTGGGTCAACTGTTGAATGACCAGGGTTGATGCTTGTGGTTGTTGCGAGATGGTCAACGGATAGCTGGTGGCCCCACGCGGGGGAGGCAGGCTGGGGAGCCGCAGCTTGATGTCCTGCAAGGCTTAGCCATAACTGTCTGCGCAAGCTTGAGGCGGGGGCGCACGTACGCCTTTCACGATACGCGTACCCACACGCGTCACGAAGCCCTTCAAGCTTTCAGACCTCACGGTAGACACGACCAATGTGGAGCCATGTTCGGACGGGGCAAGGAGGGCAGCGCACTCTTCGAGGCCGGCCTTCAGGGATTTCAAGGTGGTGCGTAGAGACGACAGCAGCCATTCTAGCTCGCGGGCCTAAAACGGGCCATCAGCAAGACCACGAGAGGCTGTGTACCGGGCGGACGATGGTACCAGAGCGGCGTCCTCCTCGCGAATGAGCTGGTCCTTGGGGATCGGCGGCCAGACTGAGGTCGCCATGAGGACACGGACAATACGGCAAGCGACGGACGCAGGGTCGAGGGGAATCGGGCCTTGGGCGCGTCGAGGGAAGGCGGAGAGAATGTTCGGTGTAGGGCTAGTGCGTAGAGCGTGGGAAGCTTCGCAGGTGATGTGGCTTGTTTAGGGTGCGATCGGCGTGGTCGGAGCGTACCGCCCACATGCGTACGATCGACGGCAGGCATTTCAGTGTCGTGACAGCTGCGCAGGGTTCAGGCACGAACTGTCCGGCTCCTGCCATTTGCTGCATCTGCAGCGCCTCGTGCTTAGACGCTGAAGGGCTGGATAATGAGGCCTGCAGCTGTTCGGCGCAGAGTTGCTGTGGGCGACCTGGTCTGGCGACACGCAGCAGAGGAAAAGAGAGGAAAAAAGTTGCGCAGCTGACCGCTTGAGCGATCGCAGCGGAGCCGCGGTCCACTGGGTAGAGATCAGGGCGCAGAAGAGCGCTCTTGCGTGCACGCGTCGTTGGCGTTCTCTTGGGCCTAAAAGCAGGTGGTGGAGCAGCTTTGGCAGTGAGATCATGGCGTCTTGCGTTAGCGTGCGCCTACGTCACTCACTCGTCCTTGCCCGGCCAGCCGGCCTTGTGCAGCTCTCCCCAGCCTGCTCAAATACCAACTCTGCGCCCCGACCCGCTCTCCAGGACGCTTTCTGTTTCATCTTGCAGTCCCTGGTATGTACACGCAGCCCTGCAATTCGCCCAGCCTCTTTACCCGCGCAAAGCTGACCTTGCAGTTCCCAGCGCACATCCTCCACTCCCGGACCCTTGCGCTCCACACTTGCCAAGCGCCCTCCTCGCTGCAGTCGCTAAGATGGCATCCCGTAAGAATGCCCCTTGCTCTTAACGCCGCAAGTATTCTGACCTTGGAACAGGCCCCCTCCTCAGCTTTGCCGCCTTAATTCTTTTGGCCGGGGGCATTGTCTTCCAATTCCTTGTCATTCTGTCAGGCGGTGTGAGCGGAACTCCGGAAAATCAGATTTACTTCCTGCAAGCCTCGACAGACGGCGTGTCTCCCTCCACGAGAAATCCTTCAAGATGGACTTTCTGGGCCGTATGCGGCAGGGATAGCAATGGCCACAATGCAGACTGCGGCGCCGTTGTGCCTGCGCTACCTTTTGACCCTCCCCGTAACTTCCGCACCAGGACCGGCGTGCCTGACGATTTTATTGGGTATGTCTGCGACCGGGGTCGTCTACGTGATGGAACTGAGTTGTTAATATTTGTACAGAACCCGTCACTATTTTTACCTTTCGCGGTTCATGTTCGCATTCTATCTGATCGCCGTCTTCTTCGCTGCTATTGCTCTTTTCACTGGCTTGCTCGCTCTCTGCAGCAGACTCGGCGGCTACCTCTCTGGTCTCACCACCTTCATTGCGCTCTTCTTCCAGGCCCTTGCCGCAGCTCTGATGACGTAAGTATTCGTCTTTACATATTCCATATATTTACTCTTTTTTCCCTTTACCTCGGTTAACCTTGTCTGTTATTAGCGCCTGGACTGTGCAAGGTCGCGACGCCTTCCGGAGCAACGGTCAGTCGGCAAGCCTGGGTGTTAAAGCCTATGCTTTCACCTGGTCAGCTGTAGCTAGCTTTTTGATCTCCACTCTGCTGTTCTGCATGAGCGGTGCTCACCGGAACGAAAGTGTGTACACGAAACGCAGCTACTTCGGTCGCCGCAGAAGCACACGCTCGCGTGGCAGCTTCATTGACGCCGAGAGTCAACGTCGCGTCAAGGACGACTACTCTTAAGTGCGAGTTTGTTGAAGAGTCGATGAAGATACCATATCCGAAGAAAAAAAGAAAAAAAAACCCCTACCCTACTAGTTCCAACCACTTCGTCCGAGGATAAGAACGGAATGATACCACGACTTGTTTGCTTCGAGGCACAACAAAGTCGACACAAACTGTCATATACATGAATCTGGCGGAATTTCAACTGAGATGAGCGTTCTATGCTTTCAAGCATATCCGGAGTTGAATGATATTCTGTAATCTAGTTGGATACCACGACGAACACGATCGTTATGTACTGTCTATAGACATTTAGCCTCAGAACGAGCTCAGCACTATGCTTGAATCCATAACATCCACAATGTGGATGCTTGTGTTTGCGTGTGAAATGTAAAGTCATTCCTAATCACGCTGAGCGCACTCCAGGCCCTTTCGCGGTTGTTAGGTTATGCCACGCTTCATTCGGTGGCAAATTCTAGTGACTCGTCAGAAATCACGGCCTTTCTTGAGGAATGACACTGCATTAGTCGTTAATACTCTCGTGAATGTCATGGGATTCCAGTTACCAAAAGAAATCCTATATCGGCAAAGTCGGCAACTACATAAGGGCGATCGAAAATGCAACACTGCCGCAACACACGGCGGCATCAGAAAATGAAAGAACCAAAATCTCCGCGGTGTTGAAAGCTACGCAAGTCAAGCAGCCTGAATAGTCGCTATCTCTGCCAATGACAACACAGAGAGCGCTATCATCTAGCGCCCCGGAGAACTTGTTTTGCGGGATCTTGGCTCTTGACTTTTTCCGCGGGCCAGCATCTCCATGCTACGCCGGAGGCCGAAACACGGGCGTATCGATAAGGACAAATTCGTGATTGCGCCATCGGCCATTCGCTGGAAATTCTTCAGACGCCGCCGCGCGAAAAGGTGACCCATAACTATTTACCATGGGCTGCCCCTCCGATAACTCTCCGCGCCTACGCGCTGCTTTGCTTGCACACAGCCCCTCCATGACTTTGTCCCTATAGAAGAGGTTTTTCTTGAACTTTGCGATTGTGAATTACTTCTCTTTCCTTGAAGCGCGCCGATTTCCCCGCCGCCACCGATGACTCCGGCATTACTTACGGCTGTCGACTCGACAGACCACGTCCACCTAATAATCGGCTCCAACCCGCTCGCCGGCGCACGCTGCACACGCTCTTTTGAAGTCGGTGCCAAGCCAGTTCTCATTGCGCCCGAGAATGCCAGCGTACACTATGGTCTCATGAAGCGCATTGACGAGGGCGAAATCGCGTGGGTGAAGCGCGACTTCCAGGACGACGACTTGACGACCCTTGGACGTGAAGAAGTGGATCGTATTGTGGACGCCGTCTTTGTGACATTGGGTGGCAAGAGTGCTCTGAGTACGATCTACACATACCATAAGCCAATCCAGACCAGTTGTTGACTGACATCCAACAGGCACACACATCTCTACGCTCTGCCGACGCCTAAGAATACCCATCAATGTTGCCGATGCTCCCAATCTATGTACATTTACGCTTCTCTCGACACACACGGACGGTCCTCTCCAGATCGGTGTTACAACCTCTGGCAAGGGTTGCAAGCTTTCCGCTCGGATACGACGTGAGATTGCGGCATCCCTGCCTTCGGATCTGGGCCAAGCAGTAGAAAGACTGGGCACGATGCGGAGGAGAATATGGGAGGAGGACCACGCTGCGGAGCTGTCAATGGATCCTGAAGTCGAGGAGGATGAAGCCGGGCAAACTGCGAGCTTCAACAAGCTGGTGACACCGGAGGACGCGGAGGCTGCGCGTGGCCGACGGATGCGCTGGCTTGCACAAATTTGCGAATACTGGCCCCTTCGCCGGTTAGCAGCTATCACAGATGAGGACGTCGAAGCAGTCCTCCGCAGCTATACAAACTCAGAGAGCTCTGGCCTCGACCCGGGCGCCGTGGACCAGCGTCGCAGAAGAGGCCGCATCGTCCTCGCTGGCTCCGGTCCCGGCAACCCCGACCTCCTTACTCGCGCGACTCACAAGGCAATACTTTCCGCCGACCTCATCCTGGCCGATAAGCTTGTCCCGGAACCCGTCCTCGCCCTCGTTCCCCGCCGCACGACCGTCTTCATCGCCCGCAAGTTTCCCGGCAACGCGGACAAAGCGCAGGAAGAGCTGCTCCAGATGGGCCTGGCGGGCCTGCAGGCCGGCAAGACGGTCGTCCGCCTCAAGCAGGGCGATCCGTACATCTACGGCCGCGGTGCCGAGGAGTACGACTTCTTCCGCGCGCACGGCTTCGTCCCGATCGTCTTGCCCGGCATCACGTCCGCCCTTAGCGCCCCGCTGTTCGCTGCTATTCCGCCTACCCACCGCAGCGTTGCCGATCAGGTCTTGATCTGTACGGGAACGGGTAGGAAGGGCGCTGCTCCTGACCCGCCTGCGTATGTGCCGACTAGGACTGTGGTATTCCTCATGGCGCTGCACAGGCTGTCGGCACTTGTTGATAGCCTGGTCTTCGACGAAGCGAAGAAGTGGCCGAAGGAGACGCCTTGCGCGGTGCTGGAGCGCGCCAGCTGCCCTGATCAACGTGTTATCAGGACAACACTAGAGTACGTGTGCGCTGCGGTCGAAGAGGAGGGAAGCAGGCCGCCTGGGCTGCTTGTCGTCGGTCCGGCGTGTGAAGTCCTGTGGAAAGGAGGGCAGAAGTGGGTTGTTGAAGAAGGCTTCAAGGGATTCGGAGAGCTGGGTGTGGAAGGCGATCTGGGGATGCTGAAAGAAGCGGAAGCTGTTGCCGCATGAGAAGTCTGCGCTGGGGTGAGTGACACGCAATTTCTTGCATTGATGGCGTTATGATTGGATTGGATTGGAATAAAAAGGAGGGGAAAGGCATGGCATGGCGAATTCAAGCGATTCCCAAATTTTTCAACACAGCTGCGACACTCTAGAAGCGCAGATAGAGGCACCAATTCAACTGCCCAGAATAGACATATCACCACCGACAAGTCCTCCGTCACATACGAACTAAACTCCCAACTGACATGCCGCCGCACAGTTCTCCGGGATCGGCGCAGTTCGGGCCGAAAGCGGCTCGAATCCGGGGAAGGCCCTATCGGGATCTTATCAGCTGCCGGGGGGTAGCTGCACCTACCTCCGAGAACTGCACGCCATCCTATGACCTGCTTCGCAACGCTCTCATCACTTTGTCCCACCTTTCACTGCTCAACCGCTGACGACGTTTCCGCCATTTGGGGCCGGCAAGCCCTCAACCACACTCTAACCTCCTCGACCCACAACCATCACCATGGCACCACCGACACCGACCTCGGGAGCTCCACCGCCCCAATCCACAGCCTTTCCCTCCTCCTCATCGTCCGCCGCCGCCGCTCCCCCGCCATCCTCCTCACACCAGCACACCCGCACTCGCACCCTCTCCAACGCCGCCGTCGCCCACCCGAAACGCAACAGCATGCTTAGTGGCGGCGGCAGCTCGCCGCTGGTGGAGCAGAAGGTACACTACACGGTGGTGGTGCGGCTGCCGTTCGCGCGGGGCGACTTCGTGGACCCGCCGCCGGCCGAGTGGGACACGACCAAGGACCAGGCGCTGTGGAAGATCGTGTCGCGGCCGATGACGGGCGGCGCAGCGGGCCGGCCGCGCGAGATCGACTGGGGCGAGCTGGCCGCCCGCTTCGAGGTTGGGCAGGCATTCATCCTGCAGCAGGCGGCCTGGCTGTACGAGCGGCATCTGCAGCACGTTAGGGCGCAGATGCGGAAAGTGGGGACGGCCGGCGCGAGCGGGAGTGCCGGGGGCGTGCCGATGAAGAGGGGTGGGAGCGGTGGGCCGAGGACGACAAGCGCGGCGTCGATGAGGTCGGGGGCGAGGGACAGCCCTGTGCCGCAGGGTGCGAGGATGGGGGCGGGGACTCCGGTTGTGGGAGGTGGGTTGTACGCGTTGAGGGGTGTGTATGTGGATAGGCTAACTTCGCGCGTGCAGGACAACTGTCGCGGACGCCGTCGACGACTACGATCACGCAGAGTCGCTTGCAGCAGCAACCGCAAAGCCCACGACAGCCGCTTCGCAGCTCGTTCCGTTCCTCTTTCCCACCGGCACCGCGGAGGGCTTCGCCGACGCTGGAGCCCACGGCTGAGACGAGCAGGAACCAGAGCAGGACTGTCAGCCCAACGTCTATGCAGATGTCACAGTCTGATTCGGAGTCTTCGTCTACCGACGGTGACAAAGATAATCCCATCCGTCGTAGCCAGGTCTTCAGGCGCCCGCCGCGGTTCATGTCTCGCCCTGCCAAACCAGGTCTTCCGCGCCTGGACGACGTGGACGTAGAATACGACGACACCACAGACTACGGTGACCGCGCAGGTGACGAGCGCTCGGACGGGGATGACGACGATGACGACGAGGACGAGTTCCTCCCCTTCGCCGTGTCCACCCGCCGCCGCACCGCCCCCCACGCCAGGAACGCTCAGCCACAAGAGCCATCCACTCCTCGCCGTGCCCAAACGCAGTATGAGCAGGGTCGCTCTTCCCGCCCTGGTGGCGAACCAGCTCGCGCGTCTCGGCCGCCTCTTTCCGCCGTCGCCGCCGGTAAGCAGCCTGTCCGTAGTGCGACGATGGATTCGTCGTTCACGTCCGCCAGCGATGCGCGCAGTACGGATGGTGATGATGGCATGGGTGGCAGGCCACGTGCGAGCAGCGGCTCCTCTGCCGCAGCCAACCAAGGCGCCTTCGCCGCTCGCCGCCAAAAACGCCGTACTGGAACCGTTACTGCGCAGTACTCGCCTGGGAGCGGGCCGGGCGCGCTGAGTCCAAGACATCGGGCGGAGCTGGCACGGCTGAGCCCGAGAACGAGGGGGAAAGAGGGAGGCAGCGAGGGGACACCGAGTATGGGAAGTAGTTTTAGTGATTTGGACGGTGAGTGGTTAACTTGAAAGAAAGGCTGTGACGTTGGGAAAATGTCGTGGTTGTTGTTGTTGTCGTCGCGGTTTCGATACGATTAGTGCTGACCATATCATTGTTAGATGCGAGTGTTACACAGAGTGCGTTGGAGGAGCAGTTGCTGAGCCATATGCAGCATGCGGGTGGTTTGAGCAAGATGAGTACGATTAGTCAGGCGCTGAGGAGTAGGTATCTGCCGTGAGTGAGTGGTGGCTATCGATGTCTTCTTTTTTTTTTTAGGGGAGAGGGTTGGGAGAGGTGAAATTGCTAATACAAGGGATGAACTTGATTGAATATCTTAGAGGTAAGAGGAAATAGATTATTCTTCCAGCGACTCGCTGCTGCTCCTTCAGTGAAGTTGTTTTGTTGGTGGAGAGTTGAACTGTAACCCAATGACTGACCCCTGTCGATTGAACAAGATTGACTGATGGATGAGTAGATGATAGAGACGCGATACTATAGAATTACCTGGAATCGACTTTCTCAACTTATGCACGTCATTTTGATATCTTTCGATAAGCATGTTCGAGAATCAAGTCCTGATTTTCGTGATCCAGCCCACCGGAAAGGTTGGAATCTTATTGTGAATAGTGCGGAAATAATAGACCTTGTGTCGCTTCAATAAGGCAAAGCACTACGGAAATGTTATCTCACGCAAAAGCATGCGGAGGATGTAGGGTCTTCCCGACGTCAGCCCTATCACTTTCTTTTTAAGCCTTTCTTGTTGTCTTCTTGCCCTGTCCCTTTGTTGCAGAACTTGATATATTATCGTCTGGGACTTGCTTTTTTTATCATGATATTTCTCGCTCACCCTTACCCCCCTTCGACTAATTTTGCCACTTTATGGGAATTGGGTAAGTTCGTGGACAACATAGGGTTTTACGGCATTTGCCGCACGGGTTGATCCCGCCGACAGGCCGTGCCGTCCTACCGACCTTTCTCGGAGTTTGAACACGAGGATCACCCCGTCGGACTCGGTCCGAGTGCGAGTTCGGAGACCGAGATGCTAATATAGGTAAAGTTTGTAGCTTGTGCGACGGTCTCTTCTGTTGAAAGAGGTATCCTAACTCCGTGAGACGATCAACAACACGAACACGATGCCAATCTTCTACGGCAAAGGGAAATTACGGGACATGTATTCCCTCTCATCACTACAGAACGTCTGTCGATGGCGTTGAGATGGTCGGGTTATCTGAGACAGTCCTCAGGATCGGTCGGGGAATCGCAGACGTCGGCATAACTGTTTCTGACCCCGTTGATCCAGCACCGGTGATCAAGGCGCGACATAACTCAATTCAGCGGCTTTCCCGGACTTTGTCCATCCGGATGCGTCCTACCTCCGCGGTTTCGTCCCAGATATCTCGGCAGAGCTGCGCGGGGCTATCCTGCCTTCGAACAGGCCGTTACCCGCGAGTCTGGTTCGACGGAAAGCTTGTTTGGCGGGAGCACTTGCCAATTCAAAGTGTTCTTGTCCTAAACATGGAAAAATAGGCAGGATCTCCCACTAGTACTTTCGTCGGCGGATAGTTGTTATACGCGTTGTGTCCGCAAGCGCAACGGAAATACGGGCTTGGAGCGTAGCGCAAGCAAAACGTGCTGCGGGATTTCCAGTGGGCTCAACAATTAATCTGGAATAATCTCCGGCGCTGAGGCTGCGCGGTCATGCGTCTCACTATCGTTCTGTATCCCGACTTGAAGCAACAAGCCAACCGATGCAGCGCGACAGAATGGCTCCGGTTCATGCTGTCCACTATTGGCGACCGGCATCGGGATACGTAGCGTTCGGTGTGAAGGCCTCGAACGGCTAGACATATGGATAACCTGCGGAAATCCATCAGCTGCTTGAGAACACACAATAGCTAATCAGGACGAATCAAAAAATTTCGCTCGAGATGCCGATCGACAGAGCTGACGCGTTTCCCAGTTTTCGCCACTGTTAAACTCCGTCTGCATGCACGAGATTATGGTTTATCAGGGAGACCACCATCATACCGCCGCCTCGTTTGTAAGTCGACTTAGAACGGGCGGTCGATATCATTTCCCGAGCCGCAGTGTGTAAGTATAGAAATTAGACGCGAAAGGCCTGCGCCATTTGTGCGACAATCCCGCTTCTAGGGCGGCAGGCGAGATAGCTGAAGCGCGGGCGACATGGGTTTGGTCAGAGGTGCGCCGCGGGGGCGGAAATCCCGCAGAACATGCCCGAAATGGAATGCGCCATTAGGGGCTCCGGGCGGCGATGCACGAGATAGGTGTGGACTCAGATGTGATATCGCGGGGAACGTCGATGTGACAAGATAGCCGAGTCTGAGTTCCAAACCCCAGCAGGCATATTGGACCAATCAGAAGGACGGTCTTGTATCGTACAGCCAATGATGAAACTGACAGTCCGCCAGGCAATACTCGAGCTCCCCAAACCCTGGATTGTGGCATCACGCGAGGATCTCCCACGGACTTACCGAGACTGGTATGGACAGATGACAGTTACCGGGCATTTCCATCCTGTGGGCAAGTGTAGCTCGGGCTTTGCTAAGCTTTTGGGTTTCAACGGCTGTAGCAGGTTGACAGCTATCTTTTATCGACTGGTTCTCGGCCTTCAACTCGGTCGTCCTGGACTAAGGCTACTCTAGAGGCCGTCGATGGACGATTTGAACACATTGGAACGCCAACGGGCAGACGGTAAACGCTGACTGTCTTCTCGCAAGACTTGACGCTAGAGGAAACTCTTGCCAGGTACATGACTATGAGTAACGCAGAGACGGACTAGCCAAGCCGGATGGGGTCCCGATACAGTATTTCCAAAAGCAGGCAAAGAGAAGCTTCGCGGCGAACGCGCCGGCCCAGGAGAGTGGCTCGTCCCGAATTAGTGCAGATAAGGCTAGAATGATGCCTGTCATATCCTCTTCTAGCTGACAGTGGCGTGATCTCTGTTCGCTCGCCAGCCAACCAGGCTTTAACTTTCCCCCTCAAAGGCACCTTCGGATTCACCTCTACGTAGTTCCTCCGAGCTGCTCATAACCACTAAGGCCTCAACATGCCCACCATTTCGAGGTGATGAGCCGCCCATTCAGCTTTTTTTTTTCCTCCCCGTCGTCATGTCCATGGAGCAGGCTGTTCGTCCTACTGGAAGCAGGAGACCGCATTCGAAGACCCGCACCGGCTGTATTCAATGCAAAGAACGCCATGTCAAAGTATGTCCGCCGCCCAACCCCCGGTATTCCGAACAGCACGAAGCTCTGCGTATACCCATTCAATACCCACTCGCTTGAATCGTCCTTATCGCTCGCGACGGCTCGGGAAAAATGAAATGAAAAAAGAGATATGCCTCATGGCTCCCAGACCAGGCAGCGTCAGAGGAAACCTCACACTGATGGGGATGCGACGTCGATCTGTGTGATACGAAGGCAAATGATATGGAGTGTTAGCAACATGAACGGTCAGGCCTCAGGTGGCAGCACGGAGAATAATATCTATCGCACTCGACAGAGTCCCTTGCACTTTGCCAATTTCCAGCGTTCTTTCGGTCTCGGACATGGGCATTTCGTGTGTTGTGTGTAGCTTTCTTTCAATGGTGGTAACTCGTCCACACCACGCTCACCCACCACAATCTTTGGAATATGGATGTATTTCGATCGGTCACGCCACGGCACTAAATGTTCACTTCCGGAGTAATTGGTGTGCAGATATCCTGCTAACTCATCGACAGTGCGACGAACAGCGACCATCCTGTGCAAAGTGCATTCGACGCCAGACAAAATGCAGTCTGCAGCTGCTGACGCCACAGTTCCCGCAGTCCAGATCCAGCCGCTCCGGGTCGTCGACTCCGGGGAGCAATGATACGCCTTTTCCATACCCAGTCACGAGCCCAGCGAGCTGGTATCTACCAGCTGTTGTACCTCCAGCCCATCCAGTCCCAGGGAACAGCTTCACGCTTCAAGACATGGAGCTCCTCCACCACTACTGGGTCTCGACCAGCAACACCTTCTCCAGGCGCCCCAGCTCGAACGAAGCCACCCGCCAGGGCACCATCTCCATCGTCTTCTCCGATCCGCCCGCCATGCACAGCGTCCTCGCCATCAGCGCCCTGCACCGCGCCCACCTGGTGTCCGACCTATCCCAGCGCCGGCAGTACGTCGCGGTGGCCATGATGCACCAGGACGTGGCGATCCGCGACCTCCGCACGCGGGTGCAGCACATCACGCGCAGCAACGCGCCGGGCGCGTTCGCCATCTCGAGCTACCTGGCCATCTTCACGCTGGGGTCGATGCACCAGCTGGACGGCGCCGGGGCGTGGCCGGACGGCACGACGACGACGACGCTGAGCTTCGGCGACCCGGCGCGCTGGGTGCACCTGATGCGCGGCGTGCCGAAGCTGCTGATGCAGGACAACGTGCTGGACTGGGTGCTCGAGTCGCCCGTGGGCGCCATGTTCCGGCAGGACCGCGAGGACTGGCCGCTGCCGCTCGAGCTCGAGCCGCGCTTCGCCCTGCTCGGCGATGCCCTGAGCGACAGCGCCCGCGTCGAGAGCCTGGAGGAGCGCGCCGCCTACGTCGCCGCGCTGCAGCTGCTCAAGAAGTGGACCGCGAACTCGTACGCGCCGGTGGACGCGACCGACGTCGTGGGCACCGCGCTGATCTGGGTGAGCGCCGTGGACGAGCAGTATGTCGAGTATCTGTGCGCGGATAGGCCGGGCGCGCTGGTGCTGCTGGCGCAATGGGCGGTGTTGGTGAACAGGCTGGAAGGGCTGTGGTGGGCTACGGGGTGGGGGAAGGGGCTGATGCGGATCGTTCTCAACCGCTTGCCGGAGAGCTGGAAGCCATTCATTGAAGAGCAGGCGAGGGAGGTCAACGCGTGGTCGTCTAGCTAACACATGCTATCTTCCCGTTCCATGCTGTCGGTCCTGCTGGTACGCTTTTGCGAAGTGAACAGACGCCTATCCGTTAACGCTTCACCAGACCGATCTCGACGTTAGCCTCATTCGCCCCCTTCAGCGCCCGCAGCACTTGCCCTGGCCATAGTTGTCGCTGGTGGATCCTGTCGCGAGAATGCCGCCGCCGACGCTCTGGAGAGGAGGAAGGACAGGACGTCGCCGCCGACGAAGAGCTTGTTCAGGCGGGTGGGCCGGATGATGGAGTGCTTGGCGCTGTCCGAGGATCATGTCGACGGAGGCAGCGAAGAGGGCGGGCGCCAGGACGATGAGCAAAGTTTGCGCGATGTAGGGCGGGAGGAAGCTGGTGTTCCTGCTGGAGATGGCGCGGGCGAGGTAACCGATTACTTCGACTGGGTTGCGAGGCGGAAGTGGTCAATCACATGTGATTTTTGACGGGAGCACCGTACGGTAACCAGGCTGGAAAAGAAGGGAAGGCAGGAGGGGAGAAGGTCTGATGCTTACAAAAACCACCGATTATTAGCGGAACGAAGTACCAGCTGCGCGTGCGAACACATTGGAAGCAGTGCTAGAATGTTGGTATGGCGAAGAGGATGGCGAAGGCCACTGCGGTAGCGGTACTGGTATGATATTTATAGGGGCCGTCGCATGACATGGCGTTGTTTGAATAGCAAAAGAGATACCTCAGCACTAAAGTATAGGAAATTTCAATAGTAGGGATGCAACTGGTGGTAGTTTAATTACGCAAAAGACATTCGGTGAAGAAGTGACTTGATGATGTTGAGGAGTTGCATCATGAAACTCTCTTAAATAGATGCACTATCGCATACACCTCTATCATCATCAGAGCAAATTCTCTATCTCCGTCCGGCGTAACCAAAGGTCCGTATACTCAACGTTCAGTCTGAGCTTGGTATAGTGTACGATGGAGGACCGTACTCGGTTGTGGACCAATCATAACGGCGGTTTAACGACGATAGTATTACCAATCTGAGTAACAGTTGCGGGTTTGGGGGCTGCGCCTCCACCAGATGAAGTAGGATTTGGAGCAGCTACCGCCTTTGGAAGAGTGACTGTGTAGGGAGTCGATCTAATTAACCAAGGCCATTAGATCAGGAAGGTGAGCACTAAGATTGAAGCTCCGATGGGACATAGACACTGTAAACAATTTCAATCGTTAAGATCGGAAGGCAAGTTAAAGAAGCGCGTATTATATGAAACGTTAAATACCTGTTTAAATTGATTACCTATGTATGTCTTGCAGATATTTCTGAAGCACATAAACATAAGTGATGTGGCCACCAGGTATAAACGTCAAGTGACGCAAGTTTCAGCTCAGTGACAAAATGTGCCTTCTTCCTGGCCCACCCCTGGTTTCTCTAAAATTTGTTAGTATTACCATGTGCAGCACTTCCTATGTATCTGCACTTAAATCTCAAAACTCTGCCATTGAAACAACCCTAGCCAAGCCCCCACCCTCACGAGGGGCACTGTGATCTGCTCCCCCTAGCCCGTCCACAGGACCTTCGCCCCAAAACTTCAATCGCAATTAATGGATCCCGCCATCAACTCCATAGTCACCCTCGTTATAAACTTTAACATCATGGTCGCTCTGTTCATTTTCGGTTGCCGCGACCCGGGAGACAGCGCCGGAGGAGCTGGAGTCATAGGAGTCGGAGGGCGCCTTATAAACGCCATCTCGCATGGATGCTTCATCAACTTCAAACTTGGACAAAAGCGAAAGATTGATGTGATAAGCAATGATTTTATATTACAATTATCCCCTGCTGTAGTCTCTTTATTACCGCCCTATTAAGACACTTGCTGCACTATTGTTTGAAAGCTTATCTGCTGTCGAGTGATGCTAGTGACATTTATACGAAACAGTGTTTTTTCCTTCTTAATGAGAGGAAGAAAACAGAATTGGATTGTAGTCCGTACTGTAAAATATTTTAGTTGAGGACTGAATATGTAGCCATGACTACCCCCCGGGAAGCAATTTGGACACCGCTTTAGAGAAGCGACTGGCTGAGGCCATGGTTCATGTCAGAGCAACACATGGGTCAGCATAGCTATAACAGAAATAAGATGACAATGATGAAAGGCGCCAGGACAGGGCAAGAAGTAATGCGGACAAGAAGTTGAAGGATGTAAGAAAGATCCATAAACAAGAGTAGAAAGTGAATGCGGGATTCGAAAACTTCCAATCAGAGCCATAGTCGCTGATTAATTTAATCTGAACGTTATTGGCACCACGGATAGATGCGGAAATGACTTGATGAATTGGATTTGGCGAGATGTAGCAATTTTGTAAGATGTGCCGAAACTATCTTTGCCGGTCCTTCTGTCTCGTTCTGTGCGTGATGGGCGGCTTTTGGTGCAATGGAATAGTGAAGGTTGGATTTCGTAGGCTTGCGCGTCCCTGCAATTTAGTACTGATCATTCTGCAGAATTGCACATTCTGTGACCGGACGTGGGCGCGAGTGAGCGTTTCCATTGGGCAATGTACTCGATGTTTTTTGGTCTCATCAAAGAACACGCGAGGAAGGAACAGGACCTGTGAATCCCTCCTTCATTCAATCCAGGAATGCATGATGCCTCTTGCCCCCGCTAGGAAGACTCCGATTGTGTAGTGGTATACCCACATACCCCACGCCTTTTTGGAAGAAATTTCACCACTATCCCCCCATTGATCCGTCTACGACTTCGTCATAATTTACGCCGACGACCTCTCCTTGCGCTTGGCGAGGCCCTGCTGGAAGTTGTTGCTGGCGCGGCGGGGAACATTCTTCAGGTACCTCATGCGGCCGGTACCGGTGGTGTGCCTCCTCTTGGCCTTCTCGCCCCAGTTGTCTGTAGGAAGCGCTTTGTCAGCTATGATCCATTGGGGAAGTATACATAGCGGAAAACCGCTTTTGCATCGAAAATTCGGGTCCTCGTGGTGGGAGTGACGTACAGCTGCGGGTCTTAGCAGCGGGGTAACCGCAGGAGGCGCAGGTGTGCTTCTGAATGTGGAGGGAGCGGCGACCTGTAGGGTTTGCGCATCAGCAATTCGTTCCTCGCTCCTGGCTGCTTTCCCATCCTTCGCCAAGCCAATCCCAGGATATTACTGACCGCAACGCCTGCAGAGAGTGTGCGTCTTGTTGTGGCGCTTGCCGAAGCTGGAGGTACCCTTCGCTGTGGAGGTCGTCAGTCTTTGTCGTCGTCACGGGGGAATCGCGCGGTCGGTGTCGCCGTCGGTAACGTACTCATCTTGAATTAGGGACTGCGCGAGGTCGATATCAGTACGATGTATTTACACAGCAGGTTGGGGCAGGTCGACTAACCGTTGGCGTCGATTGTCGTAGCTTCGAGGTGGTGTCGTCGGTGGTGTCGTCCCGTCGGATCTCGCAGGCGGTTTGGCCGTTGTTCGAATTTCCGCTTAGCGAGTGTGTGCTGCACGTGACCATATCTTATCGCTAGCGCTGTCTAGTCAAGAGCCGCTCCTCCTTATCCACCAAATAACCCCAAAGCACTCCGTAACGCTATCACAGTCCGACTTCAATGCAAGAAGTTGCCGCGAGGAAGCACATCCCTTGAGTGCAGTATCGTTGGTATCTTAACTGACCAAACTTTGGCAGAATCACCATAAGCGAATTATCTGGTGCGAGCAGCTCATGAGATTATTATAGATAAGCCGAACTTGAAATGCTTTTAAACGCCATTCCCATCCCAAAATGCCATGAAATTCGTGTCCCAGTTGGCATGCGCTACGTGCCTTTCAGCCGTCCCCATTCAGCGCGGATATCAATATGGCCATCTGCATTCACAACCTTCCCTCTGTCCCATTCACGACCTTCGCCTTTCTTGCTCCATCGGACATCCTCCTCTGTCTTCTCTCCACCCTTCTCCCATTTTTGAATCTCCTCCTCCGTGAAACCCGCCGCTTTCAGCCTTTCTGCACCTTGTTGTCTCCAGCGCTGGCGATCACGCAAGGCTTCAAGCGCCATATCCCAGTCGTCTTCATCCGAATCAGGTCGGACGTCCTGAGATGGGTCGTAATCCGCTGCGAAATGTGCATCCATGGCAGATGAGGCTTTTGCGGCACCGCGACCACGGACGCGAATCTCGCGCTGCGGTGGCGGCGGCATTGGGCCAACGATTGCCTCGAGAGGATCAGAATCCGAAGCTGGGGACCTGACTAACCTTCCCTGCACAGGCTCTTTCTCCTTGTACCTACTCGCGTTACCAGCTTTCTCTCTCGAGTCGTTACGTGATCGCCCTCGGGGCGGGGATTGTGAGCGACGCCTTCTTTGCTTGTGACGCCGTTCCTCATCTTCTGAGGAGTCCGCATCCCGTCTATAGCGGCGGGGCTTGTGCCGCCTGTCCCTACTATCTGAGCGGCTTCTATGCCTGCTCCTGTGTCTTTTCTCGAATTTGCGTCTGACTTCGTCTTTATCGCCTGATGAGCTCTGATCTCGGTGCCTGCGATTTCTGTGCGAGTGTCTGGAACGTCGATGTTCCCGCTCGTCTTCGCTGTCATATAAATGGTGACTTCGTCTCTCTCTCCTGTGGTCGTCATCTCTGTCTATTGAAGGGTCTCGTCTCGAGCGATGAGACCTGCGCGAGCTGCGCTCCTCTTCTTTCCGCCGTTTGTACCCTCTTTCCGATTCGGAACCACTGTCCTCTGCGCGACGCCGCTTTGAGTATCGTAAATCCGAGTCTCTGTCCCTGCGCTCCGTATCCCGCGATTTTTGCGAGCGTTCTTTACTGCCAGAACCACCTTCCCGCAGTGCCCTGAGTCGCGCCCTAGACTCCTCTGCTTCTTTCGCCAGTAGAGCGGCATTGTGACTATCCGTTTCGCGTATGATATTTCGCAAGAAGCGCGTATTTGGCTTCGGGGCCTGGCTGATAGGTCTGCGCAAGGGTCAGTTCGTGGAAAACATGAAGAAGTCTATGTTGTTCATTCACCTTTTGGGTAAGTAGGCTTGGAGCCCTACGGCGGCGTATCGTGCAGAGCTCGTCTTCGCATCTTTCTTCAAAATCTCGGCCACGTAGTCATCGGAAAGGTCGTCTGCCGGCATTTCAAGGCGCCGATTACGCAAAGCCTGCAGTGCGTAGCCTGAAAGCACATACACTGAAAAAAAGGGTATGGGTGGATGAAGCTCGAGTCTGGCCTGTGACGTGAGGAGGCGATTGCGACGATCTTATCAGCTCCGATCAAAACCCGAGCCAGGGTTGCACATCTATTTCACGTCGGTCAACTTCCGCATTGTTTACATCCCACAACAACACTTTCCGCAACATGGCTGCAGCCCACCACGAGGCGATCGAGCGCTTGAAGGCGTTACAAAACTCCCAGAATATCAAGATTATCGAGCTAAGCAACGATATTCGGCCAAAACCAGCCAACAATGGTGACAAGCGCAACTCTACCGCCTCAGAAATGTCCGCGGACGACACAACGCCGGCAAGTCTCCAGGCCGATCTGATCCACTACAAAGTACGTAATGACAACGAGGAATCTGCTAGTCTTCCCCGGAGATTAATCTTCTGTGCAGGAACTCTTCTCGAAACTCCGCTTCAGCTATGTCGAGCAAGTCACTAAGGAAAAATACCT